>WBMV01000695.1:260170-414221 GCA_013396655.1 Campylorhamphus procurvoides | reverse complement strand
GGGCTGGCGAATGGCTCGGGACCGAGCCATTCGCCAGCCCTGCCCGCGCCCTTCCCCGGGCCCTGCCCGCGCTTGCAGGACGGCGCCGCTGCTCGGAACGCTCCCCCGGCCCCCCTCGCAGCGCAGAGGGTCTGGGCGCTGCCCTGGGCCCATCGCGGCCTTGGCGCTGCTCTCGGCAAACACAGGCCGCGCGCCTCGCCTTTGCCCGCCCGGCTCGGGGCAGCAGCAGCAGCTTCTCTCGCTCCTTCCTTCTACCGCTCAGAAACTCTCTGCTGAACTCCCTGGGCTTTGTCGGGGTCACGGGGAGGGCAGGGCGAGGTGGCCTCGGTGGCCGCAGGGCAGAGAGCGGCCTTGGGGCGAAGGGGGGCAGGTGGGGAGAGGAGAGCCTGAATGTGAGAAAAATTTCTTTTATTCGATTTAGTTAGGATACAAATATCTGCAAGATGAAGAAGTTTAGCAGAAAAAGAAAGTTTCTATTTCAGCACGTGCTGGGTCCCCCTGCCACGGAGGTCCAAAAAGCACGCTCACACCCCAAAAATCATGCTTTTTATGTGTCCTCAAGAGTCCGCCTTATTACTATAATGAGAGGAGCGGGCCTCTTCTTCTGATTGCATTTGGCATGCCCCCCTGTGCAGGGAGACAGGGTCTCCTGGTCAGAATGACCACTTTCCACTGCACACAAAGAGCTTGCCACGTAGTGGGGGCCCATTTCTGGCATATGTTTACCTATTTTCATAATTCCCTATTCCTGAACACAAATTGTCCCTGGCACCAGTTCCAGACAGGACCTGGTACCTTATAACTCCCACGGTACGCCTAAAGAAAATAATTCCTGAGTTGCTTGTAATAAAACCATATTCTTTTATTTCCCACACTGAAGTGATGTTTTCTAGTGAGGAAGCATTGCTGTAGCCTTGCCTTCAGCATGTGCATCCCTCAGAACTGATGAATCATCAGATTTTTATTTCAATCTATTGAACCACTTGGTACGAGTCTTTCATTTCCACTAACTCAACTTGTCACCACTTTGTTCAATTGCCCGATGCCTTCCATTAGTGAAGATTCAGAATCTGCCCTGAACCATGGAAGCTATTTCTTGCTCTGTGTACTTGTCATCAGTAATGACTTTCTGAGACAGGAGCATATTTCCATGTATTGATGTTGGATTTTCAATAGCATCGTGTTTGCTGTTTGAATGCATCACTGGTTTCCTTGATAAAAATATTTACCTGTAATTAGATGGCCGCCTTCTGCCTGAAGCTAATGAACTTACTCCCTTTCAAATCCTTTAGCCACCAGCTCCTGTGGTGCCTGAACACATCTGCTTTGTGAACCTTTCTTGAACATACTAAGAAGTGCTATGGGTGTCAGTGTCTCTTGGTGCCTATTTATGTTCTTGCATCAGAAAACTGAATGAATTTAAGACCAGGGCCAAGCTTCAGCTTTTTTCCTTAGGTCTCACTCTCAGATGTGCTCAAGATGTGTCAGTAATTCTGAAGGATAGCCAGAAATCTTTCCAAGCATGTTTAATAAACTGGTGAGTTGATGTCATGGGCTTTGATTTGGACATCACCTCATTACCTTTCAGCTCCCATGTGGAATTGGTCAGAAAACGTGTGACAGGAGGTCTGACCCTGTGGGAAACAGGTCTGTGGATTTCTTGAAAAAGCAAGAAGAATTGACCTTGGCCAGGCTGCTGTGTAGCCGTAAAGATAAACAGCTTGCAGAGACTGAGAGAACTCAGGAGCAGCAGCAGATAACAAACTTGGATGAGTTGGTATAGAGACAGTAGTTTGCATAGAGACAGTAGTTTTGTAACTGTGGCCAATAGGTGATTGTTTCTGTGTAACGAGGTCCAATAATGTTCATGCACGTACACTTAGGAAATATATAAAAGTAGCTGTGTGAAATAGAGATATATAGATATGTATATAATAAAAGTTTTTACTCTTATCAATTCGGGATCTTCGCCTGCTTTTTATCAAGTCCGTCCCAGCAACAACGACATGACCCTTTGAGTGAACTTCTTTCAGTTAAGCTTATTTCCTTGTTCTTTGCATTTATTATGAATATTCGTCCTTTGCTAACGCGCATTTTGGTCGACAGCTTTTCCTATAGAAATAATGTCAGCAGCTGTATCCTGGTGATGCATCTTTGAACCAGACTCAAGTCCTGATGTTTGAACAGCTTACCAAGAATTAGTTCTGATGTGAGAAATAATGAACATTTTTTTTGTGAATAAAACTTAAAATCATCCTATTTGCTTAAAGCCTCCTGAACTTTCTGAAGTTTTTATCACAGGTGACCTTGATTTTTTCATTCTCTGGAATACTTGACTTTGTAGTTTTAATATTCTTGTAAGTTCGCTGTGTAGGGTTTGCTACATAAGAAAAAAGGAAATTGAGGGGGGGAAAAAAGAAAAAAAACAGCAAAATTTCTGTCATGTGGCATTGGAATGATACAAACATTGGTTATCCCCTGTGGACTGTACAAACATTTGCTACTTGTGCTGAACAAATAAGAACTGTAGCAAATTTCCCTTACGTGAAAGATCACTTGTAGTGGATGAGACATTTAAAAACTAGGTTTCGCCCCTCGTCAGAACAGTTTAAATACATTTGTCCAGTCAGTATTGCTGCTGTTTGTCCTGGGTTATATGAATTGGCTCTGCAGTTGACAGGAAGGTTTAGCTGGCTCCTCATGCAAACACATATCTGCAAACTCCCGGCCCTCGCGTCACATGCTGTCTGCTGCAGTGTGTGAGCAGCGTTTGCATCCACTGCAGTCACACTGCAGGTGTTCCTCCTTGAGTGTAGGTGTTCAGGTCGTATTGCTGCCTTTGCATCCCAGGGCAGGGACAGCACTGAGTTAGAGCAAACTCAGTTGCACAAGCTCATTGGAGTACTCCAAAAGCATGGCCGTTATTGCCTCTGATTTATATGCTGTGTAATGCAGTGCATAGTTCACCTTTTTCGGTTTGTCTCTGGTTTCCCTGCTGGATTCCTTTAGACTGCTTGAGTGTATTTCGTAATGGATCTATTTCTTCCTCTACTTCTGGCATTTGTTTCTTTACAGTCTCAGTCTTTCATGGGCTTTAGTATTCATCAGACATGCATGAGTGTGCCAGTGCTTCAGGCATTGTTCCTGGAGGTGGTATCACTTCTCTTTTTTTTCCCAGTAAGACAGTACCAAAAGCTTTGTCCTCATTTTTTTCATCTTTATTCCCTTAGGCAGCTCTCAGTACAAACTTGATATTTCCTTCCATGCCTGCACAGGGGTTTTTGTCTAGAAATTAAGCTCTATGCGGTTTGCTTGTATTTCTTAGCTCTGCTTTGTTTCTATGCTAATCACAGTATTTTTTCATGCTTTAGCTTGACCTTTGCCACAATGCGTCTTGTACATCATGCTGAGTATTTAGAAAGGACACCAAATGTGTATCCCAAAATTATTTGTAATTAAAACAACTGTTTAAAAAGCTGCTGTAATCACAGCTTGTATTCACATTGGTGCACATCTTGGTGTCCTTCCAGATCCTTTCCTCCTTCAGCAGGTTGCTCAGGTCCTAATCCTCAAATCTATGCCCTCTAGAAATTGCCCTTTATGAGCCATCCATCAGCGTGCTCCTGTCCAGCATGGAGCAAACAAAGGTAGCCTTCCTCTGAGAAAGGGCAGCAATCCCAAGAGTAACCCCACAGACTCTTAAACCAGGGATTTGTAATACTAAAGTCTACCTGACACTTTTGCTCACAAACTTGTGGTTTCTTTCAATACCAAAATACCACTTTAATATTTTTAATTTTGTTGGTATTAACCTTGACTATACTACCTATTTGTATCATAGTGTATCTCTTCCTCCTGTACTCTTGATCTTTTTTCTGTTTGCTTTCCTGTTTTTATTAGACTTGCATTATTTTATCAGACTCACACGATGATTTTCTCTTGTACAAGAGAAAAAATTGTATCTTTGGCTGTATTTATCATGCTTCCAAACGAAAAATTAAAATGAGCTCTTGGAATGAAGCCAATAAGAATGATTCTTATGGACTCATCAAGAAGAGCTCAACTGTACTATCTCACTTAAAAATGCAGATTTATTACTATTTTAATTTTGACTGTCACTACAATAGATTAAAAAACTTATCACTGAACAAGTCTACTGCAGTTTGGTATCTGAGCTGATAAAAAGGCTATCTTAAAATATGGAATCTGAATGAAACAACAGTAATCAAATTACTCACTTCAGGGTTTTTCCATTTCTGTTAGTGGGAGACTGGCTTGACTACAGAACATTTGTACTTTGAAAAGATTTACAATAGCAAAGTAATACTGATAAAAAATAGGCAGAATGAATACGGTGAGAGTAATAGATATAGAACTTCCAAAAGGAAATTACTTGAAAAGAAGCCTTTGCTTCTAACATTATAGAGCTGAAACAGTTGTACTTAACTGCATTTATCAGTAGATCCTTTTTGTACACTGGCTAAACACATTAGACCCTACACTTTGGTTCATCCATAGCATCAAGTTGCTTAACTCTACGTTGGAATAAAACAAGGCAGTATTTTTCACTGTTATTTACAAAGTGAGACTACAGACATAATTTCTTACAGGCATTTTGAGGTCAGAATAGAACAGAGGCAAAAACCTTAAAGCCTACAATGAAATTCATCTGACATTTGTTCTTAAATGAATTAACCATCTACTTCGTCATCAGTTCTGTCATTAATGATGCAAATATCACCAGGCATGGAATTTCCATAATGTTGAATTGTGTAACAAACCAGTATTTCATCTTCAGAAGACATGAAGTTACAAATCATTCCAGCAGCTTATCCTGTTGGCTAAAAATATACAATATGAGAAAACAAAACATGGAAAAACAAAGGGCTTATTTAGATAGTTTGTTAGGTGTAATGGCAGCCATGAAATATGAATACACATCATATTTGGTCTCGGTGCATCAATATTTTTCTCAACAGAAAAAGCTGGAAACCTCTTGTCAAAACATTCTCATCTATTAAAATTACGAAATACATGAAAAATACAGCAGTAAAAAAACCCAAACCAACAAACAAAAACAAACCCAAAAAGCTTCTTTTTAAAATTACCCTCTCCATCATATTTTTCCATTAATATTTCAAAAGGGTGCATTCTCAAATAGAAAATTCATTGTCTTCTTAATTAGGAACAAGATAAGAATCTTAATTAAATTGCCCTAAATAAAGCTGACTTTAGAACCACAGTTTTACTCTTGACTTCAAGCAGTGGATATAACATGCTGTGTTTTAGAATAATTAATAAGTCATCATTTTTATTCCACTACTGGTTCTGACATCTCTATGATAAATCTCTCCTGTGTCCCAAACACAGCAAGTATCTGAGTGTCTCAGGAAAGTCCTCCCTGTAGGGATTGAGCTGAAGTGGTCTCAGCTCTGCTGGTTAAATTAACTCAAATAAAGGGCCATGTTGCTGATGGACTCATTTTTGTTCCCAAACCAATACTTAAAGCTATTGTGTGTGTGTTCTTAAACTACTCTACAGTCTGCAATCTAAATATATCCTTTTGTCTTCTAAGTAATTGTCTTCATTTGCAACCAAGGGTTTTTTTTATTCAGTTGAGGACTACTCATCAGCTATATGAGAAAATAAACACAAAAGGTTGGGGGGAAAAAGGCTGAATGTACATCAGCTTTACCTGGGAAAAAAAATTAATATTATCAAAATCATATTAGAAATAAGATCTACAGTGAACACTAAGTCAACTTGAAAAAGAGTTACTTATGCTCCAAGTACAAGAACATTGATTAACATTAAATATTTGAACAGTGACTAAAACTGAATCCAGTATGTTGCCAGGAAAGGTTATGCAGATCAATGTATGATGAGAACTGAAATGTTATTAGACCTGATTAGTGGAAGACTGCCCTCGAGAAGCAAAATTTAAGACAAGTCCAAAAATAAGCCATTAAGATATTTAAAGAAATATTCTCAATGGAAGGAATAATGTAATTTTTAAAAAAATAAATTTGCATGATTGTTTTTTTTCAGAAGTTATGGGGTAGAGTAGATCAAAACAGCCCAAAAACTTTGTAGACAAAAGTTTACTTGTACTTTTTAGAGCAGCTGCTCGGCTGTGAACAAAAGTGGCAAGAGATCAGTAAACCTTAATAATTTCCCTGTCTACTCAAACTGTTTAAAGCAGAGCTTTTTATTCTCTCTTTAGCTTCATTTACCCGGATACTGCAAGAGCTGCTGTGGATCAGGTGGAAGGTGCTCATGCTGAACTAAGCACAGAGTATCTTTCAACATACTAGAGATTCTAAGTCCACACTCTTGAAAATTAAAAGTACTCATTTTTGTGAGTTCATTCCCTGGAAACTGTTCCCAAGTAGAAATGCCAGAATGACTTCATAAATTGAAATCATAATGCTTGGGAGCCAGATTTTGCTATGATTTATAAAAATGCAGTCTTTCCGAAATTTATTTCTGCACAGAAAGAGAGTAAAAGGCCTTGTCACCATTACAGTGCTGGCACTCAGGGCAAGGTGGAATTGTACTTAAAATATTAAATAAGCTATTACCAAGCAGAAAGTCTAGACAAAACCGAATAGCAAATTCAGCAATTAAGTAAACTGGTGACTAGGCAATCCCCCAAATACTTTCTTAAAAGCCAAACTGTGTGGCCTAGGTTGATGAGGATGTTGTGCAAACTGAGGAGAACTGGCCACACAAGAATGTGTTCGGTTATGAGATCTAGGGAAGTTTTTCTATATTGTTTTGCAACTCATGAATAAAAAATCCAAACACCTCCTTTTAGCTCCCTTTATCTCTGTGCTAAGGAGCGTATCCTGGTGAGATTTTTCTAACTGAAAGAGACAATCAAGAAAAAGATCTAGTGATAATGGGAATTACCAATACATGAATATGTGCCTGTCAGTTCTGTGTATCTGTCCTGTTCAGTGACCTCAACCAATTGTCTTAGCTGCTAAATATATATTACATAAAAATGTAAAGCTACATTTACTGCAGCTTTTGCATTTACTACACCTTTTACATTTTAAGATAGACATTTGAATTTACATGTTCATTCAAGGTGATTGATTTCTACATGGAGAAAAGACACCAATCAGTCAATCAGCTTCAGCTAATCAGTGCCTTAATGGATTAATTTGCAAAAGTATTATCTCAGCAAAAATCACCTTCTTGCACTTTAACTCTGATAGTTATCAAGGACTTACTTAAACAAAATTTCTCTCATTATAGCATTATGTAAATGCTAAAAAAATCTTGCACTTTAGCTGCATATTCATATTAAATATATATCTCAATAAAATACTACAGAAATAAAAGGATTCCAGATTAAAGTTTCACAAACAGAACAAATTAAGATTATCCTTTTCAGAATAATGATATCAAAATCATGATATGAGAGCAAGGGTACATAACTTTACTTGCTGCTTAGTTTTAGAATGAAGACGATAATAATTTGACTCTGTTAAATATAAAAGTAATAAATGCTTTTTACCTATACAGCACCTCTTACTGAAGATCTCAAAGCATTCAGTGTCAATTTCATGTCATCTTGAAACCTGGATACTTCAGTAACTATTCAAAATTTTTTTTGTGTTGCTACTATATATCTATTTTTGCTCTTTCATCGAGTTCTATTTGTCTACACATATCTCTAAGATAAGGAAAACAGTGTAATTTTTTTTGATTGCTCTATATTATCATGTTATGGGAAGCATCTTTAATATAGATTCTTTTCCACGTATGGATTTTTGTCCCTGAAAATTAAGGAGGCTGAACATATTTTGCTTGCCTTTATATTCTCATCTAGCAACCAGAACAGTATGAACTATCTTTTCCATTTTCTTCAGTAATTCTGTGTCTAGTTATGATGATCTAAAATTGGCAGATTTGTTTTCAAATCCTTTTGTGAAATAAATTAATCTTAATTCATTAGGCTATTTATCTGCTCTGAATTCTAGGGAAGAAAAAAAAAAGTATTTTCTCTCTCAGAGGAGATTTTCATAGGTTCATAAAGGAAAAATTTGTTTGGAAAGGAAGTATGTTTGTGTGTGTATTAGTAATATTGAAGGTTAAAATCTGTAATTTTTTTCCCAGAAGTTTCTCATAACCCTATTTCCACAAAAGAAGTCAGATGTACAGGGAAGCTCTACAGTCTACCTCTACAAGTCATGTTTCTCTTTTGCCTAGTTCAGAGGCTGATGGAATAAAGTTTCAGTAGAAAGCCAAGAAAATGCAGTAGATATCATTAACTGTAAGTCAACATATAGAACAATAAAATGTCAGCTATGCTACAGGGTTATTCAAAAAATTACTTCCAAAACTGATTCAGAGGTGATTTAGCTGTATAATCTAGAAAAAGAAGTAATTTAAGAGATCTTTGAATATTCTTTTCCAAATAGTAACAATTCAGCTGTAAGTCAGTGATCACTTTTTCAAATACACAAGTAAAAATAATATTTTTTTAACTCCCGAACATTATTTTGAATAAATAAGAAAGCCACAACCATTGAGTTTGTCACTTGTACAGCTCTGTCAGTTTATAGTACCCTACCTCTTGTGATAAGGAGATCACATAGGAGCAGAACTTGGTAAGGAGTTCTCCTGAAAACAGCTATCCTTAACAAGCTGCTGCTGCCCCTGCCTTCTGTCGTGGATCCCACACCCGGCCGCAATGCATTTGCTTTCCAGAACACAATCGCCAAGGCTGTTACAAGATATTGGTAAGACAGAGCCAAGGGTCCTATGCAGAACTGCACTTCAACAGCTGCTTCATTTTGTTGGGTTGCAGCATGATAAGAAAAAAAAGGCCTTGGTGATTCCACAAGTGCTGAAGATTATGAGCAATTTCAAATATTAAAAGCTGCTTTGTATTTGGCTCTATCCAATATCAGGCCAAGCTCTTTTCTTCCATTTTGCCAAAAGTTTTCAACCCATGCTATGTTAAACCTGAGTTCAAGTTCAACCCTCATATGACAGTTCTATTAACTGTTATCTTTGCTAATAAGCCATCTGGCAGGGTGTCAGCTTCTACTGAAAACAGGTGTTTGATCCAATTTTCATTTGTTATACTGTCAAGAAAGCATTCATTGAATTGGTGACTAAGTTCAGGCAATGTTCTTGTACGTCAGCAGAAAGGCAGGATGAATTTTGAATTAACATTAAACCATTTCTATGGTTAAAACGTGTCACTTTCTCTCATGTCTCTCAACTTACCTCATTGTATCTTCAGGTGCAATTTCTTTATCTTGCGTTTGTTCTATATTCTGATTAGTATCTAATTATTATGTAATGTGCATATTTTAATCTCTATATAGTGCATTCTATTCATTGCGATGAAAGAACAAGAAGTTAAACAGAGTTCAAGGACCTTAGATCATCAAAAAATTACATACTTTAAGCAAAATTAAAATTCTTCCTCAAAATACTTGTTCCTTATATAGAATTCAGAGTTGTGAGACAACACTTGCCTAAATTACAGCCTTCCTGAGTTTGGAAAAGTCGTTTGGACACTCATTTCCCACTTTATTATGAAATATGAAAAACAAAGAGAAATTCAGCTCTAAAGAAACCAAGTTCTTTAACAATGAAACCGCAAACATCAGTGGCTTGCTAACGTTTTGATAGCTACTGCTCTATGGTGAATACTGAATGCAAACTGAATATGAAAATAGATGGCTCTGCTTTTTACCAGAACACTACAGTTATTGCCATGATCACTCTCAACAACATTATTCCATTGTGAATCCTAATTTTTTTTTAAAATGCCATGTCACAAATCAATATTTTTTTTCTCAACGTTTATTTTATTCTTTGGCATACATGTACAACCTGACCAAAATTAATAGTACTTTTGTTTGACTACAGTGAACAAAAATCTCTATTTGGAAATGTATTGTTGGCCCTTTCATACTAGAAAAAAAAACCTCCACTCTGGAATCCTTCTTGACGGTAGTAAAAACAACTTATATCAAACTAAATTGCACTTTTCCCCTTTGACTTGACATCACAATGTACTGTGCCACTGTAAAGATATAAGCATCAAAAAATGTTGAAGGTTTCTCAGTGTGAACAATCCCTGAAATCATTATATGACTCTTCTAAGCCCTTCATCCAGGAAGTTGGTATTCCTTTCAGACCATTTAGCTTTCTATTAAAAAAGAAGTCAAGATGCTTATCTTTTCAAGAGGTGTACTTTGTGAAAGATGATTTTCAAGTAGGAAAGATTTTCACTGTATGACTGTGTGACTAAATAACGAGTTACAGAAATAATGTCGTAAGCACTGGTCCATTTAACCACTGAAATAAAGCCCAAATGTTAAGTAGCAGGAATTCATACTTTCTAACAATCTTAAGCTCCATACTGTTCCCAAGGTGAAGTTTAATAGTTATGCTTGAATTCTTTTCTATTTCCACCACCCACCAGTCATTATTCAGTTGAAGCCTATTTTACTAACTGAATTTTGCTGTGTTTCTTTGTGTTTTTGGTTTTTTTTCCCTCCAGCTACACAAACTCCCTTAGCTCATAAAGAGTAAATAAGGTGAACTGAAATTATTTGGGTACAATTCATAGATTAGAACCTTAAAATCTGTAGTTGGATCCTTAGGATGAAAAGGCAGGGAAGGTAAGACTTTATTGGTAAAAAAAATCACACTGCATTTCTACGTTGGTGAAAATTAGTATTCATTGATTTGGACTGTTTCTTAATCAGTTTCTGTAAAATGGTAACTAAGGACTATAAAATAATCCTCACAAAAAGCAATTTCTATAACACTGGGGGGGACTTCAGTTTAATTGATATTAAATAAAAGCAAAAAGCAGCGAGAAGCTGTAATGGATCAGGCTCAAAGCCTGTGTAAGCTCTGAGTCTCTCTTCTCACCAGTAGTGATCAGCTGTCTTAGGGACTAGGAAAACCTCTGCAGAATCTCTTGCCTTGCATCTCTCAGAGACTTAAGGACTTTCAGAGGTGTTGACCTTGAATTTATTAAGTTACAGAATGCTGTACAATATCCTCATACTATCTAATCATTATAAGCCAGATCAAGGATAAAAATTTACATTAAAAAAAATGATTGGGAATTATTTAAGAAATGTTAACAAGACAGAAAAAAAGTGCAACAATTTGCCTTGAAAATAAAGATACATAAGAATAAAAAAATTATCTACTGCAAGTACTAGAAGCTGCAAGAAATGTATGGGAGAGATTTAAGAACTGTTAGAAAAATGAGAAGGTAAATAAAATTGCATAAAACCCTATGGTAAAAGTGGTAAAACAACATTTAAAAGAGCTGTTTTTCTGAACACAATAGAGAAAAGGATCCTAACAATATTATTGGAATACTCTTGCATAGATTTATCAAAAGCAATTGGGAGACTTTGCTAAATATTTCTGTTCTGTATATAGAGAAATGATCAAACGATGTAATTATACCATAGCATGATGATGAAACATTCTCCATTACGATTGTAGTCAAGTAAGTTTTATAAATAGTAGTCACTAAAAATAACTGAGTAAATCTGCATATTGGGATACGTTGTATTGGAGTTTTAAAACAACTGGAAAGGACAAGAAAAGGAAAAGCTCAAAAGGGCCTCCAAGAACACGAGAAATATTTACACTCTGGGAATATGCTAGGCCAGTCCCTTGTAAGGGTGGTGGCATAGGGAATTATAGGCCTGGCCATCTCATGTGGAACTTAGTGAAAAAACAGAACTGACAGGAACATATTGGAATATATTTAATTAATTTAATTAATGCCTGTCCATTCCCGTTTTTGAAAAATAGATCCTCTCAAATCTATGCACAGATATTTTGGGGTTTTGGGCTGCTGAAGGAAAAAAAGTGCCAATCTGATGGCATTTCTTTACTGCTGCAGGATATTTTCTTTAGGATTCACTTTAGGAAACACGAGTGAATCAAAATTAATGAACATATATTTAATGACTAATTGACTGGTCTTCAAAGTGAAGAAAAGTAAACAGAAAATATTAAGTAGGTTTCTGTTTTGGTTCCATGGGAACCGTGTTTTGGACATATGCTGTAAAACAGTTGTATTGATTAAAAAAAAAAAGAAAGAAAGAAAATCACTGTATTGATTACAAAAAAAAATAAATCAAACAAAGAAACAAAAACCCCAAAGAAAATCCCTGGTTGCAGCAGTACGTAACAAAGACTAGGGAGGTGAGAACGCATAAAGTGGAGAGTTCATTGGTACTGAGGACGCTGATTGCTTGGTAAATTGGATGTAAGCAAACGTATGAAGTCATAGATCAAAGAAGAAAGCCCAGGTGGTGATGCTCGAGTGGAGGAACCTAAGAGAAAAGAGGGGAAAGCAGAGCTGCTGGGAGTCTGCCAGGCAGCCACCTAAAGGTGAGCCTGTTCCAACACCAAGGTAGGGCACAGATTCAGTCCTTCAATGGGAAAACAACAGGAGAGCTGTGAGAATATCATGGGCAGGCTGGAACAGCACAACAGTGTGTTCTGTTTGATACCTTTGCTGAAGATGTCTGTTGATAAACTGGGCAGAGTTCTGGGAAGGGTCACAAGAATGATTACTTTGTAATTGGAAAATAAAAACTATAGATATTTAGCTTATCATAACAATGAGTGACTTAATCATAACATTTTCTAAAAATATTATTTTCTCAGCAGACTGAAATATACATCCTCAAACTTTTAAGCAGCACAATTTTCTCTCTTCCCTCCTGTGTTCTATTCATCTTGCTGTCCTCAAAAGTCACAGAGATCATATTTTTCCAGGTACATTTTTCATTACCTTTCAATTAGTGATTTCATTCACTTAAGTAACCTGTTTAGGTATCAGTAGAAAAGAAAAAAAGATCTATCTGTGTGGAAAAGAAATGGGAGGGAAAACATCAGGTTTAAAAAAATTAACAACACTGTAGCAAAGGAGTTCAGAAATGGATTTCTCATTAAAATTTAAAGATAATTTCAGCAATGTTGGATTAACTTACAGAACACTAGACATAATATGGGGCTGCAAGTAAATTCTGAATTTACAATAAAGTGCATATTATTTCTGGATCAGAAGCATATAGTTCAGCATATTCTATTAAAAAGACTACATATAATTGTTTTACTTACAGAAGCAACAAATCCAAACTTTCCACATATCAGCCTGTATAAGTGCATCAATCCAAGGACATTGGTTCTGATTTAATAAAGACATCTAGCAGAGCAGCAACTTGTGTGACAAATGGCAGCTACTACTGCTTGAACAGGCACTAGCCAAAAAAATGGACATTTATAAAATACTGGGATATTTTGAAGTGACTTTTGAAAACATAGAACCTAATTAAGCTTTGACTGAAGGCTATGGGTGTGAGGTAATTGGTTTAACCAAGAATAGAAGGCCCAGAACACCATATTCCAGCTGATCCCATACTAGTTTCATATTAGTGCAGCTTCACGTGGCTCTTGGAGAAAACAAGAAGACAATGGAATCAGCACAATGGTATAGGATCCATAAGAAGTTTTCAAGATGGATTTTCAGAAATGTTATCATTTTGATAGTAAAATTGTCTTCTTCCTTCTGTAGCTTCTGTCCCTCCAGAAGAGGTAGGAAGTGGTAGAAGTATCACCAAAGTGAGCCTTCAACCTCACCTGGTACTATGAAGGGCTGCCCTGTACCTTCAGAGTACCTCTGGAGCACAAGTGAACGTTCCCATTTCGGGGAACTTTTTTTGCATTCTGTGTTATTTTCTAAGGCAGTGAGACCACTTTGCTCCCATCTGCACTCATGATCAGGTACTGCTAAATGACAAACCACTCACCTTCGAACAGTTCCCTTTATGTTACCTACACCCCTGAAATGGCAAATAACCCAGCTTCATGTGCCCATTTAGTTTATCTGTGCTTAATCCTTCACTGCCAATGTTCTTCAGAGCCTTTGAGAAGCATCTACCTGTGACCCTCTTTCAGTGTGGGGATTTTGGTGACAGCAAACACATAAGAAATTACTTCTAGAAGGAGGTACCCTATTATTAGATCCAACAATATCCTTTCTAGATCCATTTCACACATTCAGTCTAATAGATTCCTGAATGGCAATATTTGTTCTGAGGTGGTAATTTCTGCATAATAGAATTTGATTTTGTGAAACAAAAATCAGATTAGCTTGCAAACTCTCTTTTCTTGAACAAGAATTTAGATGTGCATAATGAGAATAGTTTTATGGCAGAAGAGTTAGAGGTTTTTATTTTCTGGTAGCATTATCCAACTGAGTAAAATGCCTGGGAGCCTAGAGTATATTAAAAAAAAAAAAAGTAGGACAAGACTCTACACAAAAATTTTTCACATTCCTGAGGAAGCATGTGAAAGGAAATATTTTTCTCTTACCAAACCAGGATGTTGGATGAGACACTAATTTACCCATAAATGTTGACTATATAAAAATATGTATGCTGAAAGCCTATAAATGGAGTTTATCTGAGATGATAATACAGACGAATTGTTTTGTATAAAGAAAAAAAAATTAAATACACAAGATGCCAAAACCACAACTCTGTCTGCCTAAATAGAATGGCAGCTTCAATTAGCCCTCCTTAGGAAAGATGTTATTTCAAGAAAATATCTATTTAATTTGATTCCATCTTCCTCTTGTCAAGCTTCATTTAAGGTCTTTTAAAAGCAATTATATCTCATATCTTTTGATTAGGACATTGGAGCCTACTCTATTTTTTACTCAATCAAAATTAAGGTACTATGCTTTTCGATGAATTTGCCTTTGGATGTATTAAAATCTGAGCAGAAGAAACCAGGGTTAAAGCCATATCCAGATTTTATGAGAAGATGAGAAAATCTGCAGATGCATCCTGATTAAACTTTCCAGCAAAGACTAAACTCTTCCTTAAACATAGGAGAAGTGTCAATCCAGTGACTGCAGCTTCTCTAAGTGGACACCCCTGGATTCATAGAAGATGGAGCTGAAGAGGATCTTGAGCTGTCTAAGCCAAACTCCTTTCCAGAGACACTTCACATGTAGGAACAGGTTGCCCAGAGAGGTTGTGGGTGCCCCATCCCTGGCAGTGTTCAAGGCCAGGTTGGATGGGGCCCTGAGCACCCTATCGAGTGGCATCCCTCTCCATGGTGAGAGGGTTGGAACTAGATAACCTTTAAGATCCCTTCCAACCCAGACCATTCTATGGTTCTATGAATGAGCCATCTATCAGCCAATTGCTGTGAAGGGACATTAGTTGCTGCGCTTTATGTGGAAGCTGCTAGGGGTAATTGGATGACTTGGAAAACCAACCCATCAAATCTGTCATAAGAAGATTATGGGACTGCCTCCCAAGCAGTGTTTAGCAGTTTGTGCAATGAACAAGGACTGGAAGACTCTCTCAGAGAAAGGGAAGTGTCTACATAAAAAGCTGGAGGCTTGGATGAGAAAAAATAGGGCCGTTCAACTACAGAAGCAGCAAAACAAGGAACGTGGCTGCAGTTGAGAGGGAGGAGTTTTTTAAACTGATACTGAGCCACAAATCATATACGAAGAGAAGCTTCTTAAAAGACTCATGAGAAGACCTGTCCTATGACTGAAAAATAGGGAGATAAGGAAAGCAGTTGCTCAGTGTTTTTTGTAAGTTTGCAATTATGTAACCTGTTTCTGTTAGGGTGTGCCTCAGTGGAACTACAATGATGTTGTGTTAGAAGAGATAATAAAATTGAAATCTAGTTGGAACATCAGACTTAATATGGGAAAATTCAGCAATTGAAATAATCTCCTCTGTCTTCCAGTATGTTACAGAGTATCACAGAAGCTGCCCCCTAGTCAGCACTCCTCAGAGTCCATGGAGAATAATGAGCCCTGTTTTGGGCTCCCCAGTTAAAGAGAGCTGTTGATTAACTGGAGTGAGTTGAGTGGACAGCCACAAAGGTGGTCTGGGGTGAGAGCACTTGACCTTGAGGAAACTGGGCTTTTTCGGCTTGTGGCAGGCTTAGAGGGCACATCATTGCATCTCTCCAAGACTTGATAGAAGGTTGTCATGAAAATGGAGCCAGGCTCTTCACAACGGTGTAATAGTGGGCAAGAGAAAAATTGAGTTACTGGAGGTGTTAACTAAATAGTTGAAACCCCTTTTTCATGTTGAGACCAGCCAAGCACGGGTTGCCCCTAGAGGCTATGCACTCTACATCCTTGGAGGTTTTGCAAGGTGAGACTGGATAAAGCCCTGAGCAACCTGCTCTGACCTCAGGAGCTGCCCTTGCCCTGAGCAAGAGGCTGGACCCGAGGTGATTCCAGGTCTCTTCCCGTGACCTGCCGATACCATCACAGATGCTTACGACTGATCGTACTTCATGGCCTTTTGCCAGCCCAAAGTGTATGAAACGTCTCGCTCTCCCAAAAGCCAAAAAACCGATGCCAAGGGCAGGGACCGCTTTCTAGCGGGAAGGCTCTGCCAGCGCCGCGCTCCCCCCGCGCCCAGCCCTCCCTCCCGCAGCCCGGGCAGGCGCTCCGCTCTCCGCCAGGCACAGCCCCTCGCCGCCTCCGCTCGCCGCAGGCACCCCCCGAAACTTTGCCCGGCATCCTGCGCACGCCCTGCCTCCCCGCCGGGGAAAACCTGCTCCCGGCTCCCTCCGTGCAGCGGGCACGGCAGGCGGGGGGGTGGCTCTCCCCTGCCCCCCCCCTCCTCTCCCCTGCNNGGGCCGGGCCGGGGTGGGCAATGCCCGCTGCCCACCTGCGGAGCCCCCGCCGCGGCCGCGCCCCCCGAGCCTTCGGCGCTGCGGCCGCCGCGCCCGCCCTCCTGCCCTTCTCTCTTACCTCCTTCCCACCTTCCCTCCGCCGGGGACGGAGCGAACTTGGGTGTCCGCAGGGCAAGGGAGCGCCGAGGAATGCAGATGGGGGGCATCTTCCCTCGGTCTGGGGGGAGAAAAAAAGCCACAACTGTTTAGCGAGGTGTTATTTGGCTTCCTGCAAGTTACCTCCTGCTAATGGCCGATAATTACTTCTCTGTGCAGTGTAGAATATTTTTCCCCCCGAATCAGACATCCTGCGATATATATAAAACACACAGAGGCACATACGTGTTTTCTCTTGCCTGTGCTGAAGCTAGACATTCTTCCATGTATTTGAAAATTACGGGACACAGCCCATGCGAATGTTTTAATAACACAGAGTGTGAATGGTTTAACAAGACATGCAGACACAACTGGTTTTCTGTAGAGGCTCAGAACTTGAGCTAGTGATTTTTAAAAATCGGTGCATATCTTCTGCAAAAACACATGGCTAGTTGCTGTGATCAGTTAAGTATAATAAGGGCACAGATGCCTGATATCCTATAGGTTCAAGTGTATGTAAATAAAAATTATTGTATAAAGTGTAGATAACAGCTGAGCAAATCCTGAGTTGGAGTTATTTCTGTTTACTACTTATACCAACTGTAACCATTGAGTTTATTCACACGAAAATTAAGAGCACAAAGGAACAGAAATCATCCGGAAAGACATTTATTGTTAAGGGAAGGTTGGATGCAACGGTCTTGTGCAGAGGTGAGATGATGACTTATGTGTCACTTTGTCAAGGAAAATCAATTACTGTGCATTGGAGGAAGGCCTGGCAGTCCTTACTCCACACTCCCTACAATGCTCATGGGTGAGGTGGGTGCAGAACTAATCCTGTAGAGAGGAGTTTTCTAGTGGCTTGGAATTTCTGAGCAGTTGAATCAGGAAGCACCTATGAATTTTGGGGTTGCATATTTTTTTTTCCCCCAGTACTGATCAAGATGATATTTGAGTATTTCTCATGATTTTTAAAAAACGTTTTTTCAATGCTTGTGTAAGTGTTGACAAGAATATGGATGAGATACTTGTGAGTTCACTGGTCTTTAAGGAAAAGATACATTTTAGTGAGGCCAAAGATGACAAAGAAAATGTAACTTTTGGGGTTCTCCAGCTTGGGCATTGCTCTGCTTGTACTTGGCAGTGGTAGTTCTAAGAAAGATGTAGAAGGTTTTTTGCTATTTTCAGGTTTTATTACAGTGCAAACAGACAAATATAAAGACACAGCCATGAGCTTCCTGCTCTGAGTAATTTTTATGACACTGGCAAACCAAAATCATACAATTTTTACAGGCCTCACTGTTATGCATTGGCTTGAAATGGAGAGTCTGAATATACAAGGAGTGTGGAATTTCTCTGTGGAAAGGAAAAGCCGAAGTAAAGGTGCTTGTTTTTTCCTGGCATCTACCATTATAGTGTGTATTTCTGACCTTATGTTTCAGAGTCTGTTGAATGGATTAATGTGTCACAAGCCCGATGACCCAATTGAATATTTGGAAAGCTGTTTGCAGAAAGTAAAAGAGCTTGGAGGGCCAGAAAAAGTGAAATGGGACACTTTTGTCAGCCCAGAAAAGAAGACCCTGCCTCCACTCAATGGAGGACAGCCCAGGAGGTCTTTTTTCAGGAATGGTAATGTATTAAATGTAAAAATGATTATACTTCTTGTACTGCATGTGGGTTTACATCCGCTACTGAACTATTTTGTAGCAGATCATGCCTCATTCTGATTTTCCACAGGCAAAGAAGTCAAGAATTCTGTTTTCTTGCATTTTGGCATTTGTTTTTCTCCTCCCATAACGGATGCTAGGCAGGAGAGGAAATTGTGATCACTTTGCAGCCAAATGATGAATGTTTGCTGTGTAAATGTTTAACGTGTTAGTGAAGAGATTTCTTGCATCCTGCTTAAAACATTTGCAAAGATAGGGGCAGAGTTGAATCAGTTCACTTGGCTTATATTTTTATTTGGTTCTTATGGATGACATACATACTGGCTTCAGTGCAGTTACACTAACTGTNTGCCTCTGCCCCCCCGCTCCCCCCGCCCGCGGACGCCTCGCCGAGGTTCCCGCATTGCACCGCCGCGCAGAGCCGAGCCGAGCGCGGGGCTCGGGCTGCCCCGGCCCCGGCTGGCGGGATGAGCGCCGGCGAGGCGAAGGAGTATCTGGCCCGCAGGGAGATCCCGCAGCTTTTCGAGGTAGGCGAGGCGCGGGGTGGGGCGGGGGGCAGCGCGTTCTGCGCCCCGTCGGGGGTGCTNGACATCCTGCGATATATATAAAACACACAGAGGCACATACGTGTTTTCTCTTGCCTGTGCTGAAGCTAGACATTCTTCCATGTATTTGAAAATTACGGGACACAGCCCATGCGAATGTTTTAATAACACAGAGTGTGAATGGTTTAACAAGACATGCAGACACAACTGGTTTTCTGTAGAGGCTCAGAACTTGAGCTAGTGATTTTTAAAAATCGGTGCATATCTTCTGCAAAAACACATGGCTAGTTGCTGTGATCAGTTAAGTATAATAAGGGCACAGATGCCTGATATCCTATAGGTTCAAGTGTATGTAAATAAAAATTATTGTATAAAGTGTAGATAACAGCTGAGCAAATCCTGAGTTGGAGTTATTTCTGTTTACTACTTATACCAACTGTAACCATTGAGTTTATTCACACGAAAATTAAGAGCACAAAGGAACAGAAATCATCCGGAAAGACATTTATTGTTAAGGGAAGGTTGGATGCAACGGTCTTGTGCAGAGGTGAGATGATGACTTATGTGTCACTTTGTCAAGGAAAATCAATTACTGTGCATTGGAGGAAGGCCTGGCAGTCCTTACTCCACACTCCCTACAATGCTCATGGGTGAGGTGGGTGCAGAACTAATCCTGTAGAGAGGAGTTTTCTAGTGGCTTGGAATTTCTGAGCAGTTGAATCAGGAAGCACCTATGAATTTTGGGGTTGCATATTTTTTTTTCCCCCAGTACTGATCAAGATGATATTTGAGTATTTCTCATGATTTTTAAAAAACGTTTTTTCAATGCTTGTGTAAGTGTTGACAAGAATATGGATGAGATACTTGTGAGTTCACTGGTCTTTAAGGAAAAGATACATTTTAGTGAGGCCAAAGATGACAAAGAAAATGTAACTTTTGGGGTTCTCCAGCTTGGGCATTGCTCTGCTTGTACTTGGCAGTGGTAGTTCTAAGAAAGATGTAGAAGGTTTTTTGCTATTTTCAGGTTTTATTACAGTGCAAACAGACAAATATAAAGACACAGCCATGAGCTTCCTGCTCTGAGTAATTTTTATGACACTGGCAAACCAAAATCATACAATTTTTACAGGCCTCACTGTTATGCATTGGCTTGAAATGGAGAGTCTGAATATACAAGGAGTGTGGAATTTCTCTGTGGAAAGGAAAAGCCGAAGTAAAGGTGCTTGTTTTTTCCTGGCATCTACCATTATAGTGTGTATTTCTGACCTTATGTTTCAGAGTCTGTTGAATGGATTAATGTGTCACAAGCCCGATGACCCAATTGAATATTTGGAAAGCTGTTTGCAGAAAGTAAAAGAGCTTGGAGGGCCAGAAAAAGTGAAATGGGACACTTTTGTCAGCCCAGAAAAGAAGACCCTGCCTCCACTCAATGGAGGACAGCCCAGGAGGTCTTTTTTCAGGAATGGTAATGTATTAAATGTAAAAATGATTATACTTCTTGTACTGCATGTGGGTTTACATCCGCTACTGAACTATTTTGTAGCAGATCATGCCTCATTCTGATTTTCCACAGGCAAAGAAGTCAAGAATTCTGTTTTCTTGCATTTTGGCATTTGTTTTTCTCCTCCCATAACGGATGCTAGGCAGGAGAGGAAATTGTGATCACTTTGCAGCCAAATGATGAATGTTTGCTGTGTAAATGTTTAACGTGTTAGTGAAGAGATTTCTTGCATCCTGCTTAAAACATTTGCAAAGATAGGGGCAGAGTTGAATCAGTTCACTTGGCTTATATTTTTATTTGGTTCTTATGGATGACATACATACTGGCTTCAGTGCAGTTACACTAACTGTTTTTTCTAGTTCATTTTGGAGCTATATGCTAATTTGCTAAATACAATGTAAATTAGGAAAAGGTGCATCTCATAAAATCTAAGCAGATGTCATACCAATACCTTTTATTATTTTATTTGTAATGTTAGCAGAGAGTAATTAGCTCATCTTTCAGTTGCCATAGTTATTTTTCTTTGCCATCCAGCATTTCATTAAACTAATTAGCAAGAATACGGTCTCTACCTCTGTGTACAACATGTATCACCAAGAGAGTCCTGTTTAATAGTACAGGTTATCTGCACAATACAAAGCTTCTCTTCTCAGAGGCCACTGCTGAACTCTGGGTGCTATGGGCAGATGTTCCCAGAAAACCTGATGTGCTTGTAAAGAAACTCCAGAGAAACCTGACTCTGAGTGGTTGTGATTTAAAAATCAGCTAAATAGAGGCAAGGAATATTTAATATAGCAACAGCAAGCACAGTGCAAAATTATGAGATATTTATACTTTGTTTACTATACTTATTTAAATCTGTGTACACAATAGGTTTTTAGTTTTCTGTCTATTTCCACAATTTCCAGTTTACCTTACTGTTTTACAGTGATGCCTGATAATTCTAACTTCCCATACCGACGGTACGACAGACTCCCTCCCATCCAACAGTTTTCGATAGAAAGTGACACCGACCTCTCTGAAACTGCTGAGCTAATTGAGGAGTATGATGTATTTGACCCTGCAAGACCCCGACCAAAAATTATCCTTGTCATAGGTATGAAAGCAGTCATTTCCCCACGATTTTATGTCTGTTACTTTGCCTTTTGATTTGTACTGCAAATACATTGAATGCCTGTATGAATTTAAATACGATTTTTTCCATCTGCCGTAGCAAGTCATGCAGCCCAATTAAGAGTGTGAAATTGTTAGTGCTGAGGATGTAGCATGCCAACTGCAAGCATTTTAGGGGTTACAGCGAGCACCTGCAGTTGTGTCCTGCAGACTGGAGGCCTGTTTGCAGCCAGAGAGCTCATGGTTATGGAGCACATCTGCCAGTTTGATTTAATCTTAACTAAACCTGGCTCATGCATTTCAAGACAGCAACACCATGTGAAACCAAAGTGCTCTTCCAAAACATGCTCTGGATTGAACTGTAACACTATTGTAAATATACTCAAAACTGATCACAAAAAAGGGTGTTTAAAATTATTGGATAAACCAGTTCAAAAACCTCATAGGGAACTGTTGTCATCTATATTTAGAACCTTGACAAATGGTTGATATGTCCAGCTGGAGTGAGCATACAGGGTCACTAGGTCATTGCATTGATGAATTAATTCCTATATCTAATTGGCAAATGAATCCTGTGCCAACTTCACGGAGAGTGAGCACTCAGTTGAAATTAGTTAATTGTGCTTTCTCCCCAAGTTCTCTCTTGTGAGTTGTTTAGTGTCCTTTCTAAGCAAGTCATGCTTTCCAGCCTCAGACAAGCATAAATTATTAAAAAATAGCTGCAGTTCAAGTCTAAATCAATGTTTTATTCTGTTTTTGAATTGAAGTTCTTTGAAGTAGTGTCTTCAGCATCTGGGACAGTTGTCTTTAGAAATTTTTCTGCCAGGCCTAGTTCTCTGAAAGGTTTAGAGAGTCACAGCACAGGTGCCAGATGATGGGCAATTACATTTTTAGTCTATAAAGCTTTATTCATATTAAAGGGAGATATTGCTTCCATAACGGGGAATAGTATATAGTGTAGTAAAAGGGAGCAGAAACGTCTTCTCTGTACTACAGAGTGGACTCTCTAAGAACAGCATGTCCTCTAGGCTCTGCATGCAATGGTTCTCAGAAATGGCATATCGGAATATACTGAAAACAGAAAACTATGCATTTTTCTAGATATTTGTGGAGTTGCTTAGGGCATTTGAATATTCTTAATCTTTTGTTTCAGAATTACAGATCTCAGTGTGCAGATCTCTCCATGCACTGCTGAACTATAAGGATTGCGATTAGATGGAGAAATAGCACATACCTTTCATTCTGATGAATTAGCTAGCCTTCCTTTTCATAAAGGAGAATAACTGGCTGCTTTTCAGTGACCACAGAAGGGTCTTAGTGCATTGAAATCCATGTAGCTCAATTGCAGTAGAGTGATGAATGATAGCTGGATTTAGGTGAGATAAAGAGAGATTGGCTTTCACCTCTGGAACTGAGTGCAAGTGCATTTGAAGTGAAATCCTTGAATGCCAACATGTAGTGAACAGACCATGGATTTTACAGTTTTCTTTTCTCCCATTTATATAGGGAACATTGTAAACATTCCATAGAGGCTATTTCAGGTTTATATTCCCACTGAGTTTCTCTGAATCTATTACAGTGTGATCTGATGGAAACACAATACCATGTGTAGCACAGCAGCTATTGTCCGTTCTTGTACAGTATCAAAAAAATTTCTCCCAAATTCAACTTTCCATTGAGAAAGCACATAACACACAGGGAAGAACAAAATAGTAACTAATATACCAAATAAAAGAGAAAAAAAGAAAAAAGTGTACTGTTAATTTCAAGAAACAAGTATGGCACACAAAAAATGTGTTTTGTATTTTCCAGTTTGCATAAAATACCAACAAAAAATTCAGTTAAGCAACGTATTTGTATCTAATTAGTGATAACTAATCATCTGGCCTAGCTCAGGTTGTGCATTCACTGTTAGGGACTGAAATGAAGTTAAAGACCTGTCTTGTGCTTCGCATATTAGGTGAACTTTTCTTTATTAATGCATTAGCCCCAGATCTTTTTGATGCTTCCATAAAGGTTTTTACAGCTTCTTTGCTTTATGAAATCTGTCATAATGAATCAGGTAGCTCCAGGGCAAAAGAGAACTTATAAAGGTGGATGGTTTTTTCTTTTTCTGGGTTTGTAGAAAAGGCTTCTGCTGGAAGGTAAACCTATAAAGGTGCAAAGTGAGTAAGTGACTAGATTTTAGAAAAATCAAATGGAACCAGCCAGGATGGCACACATCTGAATCATGGGAAGAATTGAGTTTCTAAGGCCTTACAACACTGGGAAACTAGATTGTGTTTAAAAATGTGCTTCCTAATATACTTTAACAAACACATTTTTACTATTGATACAGCCTGAATTTGGAGATCTTAAAATATTAATTAGTACCTTAGTTCAGTACGTTTTTTAGCTGCCCTTCGTTAAAAATATTACTTAATGAATACACTTTCCTTTTGTGATCCAAGTTTAAAGGCTAGATAAAAGACAGTGCTGTCAGCAGGCAGCTGCCTATTGATTTGCTAAATCCAGTCTACAGCTAGATTTTAAAGTCAAAAGTATTTTCAGAAATCTATTATTAGATGAATTTATTCCAAATTTACAGCAATATAAGCAAAGTTGAAATTTTGAACTTTCATTGACAAAGCTAGATTAAAACAACTGCTTCAGTAAAACCTTCTGAGCATACAGATCTTCACTTGACACCCATTAGCAAACATTATTTTAGATGCAACAAGTATTCCCTAGCCTAGACATCTTCTAGAAATATGTAAAATAATCATGCTTTTCTTGAATAATGCATAATCTCAGAATAAGTAAAAAGAACAAAATCCAAAAGTGATTTGATTTTCCTTCCTCATGAACAGTTTGTCAGTGTGATTTCTCAAAGAGTCAGGAATGGGTACACAGTTCAACAAATTATAATGGTTTGCTGTTGGAAGTGATTTTCTCCTTCCCCTTTCCCCTTATTCTATTGCCTGATTGCTTTCCCTAAGAATGCAAATGGATAATCCCAGCTTGCTATAAAGGGATATATTTGGACTGAGAAAAACAAAATGTGTGAGAAGTTTAAGAATATTAAAGTAAATACTTTATTAGTTATTTTCTGATTGCAATTCAAATTGAAAGAACAGAAGTGCCAAACTACACTATTTTTTTTTCTGCTTGGCTTTAATGGCAAAGCAAAGCTCTCCCTAACAGGAGGGTGAAGTCCATCTACTTGTTTCAAATGAGTTTTCTTAGCTATTTTATGCTTTTACAGACTGATGTTTTTTCAAGTATTAGTTCTGGTTTTCTGGCTTCTTTTATCTCTGTTCAAACACAAATATTATTTTCCTTGTTGTCAATTTTTCTGTTTCTAATTTTGTACACATTACCTTTATATGTTTTGCAAAGTTGTTGTTTCTGGGGTGCAACATAGTCTGTTGCACACTTGTATGGTGTGGTGCAATGCATTTGTCGTGGGGAGGGCTGAGCATGTCACCAAAGGGAGCAGGGAGAACCAGAGCAGAAGTGCTTTATAGCCACTTCAGTGAGGAGAAGATTCCTCATATATCACATGCTTGTGTATCTACAAAGGGGGAACATCCTTTATTCTAACAAAGAGACTAAGCTGTCTATGAAAGTTTGAGCTGAAGAAACTAAGCCCTTCTAGATCACCTACAACTACTAAGATGGAAGAATAGCTGTAGAACCTAACAGTGTCTGCTTAAAGAAGAGAGAAACATGCATCTTTTTATGACTGAAACAGCAAGTGAATGGAATTAGGGGAAAACATTTTTCACTTGTGACCTCACCATACTAAGATAGAGTTTTTCTTTCCTTTCCTAGCTTTTGTGTTTTATGACCATCTGTATCTGTGTTGTCTAGTTGGATGATACAGATAAATGTTTGTAGAAGCATTATTTAAACTAATTGGATAATGATAAAACCTTTTTTTCCCCAAGGGTGTAACTGAACCGTGGGCAAGGTATGGGAACACATTAACAATATGCACATTTCTCTGTGCATTCTCTTCAACTGGGTCCTATCTAAGTTCCAAAGGGCATGTGGAGCACTGACACCAGGGCACAGAGAGCTCCCAGTGACTCTGGTGACACTGAAAGCTCTCTGACAGCAATATTGGAGCACAGATTTGAACCTGGTTACATGGAGAGTGCCATAATTGTAGGTGTAGAAATAATTGTCCAGCTTATCCTGAAGCCAAAACTGTATTAATTATATAAATTCCTAAAAGCTGTTTATGGGAATAATATAGAGTTACATGATTATTAACAAGAAGCTCAATGTATTCATATTTACTTTCATTCTGTCGCTGTATTTTTTAAAGTTCATAGACAATGTATATTTTTAATAAATCTTCATTCTTTGTCTGTTGAAATAAAATTCAGTGTTCTCACACAGACTTCCCCAAACAATAGCTACCTAGTGTTGGGAACTATTACCTAAATATTTGGTTTGGATTTGCTTTGTTATACTGTTCAGTAGCATACACTTTTCTATGTATAAACATTTACCAAAACAATTCCCTGGTTTTACAGGCTGGATTCCATGTTCTCTGTTCATCACATCATAATGGGTCCTTTTAGTTTGGATGTGGTCTGATTGTTTTACATGCATTCTTGCTTCTGCTGTCCAGCTGACCTTCACTTCAGCTTTCCCTACAGTGTAATGGAGCTGCTTTCTGTGATTTTGATCCTCGGTTGGCCTGTTATGTCTTTTGAAGGGTTTCTTTATTCTTCAAGTTGTCCAGCAGCTGAACCTAACAACTTGCTTCTCTGTCAGATGTTTCAAGCATCAATACCAGAAGTATGCATGGTTCAATAAAAGTCCTTGTATCAAGTCACTATGGAAACATCTCAGCTGATTATTTAATATTTTTCTGTATTTTAAAATTAGAAAACCTCAAACTCATGGACACATGTTTAGGAGCAGATTTTATTAGTTTCATTTCATGACTAGTCCATTGATTTAATTGGCTTATTTAAGAAAGTATGATTCTTTCTGAAGTCAATACATTTCGGACTATCTGGCTCTCTCTTTGCATTCATACAGTTCAAGAAAGGAAAAGTTCATTTTATGTTTCTCTACTACAGATCAGGAAAAACTCTGTTCCAGGAACAGTTTTAGAATTAGGTCAAGCCTAAAAGAGTGTATTTGTTTTTGTTTTGCAAGTAGATTTGTGTTCCTTTTTTAACTTCATTTTACAAACTGTTACCTTTGTGATCGGTAGGTGAGACACTTTTCCCGTGGCTGGTAACAGGTCATGCAGTGGCAAAATTTACTCTAATAATGGTTGGAAAATCGGTGCCCACAGCAAAGGTTTCACATATGATTGGGTTCTTCAGATGAAAGGTTAATTTAATGTGTTGCTTGTAATTCACAATAGGTGGCCCAGGAAGTGGTAAAGGAACACAGAGTTTGAAAATAGCAGAACGTTACGGATTTAACTACATATCAGTTGGTGAATTGTTAAGGAAGAAGATCCACAGCACAAGCAGCAATAGAAAATGGAGCCTAATTGCCAAAATAATTACTACTGGAGAACTGGCCCCTCAGGTACAGCGTATCCTGGGTTAATGTTTACTTTCAAGGATCTGTGCATGCTGTATTAATGTGCACCACCAAGAAAACTTCCTTTACAATATAAAATAAATAACTGCTTTTCTTTGTGAAAGGAAACAACCATAACTGAGATAAAGCAGAGATTAATGCAGATCCCTGATGAAGAGGGTATAGTGATTGATGGATTTCCCAGAGATGTTGCCCAGGCAATCTCCTTCGAGGACCAAGTAAGAAATTGTTTTTATTCTTAAAATGACTTACATATCTCTACAAAAGTTAAGCTCGTTGAAATCATCAGTTAGACTCCAAGAAAGAGCACTGCTCTTTAAATCTTTGCAAGTACATAATTACAGGTTGACGAAAGGTTATTCTTTTGCTTTATGTTATATTATGTCCTGTCTGAAGACAGACTATTTTGTAAAAAGAAAATGTGATAATATAACCAATAACCCAAGCCTCTTGTCTCAGTAATGAAAATACTCTCAGGATGAAGAAGAAAACATGTAATGTAACAGTGTATATGTTTTGTATCTGAGAGACTTAGAAAGGGGGAAAACATTTCCCTATCTATATATTCCACTTAAACTAAATTAAAAGAAACATGCTTAAAGCAATGCCTGTCTTCACAATGCTTTTAATCTCAGGTTTATTGCAGTGCATTGAAAAGACAAATAAAACAAGGGTTAAAACTACCCATCTTTTGCAAGTTTTTGTAAACCAGAAATTACGCTCTTTTTTTAGAAAATTGCAGTACGTTTTTATTCTAAGTTCTAAGTTCTAGTTCTAAGGTTTAGTCAGCTAAAACTGTATTTCCAAGTGTATTCACATGTTGTTTTCATGTGTGTATTTTAAACTAATCTAAAAATACTTAATTTCAGTAGAAAAACAAACAGTTTATGTCATTTTCTGATGAAGCACTGCTAACATAACAGTTATGGTCACAAGTAAACGTTGCAGCTTCAGAGCTGAATTCTTAGAGTGCCCTCATGCAGAGCATTTCAAACTCCTTCACAATTGCTGGTGTAATACTGTTTCTGTACTTTGAGTTCTAAGTGGCCTTGCCAAGGCAGAAGTAACAAAACAAAGCAGCTAATGAGGCATTTCATTAGTGTGCTTTTATAAGGTATTATTCTGGGCAAAATTTAGAAGACTGAATTGAGGAAATTAAAGGAAATGGGCAAAATAGTTATTACAGGAAATAATGATGACTGCCAGTGATATCTCCTTATAATTAACAAAAAAGAGTGACTATTTCATAAGTGAAACAGCAGAAATGTAGGCTTAGCAATCATTTCCTTGTGTCATTTTTTTTTGCCCAATATAACGTGTGATAGTGTGACTTAAGTGCATTTCTTGGTGCTATGATTTTGTGCTGATGTTGTGTTTGATGAAAGAATGGGGGATGTGAAACTGGAAGAAGTGACAGAATTTAAGCGCATTGAGTTATCTTAGAATCACATCCTCTTTTTACAAAGGAAAACCAGTTTAAGAACACTTGACTATATTCTCACAGAGTTCCTTCATTTTCAGTCAGTTTAGGAATGGCTAAATCGTACTCCTCAAGGTCTGATTCTGCCAGACAGATAGATCACTAAAAAAATCCAGGAGCACTTCATATAGGGACACCTTTCAGTCTTAGCTGTTCCAAAAAAATGTGGGAAAGAGGGAATTGTAGATCTTTTATAGGAGCATAGGAAGGAAAATTATATCTATTTAGGCTTCTCTTCTTCATCTTTCATTGCAGCTGATCTGTAATATGAACATGGAAAGTTCATGTAAGGCCATTAAGGCCATGGAAATAAACATACAAAGGATATACATATTGCAGCATTGAACATCTGTATCTATATTAATATCTCCAATGGAATACATTCATCTTGTATTTTTCTTTTAAATAAATAAGATATATCTGTTGTTTCTTTAAAATTCTCAGTTTACTAAGCTATAATGCTACACACATTAGTAGGAAGGCCTTGTGGTAAGGAAAGGGGACTGTCAACAGTTGTGGTGCTCATCTTCCTTCACAGGATGAAGCTGACTGTAACCCATGGAATGTCAGGTTATTTATATTAAGCATGCTAACATTTTCAAGGCACTCAGAGATTCCTCAATGGGAAGTGCACTTGAGTTGTGGAGAATCCAGTAATTAACTGTTGTGATAATTTGCGTAGGTCTGCAATTAGAGTTGCTAGGGGGTTTTCCACAGCTAAGAAATGTTATAGCCTTCTTTCTAGCAGTATATAGAAGCGCAGAGCAGAATTGTTCTCATTAGCCACAAGTGACACAATGAGAAATAATTAGTTGAAATTTCAGCAAAGAAAGTTTTGATTAAATAATAAGACAATTTTAGTGAGATCAATTAAGCAATGGAACATCATTTAAAGAAAATGGTGAAATCCCAAAAAAGTGAATGGTTAAATCATACATGTGCCTTACTCTTAGAGAGACATCCCCCGTAGAACACTGAGATCTGAAAATTTCTGAAAAAGAGCTAATGTGGATTGTTATCACTAGTTTGGTCATGGGCAAATCCTTATTCTTACAGATATTCTTTGAGATCATTGCGTGCTTATGTACCCGACAACAGCAGAAAACTTTGCATGACACATACAAAGTCTTTGCCATTGTTTACACAAACACAAACAAACTCCAAGAATATTTGTAGTAATACTAAAAATAAATTGGGAGGAGAGAGAATATGAAGGGAAAGTTATTAAACTGAATGGAAATAAAGATGAACAATACAAGATATTGAGGTAGTAGGTAAGGCTGGGACAGAGACTAAACAAATGCGAGGAAAATTGGAAGAATACAAACAAAACAGGCTACAAAAACGTGACATAGTTATAGTTCAAGAAAGCATGTCTGGTTGTTACTGATCGTAAGAAGTCTATAGTGTTTTGGTACACATGCTATTCCCTTGTGAGAAAATATCTGGACCAATGTGTCATAAAGATATAGGAAGTCAAAAGTCGGACTAGATGTGAACTGGCCACACTAAATGTGACCTGGTCAGTAAATGGTGAGCCAGGAGAGAGCCTGTGCAGTTTTTGGTCTAAATCATGTCACCTGCTCACTCTCCACCAGTGGCTCTTGTGGAAAGTAGGTGATGAACAACTGAAAGGCAAGGTACAAAGGGCATAAAATCTGTCTTGCTCCCAAGCATTAATGCTATAATTCCCTGACCACTATTTACTGAATGTTTTTTGTATTTATTATTATATGGCTTTCACCAGTAAGAACTGTGCTTAGTTATTGTAAAGATAAACCAACTTGTATTGGAAATGGTTTACCATATTATAGCAGAAAAAGGACAGCTAAGGCACCTTGTTTCTCTTGTAAATGTCTGTTGTGCTGTGATTGCATGTGATTGCAGTCATCTTTAATGTTAAAAATTATTTATGCTAAATTAATTCTTTCAATTTATGGCTTACATAGCTGTTACTAAGACTTGACACTATTTGAGCTTTCATAACCTCTTCATTTTGTGGAAAACTCAAATAGCTACATACATGTCTGAACTTCAGTTTAATACCTGTCCTGCATAACATTCTGTTACAGAAATACATGATGATAATGACTGCTTGTTAAACTTCACTTGTAATTGCTCTTGGTATTACCAGCACATTTTTATCCCTTTGACTAATCCACAAGCCAAACTTCTTTCTGGGAAAAAGTGTTATTTTTAGTAAACTAGTCAAAAAAAGCCAACTTATGCTAGCATAGGTAGAGCTAAAAGATGATGATTTCTTCCTTATTATGTTGCCACACTCTTGTGTGGACAGTAAGATCTCAGCATGTTGCTAGGCAGAATTGTATTAAAACACATTGCATCTCAGTGACTAAAATGCTTAAGATAAAGCGACATATCATTTGCAGTGCTCACAGTGTTTCTCTTTCTGCTCAGATCTAGAAACCAAAAGTACCAAACGCTGCTCCCAGGCAAGAATGTCAATCTGGAATGAGTGCATTAGAAAGCACTTTACACATCACAGGAATTTTACATTTGAAGTTATGCTTTTTTCCTCCCTCTTTTTTATTGAGTTTCATATGTCATTATCACTGTTCCTGTCATCCATACGTTTTGAGCATAAAAGAAGTCTTTAAGATGGTATCAGTGATGTTTTCAGCTTCTCAGCAGTGCTTGCCAACCAGCATCATGTTGGCCATTCTGGTCACTTATTACACCATCTTCACTTCCTAATACTCAGCTTTGCAGCCTTATTGTGGCCTGTGAGAACTCAGCTCTGAGCACTGCAGGATTCTTTTCGCAGTTTTCTTGGAACTTTTTATCCAAGCTGAAATACAGCCTGTATTTTTCTCTTTGAAAACTGAGTTTAATAAGTAAATTCTCTCATTGAAAGTCTTAGATTGTTGCCAGGTCCTTACCCTCTCATTTTTTAATTCCAGAGAACAGAGTCAATACTGCCAACACTTTTGATAGGTGTACTTTTAATAAAACCCTGAAGTTCCAAGCAGTTGTAGTTGTGGAGAAATAATGAAAACATGAATTTAAATGTCTTAAAATCAAATAGAACTCCCAGTTTATATATTTGTTTTAAATATATGATAATTTCTGCCCCTTGATCATTTTGAAATCCTTCTGCATAGTAGTGCAGATTTAATACTGATGTGTTTAGCCCTTCAGTTTGAGCCTAGGTATAAAGCTATCCTAAACCACAAATTTCTAAGCTATCCATGATCTCTGCTAAGTGCAAGTAGTAGAAAGTTATTTAGATTTCAAGGACACATTTGAAAATGCCAAGGAGAAAATGGTTTATTTACTACTAACCTGTCAGCTTGAAATGCAGCAAGTCACCTACAGCCCAGTATGCTGAAGCATGCTAAATATCTTCCTCTCCAGTAACGCTGTAATGAAATTCCTCTGACTGGTGTACTGAACTCAAATGACTTGTGAGGAAACTGCAATTTGATTTTCTGTGTAATTTCTCACACAGTTTTTACCCTTCCCATGAGAAACAATTACCTGTATTTTACAGTTAATTTCAGTTACTGATTTGCTTTGAACTGTTTTTTCCCCCCACTTTCAGTCATTCATGTGTATAACTGTCCTTCCCATTTGAGTAATTCCTTCACCAGTATTAACCTTGTTAGTTTCAGTAGAGTAAGTGCAGATGCAGTTTGTTTAAAATATATTAATTGTAATTTTTTAGTAGTGACATAAATGTAGAACAGGTATTAGAATCAATGACTATTCATTAATGAATATATAATTTAATTATTTGATAAAAGAGAAAAACTATTTTGGTAAAAATTCACTAAAAAATATTTTTGTCATATATGGCCTGGGTGATAAGAGTGTATTTGCATAAAGTACTAATTTAAATAATAAATAAAGGCTGTAAATGTTATCTGATTCTTTGCTTTAAATGCCCTTAAGAATGTTCATAAATGCACTACACCTACTAAAGGTAACTAGTCATCTTGGCGGTAATTTGAGTTAATTTTTAACTCTCAGATATGTTCCTTATGAAAATTATTATGAGAATAATTGTGATAAAGTCAAACTGTGTAGGTGGCACAGTATAGGATGCAGAGAAGGACTGACTTTGTACTTTCACAGGCTCAGAACAGCAGTATTATTCCTCCAAGGCTGATACTTAAACCTGCAAGCAGAAATGCTGCCTGCAGTCCCCTCCAGGTTTGACACAGGTGTTTGTGGACCGTCATGGTCTTTGAGCCCTGCAAAGAGCTTCTCACAGAAAACCTGCTGTCCCCAGCCAGGAGTGTGGGCTCCAGAACTGCTGGGGAAATGAGCCCAACCTTGTTACAAACCTTCTTAAGGGGAAAGGATCTGTTCTTTGCAATAGGTTGTTGTTCTGATAAAGGGTTTTTTTTCTGTATCATGGCCAACATGTCTTCATTTCATCTCCTCAGCTTCTATCTGCCTTCTCCTAAATTTCCACTTCACTGATCCAGGTACGATCACCTACTGAATGTGATCTGTGTGAGGAGTGGGAGGACTATCACTTCAGCAGTCTGCTTTGCCATGGTTCCTCTTGTTCACTGTAAACCTGCAAGTTTTACATTGTCTTCTTAAAGCCAAGCCTGACCTGTGGAATATTCTTATCATTATCTGTCTTCTCCCCTGGAAGCTAGAGCACTCTCCAGAGAAAGACAAGCAATGGTTCAATTTTCTGCTTGGGTAAGAGACCCTAAATCTCCAGTTTCCTGTTTTTCTGGAGCAGGGCTGTTCTCTGCTAGCCAGACTAGGTGAAGAAAAGCTCATCCCTTGCTGGTCCTCAAGAGAGGACCAGATGTTCTGAATTCGGAGTGGATGAAGGTGCCTGAGGAGTGGTTCTGAAGCAGAGGTCTGCTCAGACCTTTCTTAGCATTAGTGTTTACGGATGGGAATTTTTATGGGTTACTTGCCCTACACAGGTGAAAATCTGAAGCAGTTCTCCCTAAAGACACCAGTCTCCCTCAATCTCTCTCAGTTAGGGGGCTTAATTACATACTCTGGGCAATTTGCTGGGAACTTATTTCTTGGGCAACATCAGTGGTTCAAGAGTAGTTACCACAAAAAAAATTCAAGCAGCCCGATCCATTCTTTGACAATGATTCATGATTTTTGCTTTTCTAAACAAAGAAAAAACTATGCAAACAGTCTCGTAACCCAGCAGAGATGGAACTATGAAAAGCAAATCAGTAATTACAAGGCAGAGCACACTTACAATGGATGTAAACTAGCTTGCTAGTAACCTTTATCAATAAGAATAAAATGCCATGTTAAATTAATGGCAATTGGTCATGAGCTGTCAGTTTTCTCAGGAGTATCTAGTAGAACATACCAGGAATTAAGAAACAGAGCATTTTCATCTTTTGCCTAATGAGGACTAATGAGAGAGAGTGTAATCATCTAATTTCTAGAAACAACCACACTATTCTCACTAACAAGAGGAGATGTAGAAAATATCCCTAGAGAAAAGAAAGCATCTTTCCACTTATGCTGCTTAATGTCAATAACGCCATCAACTTGCATACAATTACTCTCAATTTACTCCTGGTTCCAGTTTAGGAAGGAGATTCAGACCCAAAGAGGGTAGGACTTACTTGCTAGTAAATACTATTCTAAAAAATGAGAGGATGTACCCACTAGTTTTATTCTGAGTTGATGCCATATGCTCTTCCTCTCATTTAAAATTAATAACCAGAAACCTTCCTGTTCCCATAGGCAAAGATTCTGCCTTCTGATGATTTCCAGTTAGTAAGTAGTCAAATTCACTTCCCTGAGCCTCACAATCCTACCTTGCTTGCATTTCTGGACACGAATAAAATCCTCTGCCTTCAGCATAAGATGAGCATACTCTGGGAAATCAGCATGAAGGAATCCAGCTCTTCTGTGTTGGTTCTGTACACCTTTTCTCAAGCTGAGTCTCAGAATAAAACTTATTCCCTAGCCATAGAACTCAACAACACTTACTTCTAAGTTTGAAAAATAAGTTCCTTTTCAAATGAGTAATGAAAAACTTTTTCTGTGTTAGAAAAAAAGTGATTTGTACTAATTTACATAGGAGAATAGATGTGTTTCTAGACAAGTAATCCCAGATGCCCATATATTCCCACTAGCTTCTTACATTCCAGCTAAAAGTATTTGTAAGCATGTCTTGCAGGCAAATACAGTTGAGGTAACTGGAGGCAGAGCAGCCCATGAAAACAGGAGTGAAATATCAATAGCATTTCCAGGGTTGTATCCTGAAGGTTGTAAAATCATGTAGGAGGAATATATTAAGTGCTATTAGGTCTGTATGCCTGTGGTATAGGAGAGATGTTACCCTTTTGTGCATTTTGTGTTTTTTAAATGGTTTTCAGCTACTTTCGGATGATAAAGATGCATATTCTGTAGGTAAAAGATGAATTCATAAGGACATCACATAATCGGAGTCTGCTTTGTATTCCTACCTCAAAGGTGCTTGAATTACTTTTTTATTTTTTTTTACACTTCAGAAAATTTTTCAGACAGTACTTCATTTGAAACTAGGCTTCTGGAACTGAGAATTTTAAAACATTGTTTACTTTGACATTTTCTTTCTGTGAGTGAAATGTATTTCGAATTACAAAACCTACAGTGTCTGAAAAAAGTAGTCTTGGTTCCTGGGATTCTGATAGTGTCTTTTGTATTGTTGCTGTTACTTGTAAAAAATTAAGAACAATAACAGTACTCAGGTCCTGTAGAGAACTTTCAATTTTTAAAAGTCAAAGGAAATAATTATACCTAATTAATTCATTGTCCAAGTTGTACCTTATTATTATCCTCATTTCTACAATTAGGAGGGAAAAAAAATAAATTGAGCCCAGGGAATGCTTTTCCATTTTCTTAAACATGAAGTGACTGCTGCAGCCAGTGCAGTTTGTTGGAACTAAAAGAGAGCCTGCACACCTGCAGCCAAGACATTCAAGTCCTTCCCCCACTGTGGGGCTGCACTTGCTTAGCCACAGTTTCTTTAAGGAACTGAGGTTGGTTGTGGAAAGCTGCACTCTCATGTTTGTGTGAAACAGGAGACCCTCTTTTGGTTTCCTGCCTGTTTCCTTTAGGGCTAATAATTCCATGAGTGACTTGTGTATTGTAAGTACTCTGTAAGATCTGATGCTATTTGTGAAGTCTTGTGATACACAAAAGCTCTGGTCCTACATTTGAGGAGGTCTGGTATGACTTCCCAGACTGAGGAGATGCAGTCATGAAGATGTTTGGGAGTGAGTGTTGAAAGTAAGAAGCCCAGATATATAATGGAGCATCTGGAGCATCTTTCTTCCACTATTATTAGGATTCACAAAAACGGAAGTATTAAATAAAACTACTCACTTGTATAAATTCCTTTTGTCCTTCACTTTATTATATCTCTGATTTGCAGTTGTAATTTCTGAGTCCCTGTGTGATGTGTGTTAGGAAGCTTCAATCAGTTGGATATCCATGCTGGGACTTGAGATGTCTGTGTGCTCAGTCTGTTGTAAGGTGCATCAGCCATTCCCTTTCATGAGACAGTGTTCCATGACCTAATAAGCTTTGAAATCTGTAGCGTTTTCTTTCAGAATCTATCTGTATCATAATTCGGTTTTTTTATGACTGTATGCTTTTTGAATTCCCAAATTCCTCATTATTCTTCTGCTACTAGTGAAACAACCTCAATTTAACAGAGCTACTTTTAATAATGTCCATACTGCACTGAAGTCTAACACAGAAACTTACTTTCATAGTCTTTCATGTGAATAATTATGTGCCTTAAAGCTACTATGTGGTAGCTTTAAGGCACATAAAATTAACTGTCATAATTAATTCATCCATGAAAGGACAGAATAACTCTGTCAATTATGTATTTACAGCAGTCTGAAAAAGGAAGGAAAAGCTACTCTGCTTTTGTTGAAATTGAGGTACGTGTGTTAAGAGGTAGCAGAGAGCTTCTGTCCCACTGGCAGTTATTTAAAAAAAGTATATTATAAAGTTAATTGTTTCAAAATCTAATAGATACTCAGAAATAATTACCAGAACTAGTATTTTTGTAGTTTGTGTGCTCATGTCTCCAATCATCTACAATGTGTGTAAAAAAATAATTTGATTTTCTTTAAAATCCTATTTAATTTTCTGTAATGATAAAGAGGTCACCATCCTGCTGGCTTATGTTGCTTTTCAGACTGTCCTTTATTGTTTGAAAATGGTTCTGCTTTTTCACCACTCTCTGCTTCCTCATATCCACATACTACTCTCTCAGTGACCTCATTTGTAAAGGCTAATGACCATTATCACTCCACATTGGAAAAGTTGTATTTGTTTCTTTTGACTTCTTAAGAACCTTTTTGTGCTCAGTCTGATAGTGAAAAAGGCCAGACCTTACTTCATGTTGTATTCCCTCAAATGATAGAAACTCAGCTAGATGGGATTTTAAAAAAAAACTTGGTTATTTATTTTCTAGATTGTCCACCTGGGAAGTTTTGACTGTTCAGGCTAAAAATATAGTTGTCTTTATGCAACTTAACATCCTTGAGTAGAGGGATTTAGATAGAGTATTCAGAAGTTTAATTGGTTCTGGCCCTCAATAGCAACGTATTAGTAACAACTATATAATTAACAATAAGATACTAATCCCTTAGTCTTTACACAGTAGTAGTTAGAATACATGCAGATGTTTTAGTGATACTTTTATATAGCTCAAATTTGACTATCAAATTTACATTGTATCAAACTGAACAAAGACAAAATTATTCCGTAGACAGAAAACATCAAGAGAAAAATGTCTTTTTAGCATTCTTGAGCATCCACCATCATTTGCAACTACATTATGTCATTTCTAGCATAGGAAGCTAATGTTTTTACAATAGTTAAAGTATGAGCTTTTTTGTTCAGGTAAGTAAAGGCAGCAGAAATGACTTTATGCTTGTATGTGAGGACAAATAAACCCTTTCTAATTGGTAATCAATTGGAGCTTGAACAGGTTTTTTTTTTTATCTTAAATGCATTAGTGTGTTTTAAAAGGCAGCACTAAGCTAGTGAAATTTTTAAAGAGAGGTAGATTTATTTGCAGCAACCAGGTAGAGGAAAGAATAAAATCAGATTTTAGGAATATGGTTAGTATATACACTTGTAGATCCATTTTTAAAATCCTGTGAATTCAAGTGTCTAAGTGACTTTAGGGTGAGAAGAAACAGCCTCAGGTTGCACCAGGGGAGGTTTTGGTTGAATATCAGGAAAAATTTCTTTCTGAAAAGGGTTGTCAATCCTTGAAACAGGGAAATGGTAGAGTCACCATCCTTGGAGGCATTTAAATGATGTGTAGATGTGGAACTTAGAGATGTATTTTAGTGAGGATTTGGCAGTGCTGGGTTAATGATCAATGTCAATGATCTTAAAGGTCTTTTTCAACCTAAATTATTCTATTATTCTATGACTTCTGTTTTTTTTCACGGCATGTACTAAATATTAGTGATCTCCAAAGATTGCCTGTGAACACTTAGCAGTATTCCTAGGTAAGTGGGGCTATCACTGCTTTCCCCTTCATCAAGCACCAGAGATATCTCTTCTTTAACTGTTTGATAGCATGAGTAACCAAACCTTCTAAAGATTTTTTCCCTAGCATTTCAGGTGAAACAAATTGACTAACCTTCACATAAGATCAATGAGCTCCTCCTTAAGCCTACAAATTTCCTTTTAAAAACCAAACAGTAGAAAACAAATGGTTTCATCAAGTTCCAGCTTGCAAAAATGTAGCATATCTGAGCCTCACATAATAATGGAATTGCTGAGTCCTGTAATGCTGCATAATCAACTTAATCAGACTTTTTGAATTGCTCTTTCCACAGATCTGTACCCCAGATTTGGTGGTGTTTCTGGCATGTTCCAGTCAAAGGCTGAAAGAAAGGTTACTGAAGCGTGCTGAACAGCAAGGGAGACCTGATGATAACCTGAAAGCCACTCAAAGAAGACTAATGAATTTCAAGCAGAATGCTGTCCCATTGGTTAAATATTTCCAGGAAAAAGGGCTAATCATCACAGTAAGTCCTTTAGTATATACCTCTGAAACCTTAGTTATTGACATGTTCTAAATTACAGACTGTGTCTTGTTTTAATAATGCACAGAACTTGGTACTACATGTGGTACCATGAGAGCACAGATAGCCTGTTTTGTTTCTCTTGATGGCCCAAGTAACCTGTGTAGTTCACATCGGTGTGTTCTCCTCACAGCAAGTGTGACTAATTCTGTGTGCTGGTCAGACTCTTGATGGGGCAAAGCATCCTTAATTGCAAAGCCACCTATTGATATTAGTAGCCTTAATAACAAACTTCAGCATCTTTCTTAACTTCAAAATTACAATCCCAGGCAATTATTACATTGTCTTCTCCAGAGAGTATGTTTTCTGGTTTAGGATTTTGATGAATTTTGTTCTTAAGGATTAGAGGACTGAAATTCTTGGAAGTTTTTCTTTATTACTGAGGAAGTGTGTATTTTGTGATGTTTCTATAGCGTTTACAAGTGCTCCTTCTATAGAAAACATGCTTAGCTCTTCAAGAAAAAAAGTATGTTTGTAGATAAAGTACATGGGACATCTGGATAGAATTGCATTTTTGTGATGGGAACTGTAAAACAGAAGATCTTTTTCCTATTGAAGTTCCTTCTACTTTTTAACTCTGTTTCTTGAGTGCTCTAAAGATAGCTTCACCTCAGATATCCTCTTTTCTTTCTGAAGAAAGCAGATGTTTATGATGGGTATGGAAATGACAACATGGCATGTGAACATTATATTACTGTCCATTACAGGACAAAGAAACAGCACATTTTCACATAACAGAAAATACTGCAATTTTGCATGCTATTTCCCCACAGAAGGACGAAAAAACAAAGAAAATAGCATTCAGCCTGCTGCTTATAATGCTGAACCTGAAAGACACTGAAATACTATGCAGATGGAAGCAGTGTAAAAACTAGAACATCATCCAATAGAATTACAGTAGCCTAATTCCTAGAGGAATAAATCCTTGAGGCAAGGTCAGGCAAGACCAATGTTGACCAGGAGGAAATAAAAGGATTTGCATTTTTTCATTGGTTAGGTTGCTTAGGTGTAATTCTTTCCCTTTATCCTTTGTTTTTCACTTGATCTCTGATCATTTTGTACAGTACCTAGCTTATACTTTTTTGGTGACCTGCATGTCTTATGCTCTCAGTCTGTGCATGGCAGACCTGCTCTCAGAGTCTAATCCTGTTTTCTGCTTTGATGGAGAGAAGCAAGGCCCCCACCTACAGAACTTCTAAGAAATACCACTCTGAAACACTCCCTTTGGAATAATGATTCGTAAACTTCATTATAATTAAGAGAAGGAAGTATTTGATATTTTCATGAACACACAGTCTGTGTTTAAAATTCATTTTAGCAATCTGTCAGTAGTCTTAAAAATGCAGAACCTGACTTTATGTGACTCAAATTTGAAGTTTCAGAAGGTTTCAAGACTGTAGTATTATGATTTTAGACAGGGAGTATGTAAATAGGTGCATATGCTGGCATTTATTGTTTCAGTAACTTTTAACAAATATTAAAACATTTTGTATTGTTTACCTAGACAATATCTAACACAAAAATTACCTGGGGGGGCAGATGTTAGTTAGATTAAATTATAAAAGGGAGAACATGTAAGTGCCTAGGTGACCTCAAGTAATCTAATATTTAGCAGAGAGCTTCAGTTCTGAACACCAATTCTCCACATGTCCAGTTTATGTTGACTGTAGTCTGGTACAGATACTGGTATTGTTGTTGGAGAGGAGATCACTGGGTTACAAAAATCTTTCAGTCAACAGTTATCAGAGAGCTTAGCTGTTCTTTGTAGAACATATCTTTTGATCTAGACGGAAAAAAAATGTGGAGCTCGTCACTGTAGTGGTGGAAGTTTCTCCTACTGAAGACAGGATTAGGTCCAGTCTGCCTTATTTTTAATGATTCTGCGTAAGCATAGTGCTTCAGTGTCAGCCTTGTTATGTTAGTAAGTCTGTGTGCATCTAAGGGGGGAAAAAAAGCAACTGGCTTTATTAAGACAAAAATACTAAACATTAAAAGAAGGCGCTGGTCCTTATTTAAACATCCAGAATGGGACAGCATTGTGTGGCATACATGAAATGCATATTTCTCTGATGTCTTCATTGTCCCTCTTGTCCTTTTAGGGAATTTGCCATGCCTATGAAAACATTAAAGTGACATTCAGATTAGTCAGAGAAGTAAAGGGAACCCAGAAAAAGCAGCTGAAGCTGGAAATGGATTTTGAGCACAAATTTAGAAGTTAAACAGTTGCGGGTGAGGGAAGGAGTTGTCTGACCTCATAAGCATCAAACAAGCCTAATGGCTGTCAACTGTCACAGAAAAATTCCCCATGGAGCTGTGTTACATAAATTTTTCTCTTGTTTTGGTTACAAAAGGAGTTTTGCCATAGAATTTTCACACTGACATGAGCTTCATCTAAAGCTCATGTGACTTACCAAAATGCTGACAAAAATATCAGTCTAAAGTTATCATATAGCTGCCCAGCTTGAGATGTTGGTTTGGGCTTTTTATTTGTTTGTTTGTGAATGCTGATTCCAAAGGACTTGCACTTACTCAGTCTTCCTATAACTTTGGGCCTGACCCTGGAGAAATGTGGGTCCTGCAGTCCTTTGGGCAACTCTCAAGGTCAATCCAAATCTTATTGATAACACATTGTTATGCAAAGGCGTGATAGGAACCTTCACCCTGTTTCCAGGTGCTAATGACAACCACTGCCAGGCACCTCTCCCAAACCAGAATCCATCTCAGAGAATCTTCTCCTCAGTGGTGGAACGTGCATCTCATCTGATTTGGCAGAATGAGTAGCTGCCTTTGTTTTTGTTGTGGTGATGCTTGCATCCATGCAGTTTTTGCATTAAACAATCCTTAAAAAGAAAAATTGAAAAATCCCACTCGTCCTTCCCTAAAGTGATGCTGGGAATAGGGACTGTTAGCCACCACCTCCCCCGCGTGCTCTCGCTTCCCCGTTGCAGGCTCAGATCTCATTTATGTGCCATCTGATGCTTGGATCTCGCATCTTTGGCTGCAAAGTGATACAGACTTGGCAGGAACAGTATCTGAGCATGGCCTTTCTCCCTAAAAGTCACAGTTGTGGGTTTGAACTTGCTCTGTTTTCCAGAGGGTACTGAACTGAGATTTCCCATTGATTGGCCCAGTGCCACCAAAATATCTTCAGATGTCTTTCAGTTGTTTTAAAAGTACAGCAGCCATGAGCACTGTCTTCTAGGAACATTCTAGATGTGCTTTTAACATGACTACTCCACAGGATCTTCAGGGCACTTCTGGTTTCCTGGGCATGACCAGGTGGGGGTGTGAGGAGGAACCCAGATACCCTTGAATGTTGTCTGGAGCAAACCTTCAATGTTTTAGAAACTTTTTGAATCAGACAAGGAGTGTAGGCAGCTATTTGCAAAAACCTTGAGACCAGAGGCTTTGTTTGAGATTCAGGAGTCTTCCTCCTTGTTTTGCTGTATGGTTCCTAAATCTTCATCTGGCTCCGTGAATGCATATGCTTATATAATCATTGGAGAATTTCTATACAGGGAAAATGAGAGGTGGGATGGGAAATAATGACTATCACTTTTTCATTTTTTGGTAATTCAAAGCAAAGAAAGGAAAGTTGAAACCTAGAACAAGTAAGCAGATCTCTGCAGTTGCAGAATCAGGATCAATGCTAGGTTTTACATTGCATCTCAACACTATTTATGTGTTATTGTTTTGTGAGATATTTTGAAGAACATACAGAAGAAGGTATATAAATGAACTTTATCTAGAAATGAGTCTAAACAAACTGTTTGTAAATATATGCACACTTTGTATGGGAAAGATGGATGAATAATTTGTGCATATGTGGAAGCATGCGCACCATAAACAATTTCCAAGCTTCAAAATATTTTCAGCCTCACATTTTATGATTTACGCCAACAAATTAAGTATATCAGAAATGCCAATGTCTGCCAGGGAATGACCAAGCAAGGAAACTTGCCCTCTGTGTTCATGCAAGCAAGCTGAGAAACCTTGAGGGTAGAAATTCTTTGCTGAGGTGAATAGCATCAGTGCAACACTATGTTCTTTTCTAACTTTGGAAGCATGATAATTTAAATAAATACTTTTTTTTTGAAAGCTGCTCTGTCTCCTGTACAGCCAGTAGCTTGAACAAAGTGGATGACTTTGATAAAAGAAAGAAATTTGTCAAGTCTGGCTATAGAATTAGCCAGTGATGAGTGCATGGGCCAAGCTGACTTAGCAACTCCAGAAAAAGAGGGGAAATGCTCTTTCTGAAAGCCATAGTATTCTGTATTTTATCCATTTCTGGCACTGTGAAAGCTGATACGTGTTTAAAATTAACAGGCGGATTTTTTACAGATCTGAAACTAAAGCTGAGATAAGTAATTAAGCCAAGTTATCATGCAGAGAAATGAACTGTAAGAGATGTTTAAAATAACATGTCCTAAATATTCTTCAAATTATTTTAAATGGTTCATCTTTAGGTAATTAAGCTGTGTCCTTTGGGTGAATATTAACTTCTAATTTTGTTCTTGTAGTTAAAGTGATGCTTAAAGAAGATTAATTTTTCTTATTTAGATGAGATATATTAAGAAACCAGCTTGGAAAAATTATTTCATCTCTGGGAAGACCTTTTTTATTGAATCAGGAATATTTGCCATTCATAAGCAAATTTTCCTACCCTAAATGACCACTGATTTTGTGAACAGCCAGCTGAAGAACCAAAGATGCATTTCAGCTCTGCTCTGCAGTAGATGATAAAATACCACTTCCTTATCCAAAGTTCCATTAGTGATTTCCAACTCTCATTACCACTGGTGGATCTTCCCTGTGGAAAGTTTATAGTCAGTGACTTCCTGATTTTATGCAAAACTATTTTGCTGCCATTGGATGGGTAAAATTTGCATATCAACTCATGCAAATTGCTACATCAGTGGAATCAGGGTGGTTTTTCAACTCTCACAGTCCTGTTAAAACGTTACTACATCTGGTGGGTTGTACTCTACAATTTCAGTATATAATATCCTTATTTCCTGAATCATTGCTTATAGCAGCTAAGTTGCTATCACTAGCTATTAACTATTTCTGCTCCCTTATGCAAATGGCAACTGAATCTTTTTCTGCTATAAATCATTCTCAACTTTGATTAAAAGGCTCATAATGAGACTGGATGAACTGACCTCTAGTAATGCAATTTAGTATCATACTGGAATTATTTGGGCATTTACTCCTGTTCCCTCTTTCCTGTAGATGTGCTGCATGAAAGAGAGGGAAGACATAAGAGATTATCCTTTCTTATTTTTATTGCATTGTAAAGATAAATTTATTCACATTTGTGAATGTTCAGGTATTGTAATGATGGAAACCATTGAAGTGTCAAAACTGTCAGCAGAAAGTCTGATGCTGTTAACATTCTGGACTACTGGCATTTTTCTCTAGAGTTCTGTAGTCTTATTCAGGCTCAACTGGGTTAGATGCAGCTACAGTGTTGGTGGAAAACTGAGAAAGCTGAAAAGCTACTCATTCAGTGTATGACTCAGGGGACACGCCACACTAGGGAGTACTGAAGTGAGAACTGTATCCTTCTCCTAGAACATTTTCCCTGTTGCAGCGTGTTTCTAATGGCTATTGGGAGGAATTTTTATTTTTATTAATACAACTAAAGAATAGCTACCAAACAGCGTGTTAAAGAACTGTATGAAATACTTCAGAATTAGAAAAACACTGCTATTGTGTTAACTCAGCATTTCACTGAAGTATGATATCCTTGCTCCTTATGTTCACTGATCCTCACACGTCTGGTAACCACTAATACGGCTGGTTTGTTTCTTATAACTGTGGTACATCACTGAGTGTAGGGACAAACATCTGTGCATGTTATTGCCTTATATCACATAGACACTACCTAAAATCCCCTGCAGTTTGTCAGTGCTATGACTATATGTTTCTTTACCCTTTGCCCAGTTATCATCTTTCCTACTGTCCATCTTGTACAGTACTGCATTTATTTCATTAATGGCCAGTGAATATAACTATCTGTTCACTTTGTTGTCACCATATCATGTTCTGCAATTCAGTTTACTTAAATAATAAACAGGAAAAGAAGCCTCACAAGACATAACTATAACACTGCAGTCACAGTTACTGTAATTTTCTGTGAAGGAAGAACTGTTGTCTCCATTCTCGCCTGTTAATCTCTTTTTATGCCAACACAGTCATATCAGTCATGGTAAAAGAAATAAAGGACTTAATGTATAAAAGGTGGCACTTTTCACTGTAAGTTGCTATGATCAGTTCTTCAGAGTTGTTCATACATATGATATCCCCTGATCCATTTTGTTAAAAATGTAATTGCTAAAATAACATTGGTTTTAGACAAATCTTAACATTTTTTCATTATGTACTCAGCTGAATTTCTACTTCTGTCTTTAACCAGAATGTCAAATTCAAGCTTCACATTTATATTTTCAACACCAATACTTCAAAATTTTCTGCTCTGTCTAGTATGCCAGGTCTTGTCTTTTCCTGTATCTAACCATCCATTGTGTTGTGGTGATAATACAGTTTTTCTAATGCCTAGGTTGTCTCCCTCTCCTACCACTGCAAGATGCCAATTAGGCAATTTAAAAATATACTTTTTACTAGTTTCCTACTGTGTCCTGCCTTCTGGGCTTTTTAGGTTGCTTTGCTGAAAAGAACGGACTTCTCTGTAAATGCAGAGTCCTTACTAAAAGGGAACCTAGAATGTGGGCAATACAGTTTTTTAGTTGATTATTGAATTTATCCACACTTAATACATTGAAAAAAAATTCCAGCAATCCTCTTTATATCTGCACCTTACTGCAAGAATTTCACTGTATATATTCTACATAATACAGATTCACATAACCCCAAGGCAGGTGTTTCTTTCACAAGAACATTATCTCTGCTCTCCTTCAGGCTCTATATATCACCTCGGTCTGCTGTAATGGCCATTAAAGGTTTTGTGGGTCATTTAGCTTTCATCTCTGACCCTGTTCATGGTGTGCAAGACACAAATGAGCTCAATTCCAGTACTGTGAACAGAGGCTTTGCTTCATTTATACAATTCGTGTTTCCTCTTGAACTTTAGAAGGAGGGTCAGGAGCCATGTGAATTCTGAAATGAGTTTGGTTTTAAGACCTATTCATTATATCCTTGAACCACAGCCAGGAGACCACTCCTCAGAAAAATCACTAAATTTAGCAGGGTGAATGTAACAGAGAATGTAACTTAAACATGCCTGGATATTCTCTCACAGGTTAGGTCAGGACTTGGTAACAGAAACCATGTCAGTGTTTCTTGGAAAGATGCCTCTGCTTAAACCTTTAGCATAACAACCAGTAATGTTGGCGACAAAGATTTGTTCTATAGCTTCTTGTTCAGTCTGCACAACAATTTGTTATAACCCCAATCTGATAACGTACCTTGTAAATGTTAGTTATTCTTTAAATTAAAGGTTACAGTTACTCTTTTTACATTGAGCAAAGTTCAAACAAAACTGCAAGATTCCCTTTTTCCCTGTGAATTGCTTGAGCACATGGAACTTGGCTAGTTTTTTTTAAAAAGTGCCTTGGAAAAAGATTTAGTAGAAGATAACTGACATTCAACATATGAAACAAGACCTAAATATAACCCTTTTTGAGTACATGATTTGTCTTGAGGATGAAAAAGGACAAATAAAAATGTCTTAAGCAGGAATAGAGGCTTGTGAGAATTTATTCACTGGAGTAGGCATGAGAATAACTATGTAAAGAGTACCACAGTCTGTCTCAATGGCTGTATATGTTGCACTGCTCCCAGAGAAGGGTGTGTAGGAAACCTACTGTACACTGAACACAGGCAAACACCTGGGATCTTCATTACAGGAGCCAGGAGAATGTTGAGTTCACATCAGCTAAATTAGCTGGTACACAAAATCAATTACTTGCAGAGACAGCGTGAAATGGACTCTCTGTAAACTCTTCCTTCCCACACTGGAGGGAGGAGGAAGTCAGCAACATCCTAAGATCCAGTAAAGGGCTTTTAAAGGAAATGAGGTCTATTTTGTTCAGTGTAGAGTGGTCCACATGATCTTTTGTTTTATGAGGTATTTGTATTTAGTCAGCTCCCCTGCTCCCTTGGCATAATTTTAATAAAGAGTAAGCTTTATAAATAATTAGGATCTGCCTCTAAATTACTCTTCTTTTTTTACAATATAGGCTATTCTTGAAACTAATAGAATCAAATAAGATATTACAGTTCTCTGGAAGTTTTGACACTGACTTCCAAAAGTTTCTGGAAACTAGAAGCTAAAGGAAATCTCTGCCATTTCACGGAGCTGACGTTGAGAACAACCATAGTGTGAGAAACACCACGGTGTAATCTCATGCAACAGAAAAATAGGGCAGTGGTGAAGGAGCTGAAGTGATGGAGAATCCTAGCCAGAGACTATTTTAATACAGAGAAAACCCCCAGTTTATAAAGTAATTACTGTTCAGTAAGTGTAAAGTAGTGGATTCTCTTTCAGAATATCAAAAGCTCTAATTTTCTGCATGAAAAGAAAGCAAAGGTCAGTTACAGCAGTTTTTATAGATAATGTTGTATAAATACTCAATATAGGTTCTTTGGCTTGCTTTTGCAATAAATGATTGATACCCTAACAATGTATGAATACTATGTTATTAGGTCCCAAGTGTTAGACTTTCACATATTCTTAATGCACTTAGCTCAAACAAACAGGTAGTGGACAGCCAAAGGAAAAGTTATGAAATTATATTAAAAGAAAGATTACAGAGGCTTCATTTTTATCTTTCTTGGGCCTTTTTTTCGTCTCTCTCCTGCAGCACACACTATTGGCACATTACATGCATTTCTTGACCATATAGCCATCCCTTCTCAGATTTCCATAGTGAGGGTGAGTTTTCTGATTTTTACTTTCCATTTCCTCGATGGATACAGTGCCCATTCTCTGTACTGCTTGTTGACAAGATGTTCCTTGGACATTTATCATACTTCTTAAAATACACTCATTATATTATTTAGTTCTTCCCTAAAATTATGTTTCACTTAATAGTCTCTGGGTAGGAATATTGTCAAAGCTTTTAAAAAGTTAAATAAATTATGTCAATTCAGTCCACTTCAATCACTTTTTTTATTATATTTAAAAATGCTTCCAGCCTACATAATCATGTGGGATTTTGTCCTACATTTGTTTCCAAAAAATACATGCTAGATGCAAGAATGTCATATTCTGTGATGACTAAAGCAATAGTTTCTGTCAGTATCTCCTTAGCTTGCCAGCTTTCATTTAGGAATCAAGCAGTCTCTGTTATGCTCTGAAACAACATGCTCTAGTAATTTGGGTGTCGAAACAGAACTTTCTGGTACAGAAAATAAAATAGCAGTGGCTCACTTCTTGCTGCAGGAAACAAATTCAAGTCCTTCCTGAGGCAGCACAGTTGGAAGTTGGCTTTATGAGCCCATCCTGAACTCAAACTGACATTTGCTAAATATTATCCTGTTTGATACGATTCATCCTGCCAGGGATAAATAATTTATTTCATGAAAATTTAGTATACTCTTCAGCTCAAGATGACCAGGAAATGGCTTATTATCAAGAATTCCAATGCTGTTTATGAAGTTTATTAATACAGAGATCACCACTGGAAACACTGCTTATCCTGGATCAGAATTTATTTAAATACACAGGAACTGTGTATCTGGGAATTAAAATTTATTTTTGTCTTCCAAGGAAAATAGAAAAGCTAGTAATTTGCAAATGTTCAAGTTCTTCCAGTGTGAAGTTCCATTTTGAATGGCTACAACTATTGCAAATGAAACTATTTGTGTTGCTAAGGTCTTAGATGACTAAAAATGTCACATTATTTCCTCAATTAAATGCAGATTTTGCATATGAAACACCCACAGCAGCTAATGTTGAAGCCTATGGTATACTCTATGCTTGTGCTTGCATCTGAGTCATTAGTTCTCATGCTTTAATAACTTGCTAAATTTGCAGCTGAAATTAACTCAGGACTTCACTTGTTAGCTTGCAGTTGGTAACATTCTTCCATAAAAAATTGTGAGGATATATGAAAAACTATATTTTTGTAATAATTGTTATGAAGTCATCTAATGATAAAAGACCAGACAACAATATTTTAGTAGTTTGTATTCTGAATCTCTTCAACATAAGCCAGCAGGAGAAATGCTATTGATCTTGAAAGGGAAATACTTGGTTACATTTGGCAGCAGCATCAATGTTTTTCTTTTAAGTGTAAACTGTCAGTGTAAGAAAATAGTATTTATAGGAAGAAATGTCTTTTATTTCTGAGTTTTTCTAAAATTATTTTTAGTTTTCCTATTTGAATTACAGTTATTTCTTGTGTGGACCCTTTTGGGAACTGTGTGTTCCTATACATTTATTCAGGATGCCTGTCTGCAGTCTGTACATGCTGTGGGACATGATGCTAGAAAATTATTTAGTTTTGTTTAGAAAAAAGAAACAGTGACACAGGAGCTCTGGAGCTCTACGGGCAGGGGAAAACATATTTTTTAAAAACTTTAATCAGGTAAAGTCCCTCTCATTCTGCCTCAGAAGTGCTATTGCACTCAATATTAGAAAAAAAAAGGTATTGAGAAAAGCATTTCTTTGAGCATATTGGTAATCAGAGCTGTTTCACTGAACTGGGTGCTCTGGGAAAGTGAACATTCCAGTACCTGTCTCGTGGTCCTGGAGGGGAGGAAATAAGGGAATTGTACCGTAGAAACTAGTTCTTGACTAGCTTATTCCCAAAGAATTCAGTCTGAAGAACAAGGGCACATCCAAGCTCTATAGGAGCCTTCTTAGATAAAGATGGAAGAAAAACTACTGGAAAAGCATTATTACTGTGGAAAAATCAAAGGCATTTGGGGAAGAGTTGGATAGTTCTAGATCTTCCTGTAACATCACTGAGGTGTATATAACAAAGTGACAATTACAGTTACTGGGTGAGCTTCATGCAACTTGTTTGTACTGCTCTGCCCTTTGTCTAGTTTTTAAAATACTGATTTTTACGTTGATGCTTCATACTTTGCAGCATCACTGAGCTCTGGTAATGTAAGGAAGGATTTTGCAAGCTGAGACACAGGGGACTGTTAAAGCTGTGTGATGCTTTGGGCAGCATCCAGTCATACCTGGCTCTCTGTAAACTGCAGCGTCTTTCCCCTTCCTTCAGGGTTAGGTGCGTTAAAGTGAAAAATCAAACAATTTATTCCAGGCCCAGTGGAGAAAGAGAGTAAGATGATCTCTCCCTCAGGCTGAATGTTTTCCTGAGTTCTACAGGAAGAGTGTAACAAATAAATCATGGAACATCTCTTAACTAAAGACTGTAATTAAGTTTTTGATTCAGGCTCTTCTGAAGTGATCTGTCTGGATGCTCCACACTGCTGTTTTGTTTCTTTGTAGTACCATTTGCCTCTTTAAAGGCAATTTCCTTTTAAAGGTAAACTCATAGTGAAAATTACTCCAACAGTGGAAGGGTTTTGTCTTTTTTTTAAAAAGAAAAAGTAAGCATTTGTGCTTTCAAGGTAGAAAAGATCTCTATATGTGCATATGCTAAAGTATCTCTTTGGTTTTAACTAAACTTCGACATTAATTATAGTTGACTTTGCTGTAGAAACTACTGAACAGATGTAATGCATGTCAAGGTGCAAGTTGTCAGTAATTTGTAAAGTCGATATGCACACAGAGTTTATATGCAGAGATGTTGCCTGTATTTATAGCTTGAAAAGCTACTCTAAAAGTAACTTATCTGGTAAGTCAGTTAACCCAGGACAAACACATGCAAATCATGTCCTTTAAATGCTGTGTGAGTTAGTGTATATGCTGCCTGATTCAGTTCTGGTTCCTGATGACAATTTCAGAGTATTTATGGTAGGGGTCATAGCATTGTAGAGAAATGGTTGAAATGTTTTGACTTGTTTATTACCGACTACGTTAAACTGACTTCAGCTTTAAAAACTTAAATATATACAAGTATGGTAGAGGATAATGCCTGTTGGAAGCTCAGAAACCCTTTGAGAAAATGGAGAATGTGATGCAAAAATGACTTGGGAAATAAAAGAACATTATGTTTACTTTCCACATAATAGTCACCAGCCATCCATATGAATATCCTTATTGAGGAAAAAAATTAACCAGTCAGTGCTCTTTAGTATCTGCACAGACAGAAAGGCTTTGCATCTTAGTGTTATGAAAAGTATGCATGTTCCAAAACCACTCTATGGCACTGCCCTCTGCCTCCATCAGCTTCCCTATCAAACAAGTAATTGCTTTATCCCTTCAAGTCCATTAATTTTCTACCCACTGTGCCACCAAATTATTGATTTCTCACCTCATCCCCAATCAAATGCAGTTCTCCTTTAGTTTGCCCATTTTCTGCTCTACAAGGGCCCATAATTGCATGGTGTCTTTCCCATCAACTCTTGCCACCACATTGCCCAAGGCGCTCATTTTTATCAGCTGAAAACTGATATAAGTCAGGGTGTTGCTCCAACGATCCCGGCACAGAGACAGAGCTTCTCCCTCTGTCTGCCTACCAAAAGCTATGACTCCACCTCAGTGTACAGAGACAGGCTATTATTTCTGCTACTGTTAATTGTTTCTTCAGGTGAGAGAGACCATTTCGCTGCTGTCACTATGTTCAATATTACAAGTATGAGAGTGGGCTTGGCAGTGGTTTACTGTGAAGGGAGTGAAACTGTCACAACATCTCCACACTTGTGTGCAATGGCTAAGCTCTTGAGTTTAGGATGCAATAATAGAAAATCACTTGAAGAACAAAAATCCCCAAGCCTGTTTTTTGTAGTAATTTCATTGTTTATGCACTGCCAAATAAACAGAATGGGGTCTTTGAATAGAAAAATAGGAAAAAATAGAAAATGTGTGTGTGCAGGAGTGTGCATGTTAGTATTTTCACATTTTGTGGTATAAGGCAGTTAAATTAGCTGATAGTTTCTGTTGTAACCGTGTATTTGCTCTTTTTTAAGGCCATTTCAGTATTCATTAATGTTAGTGGAAGATGTTATTTGAATTTGATGGTTTCATTTTAATTTTTTTCTTACCATGAAAGAGGCTGTCTATGCACCTAATGTGTTCAAAAATTACATAATTGGTGGCTTCAAATTGCACCTATTTTGAGTAAATAAGTTAAGGATACACAAAAGCCAGCAGCAGCTGCTACAGAACTGTCAGCTCCACTCAGGGCTGGAGAACGTTCAGCCTTGTGCTCGTTTACAAGTAGCACTCAGAGCAATAGATACTTGGATGACAAGTGCAACTTGAGAAACTAATGATGGATGTATGAGGACTCTGCAATTATTTATGAATCCTCTTTGGAACTCCTGTGCTTAGAAAAAATAAGGTATTAAGTGGTTTATTTTAGATAACCCAGAGTATTCCTTAGGGTTCTTACAATGGTGTTAATCAACTCAGTTTCTTTCTAGATTTCTGTCTGACACCAATTTATGACCCCTGCTAGCTGCATAATATTTTAAAAATCATTGGTGAGCTCTAGTGTGATTTCAGTTGTAGTTTTTCTTCAGTACATGGTAAAATATGATATAAAATAATCTGAGCTATCAGAGCAAGAGCTGTGCACCTTTTTCTTTAACTCAATACACAGTATTAGCAAACCTCCGTTTATCACCATGGACCAGTGAGATTTGCAATGTTCAATAACTCAGATGATTTTCCTCTGAAGCTCCATTTGTTGGGTGCTTATTTAGAAACACTAATCATTTTCTCTGAGAGAAGCAAGTACCACCTGCATTCCCTAGGACAGTTATTTACCATGCAGAAGATCTAGAAAATATTTTCCATATTTTTTATGTAACACTATGGTAGTGTCAAGTCTGCAGTTCAACAATGTTCATGTGAAAATGAGATAAACTTCCCAGAAAATTCATCATTAAGCCAGTAGTCATTTTTTTTCCAATAAATCAATATGTACGGAGGTACATGACTTACACTAATAATTTCTTTACTAAATCATGATTTCAGAGCAAAGCAAAGCTATCTGAAACTCAGATAAAAGGAAACCTTGGAGACTTCAAAGGTCTGTTTTTGTTCCTGCTTTAATTCTTGGGATGTATTCCCCCAAATCAGGTGGGAGCAGAACAGCATGCAGTGTAACTAGGGTGTGTGAGTGCATCCTCCTAAACAATGTTGTGTTACCTCGTCCTCCCACAGAAACACATCATTGAATTGACTGATGAGAGAGAAAGTAGAAAAAGCCTTTGATACTTTCCTTCGTCACATGAAAATAAATCTTGGAAGCAGGACCACTCCCAGAAGTGATGTGGAGATTTCCTACCCTGTGTCCTCCACGTGTATGTGTGGAGCAGAAGAAGGACTTTACTAGATTCTAACCAAGCATAGCCCCAAACATACTTCAGAAAACTTTGTGAAACCTTTCCTGGCTCAGAGATTTAGATTGTTTTTTTTAAAGAAATGAGATGCTCTTGTCCATCTTTTCTGCCCCAGCAAAACAGAGATGGCAAAGCACAAAAACACCCTGGAGGTTCCTCATGGGGAGAAACACTGTAGAGTTAGAGTTCAGACCTCAAACCCTTTTGACCACATAGGGAAGAAACACTTTCCTTCTTCCTACATCACTGGTAAAGACTATATTAATTCAGATAACAATATAGTTAATGTGTCCTGTGTATTGAAAATATTTTCAGTGGCATGTTTAATGAAATTATATTTCTACAAAACATAGGCCTTGACTGTAATTAAACTGAGAAACATAAGTGATATAAAGTGAACTAAAGATACAATTAGATTACTTAGTGGCAAAGAGCTGTGTTTTAAAGCAAGTAGGGATTTGTTTTCAGTAAGGAAAGCAACCTATTGGTTTAGACAGGTTCTGCTAACAATACAAGTTTCATAGCTGTTTGTTCTTTGTGAGTAGGATTGCTTGAGTACCTTTTATCTTTTATTCAAGCCTCGAATAATTATCAAAGGATTTCGTGTTAAAATGTTTAGCAATTCAGTAAGTACAGAACTAACAAGGTTACTTAATTTCCTTCAAAAATAATTTCTCCAGGGATGCTACCTTGCCTTCCTGTGGCTCAGGGTATTAAAATTCTCATTTTGGGAAGGGAAAACTGAGTCTATGTGAAAGCTTCAAATAATTGGTTTTCTTTGGGTGACAATATAGGCTTTCGTTACAAAGCCCAGCTTTTTCAGAGTACTGAAACACAGCTGGTGTTCTTTGAATAGGGAAGTTGATGTTTCACATTCTTGGAACCTTCAGAACATTTTGAGATTGATCATGTACTTTTTTCATGGTAAACTGGATTATTCCGAGGAATACTACTAATGAGAAAGCAAGCCTGTCATCTCTCCAAGTGTGGTGTGACCTCCACAGTCATGATGAGACACAACATGATTACAATTTACTGGTTTTTATGTGTACCCATACCCACAAACTTCTTATAAGACATGTCTTCCTTAGCATATCTTATGAACACACTTTTCTGATCAACAAGACCATTCCAAAGCTGCTCTTTGAGTGTGGGTAATAAATTGCCCTACAGGAGCCCAGCAGCTTTATTTAAGACCTGTTCTTCCACAGGCCTCCGTTTTGACACAGGTTAAAAAGTAATCCCTCTAATAGGTAAACACAAACAAATTTCTGCTTTAGAAACAAACAAAAAATTGCTTTGAGTTATGATAAACACTAAATGGCAAAAGAATTTCTTGAGAACAGATAAATATTTGCCTAGGCAGCTGTGTGACTGTACTGCAGGATGAAGTTCTGAGTGGTCCTCAGGGTCAGAGCCACAAACTATTTCAAGAACTGGCCAGAAAACTCCATGTATTGATAATTATAGTAGACTAACCTATAAAAGAAAGGGACTCTAGTGCTGAACTAAGCATACAGGTAAATACTGAGATGGTAAAGATTCGAACTGGCATTCATTCCAGTTAAGATTTGAGCACTTAGACAGGTGTTGAGAATTAAACTTGTTGGCAGCAAACTTTCTGCAATGGTTGCCTCTCTGTAGTGTACTTAGGCCTCCCACAAGCTTCCGTTTTCTTTTGTTCACACAGACACAATTTGCAGAACCATTCTGTCTCTGATGTTATATCCCTATTTTTGAACTATTTCTGACATCTGCCACTCTAAATAATTATTCTTGGGACGATATTTGCTGCTGAGTTTACCTTGAGGTGCTCTTGGAAAATTCCATAAGAAAAAAATTTCATAAATAGTTGCAGAACAGCTTAAGTAATACAGGTAATACATATGTCATCATAAGGCATAACAAAAAGAGTGATACTGTGCAATGGTGGGTGTTACACACACATTTCAGTATCTGCCTAAAATTAGCTGGTTAAGTATCATGCTATATTCCAAGTTGGATATTTGGGAAACAACTTCATCTTTATAAATGTTAGCTTCTGCAGGAAAATTTCTAGTGGGGTTTCAACTTGTCTTCCATGGCTTTTCCCTGCCTATTATTTTTCCCATGAGACAGTCAGGTATTGCCAACACATCTGAAAAAGTCTCAACAGTCTTGAACTTGGGTGAAAGACCCCACTGAAGTTCATGAGCTTGGAATTGCTAGTGTAATGTTTTTGACCTGGGGTTTATCCTGGATTCTGCAACTTATTACACTGAAGATACAGAATGATTGAAAATAGTGACTCTTGTACAGGAGGACACACTGAACAACAGCCATTTGATGGGACCATTATTTGCTTGCTCCTGTAACTTCAGGTTACAGTAGTCTCTTTTTCCATAGTAATGGATCTGGTCTCAATTAAAAAAATAAGAAAAATTCCAGAGCAACAGTAATAAAATGTCCCATTTTTTTCCAAAGAAAGCCACAAGAAGTGATGATCTATATGAACAAAGCTTGATAAATATGATAAGAAAAATCACAAACCCACTGTCAAGCATGTCACCTGCCCATTAAAAGAACCTGTTAGACAGAGTTGAGAAAAACTTGGGAGAATCAGTACCAGAATTCAGGCAAAGATAGAATAAATGGAAAAGAAAAAGGTTAAAATGGTAATATATTAATTCACCTTTTCAAAAGAGCTTTTCCTGCCTGCTTCCATTAATTTGTGACTGTGCCATTACACTTTCTGCTAGTGTGAGAATGAGGAAGGCTCTCTTTTCTATAAACAGAATTTCAAAAATATTTTACTCTTTCCTAAGAGTTTTGCTCAACTACTTCAAGAAATTGTACACACATACATGTCACAAAATTTGGTTTCAGACAATTTAGAAGGTGCTGAAAGTTTTTCACTTGCAAATTTTCAAAGTTAATTATGGTAATCTCAAAAAAGAAGGGACAGTGAAGTAATCCCATTTCTGGTCTCTATGCTGTAATTTTTTTCAACTACCCAATGATTGAAGGAGTAATGTGCATTACTGGTTTTACCTTTTGCTTTGAGACTTGATTCTCTGAGAACAAGTCAATTTTATTGACTTTATCTCAGAAAGTGAAGCTACTGAAAATAGGCAAAACAGTTTACAAAATTGATTTAGTTTTGAGTCAACAGTAAAATGATTCATATTTAAAGCAATGGACAGCACACAGAGAAATAGAAGGGTTCCTAACAAGAAGGCTTGGGATGAGAAGTCGTGTTACATGTTGATGTTCAGCCAAGCAGTGAACAGTGTCTGACTGCCAACTTTTCTTTTTTTTTTTTAGTTTGATGCTGACAGAGATGAAGAAGAAGTGTTCTCTGACATAAGTTCAGCAGTTGACAATAAGCTATTTGCAAACAAAGAGACTGCAGCAGGTGAGTTAATGGAACCACATTTGTTATACTGCATTTGACATTAGTGGTATGCCATTTTCACAGTCCACAAGTATGGAATGTACTGTAGCAGAGTCTTGACTGACCTCAAACATTTCCATAATCAAGGGGAAAAAAAATCGGTTTTACATTGGAAACTTCATACAACCCACCTAACAACTTATGTACAAGTTAACCTTAAAATACTGTGACAAGTCCACTAAACTATATTATTAGTACAAAAATTTTATAAGTTGGTCAGTTCTAGTTGTCAGCTGTTTCAGTTCCAGTGATGCCTCAGTGTTCACCAGAAAACCAGTCCTGCAAGATTAATTGCTCCCTAATAATAGATACTAATTCTGAATCTGTGTGTGAATATAACTCAGGTGCTTGGGAATTTTGTCTATTTGTGTTTTACTATTTGTGCTTACAGAGGCTTGAATGTCTTCAAAGAAAAAGCCTCTGAGGGGCAAAGGACTGCAAAAGAATTGAAGCTAAAAATCAAAGCACTGAAAATCTGTATCTTCTGTCAGAAATATTTTGCTTGAGGGGAATAGAAAGATGTTCTTCCGTAACTTCACATCTTCTTTTTACAAATGGCATCCCTAGCTGTTTTTCAAATAAACCATGAGGGTTATATAGGTAGATGATACTATAAATGTCTTCTGAAGCAGCACACAAAAACAAAAGTAAATTTCTAGGTGAAATGTTTTCCTGTGAAATTTTCTAGCTTTATTAAAACAAATGCTGGATATATATATAGTAGAGAAAATCATGTATCTGATCTCTCCTCTGTTTAGGGGACACCTCACCTGCCATAAATTGGCAGGCAGAATGGATCTATTTATTTGTAATTGCGAACAATCGTTTGGGGGCTGCCAAGAAAGGAGGAATAGATGAAGCACAATGAAGTAGCAATACATCTATTACTGCTTTTTGACAAAGTAGAGATTACTTATTCCTACTAGAAGACATTTTCAAAAAGCAGTGCTTCAGACAGAAAGATAAGGTCATATTTTGAAGATTTGAAAGAGGTTTCCAAGTTAGCCAGCCTACAAAACCCACCAATAAGGCTATTTTCAATAGTGTTCTAAATGAGATAAAGGTGAAGTATCGGGGCAGTGGGGGGAAAGGACAAGGATTGCAAGGGGGGTTGGGGAGGAGAATTGAGAAATACAAAAAGTGCATCAGCTATAAAACCCACAGGTTTCTAATGGTCAGCTTCAAGCTAAGATGCACACAAGAATAAAGACAACTATCATTCTCTGTTAAATGGAACACATACCTCTTTTGTTCTTAGCCTCATTCATAGGGGCAAGAGACTGATTCCAAACTCTGTATGTTCCCACTGTACAACACTGTGTTGATAATTGTCTGCGGTTTCCCTAATTAAATGGCTACGTGCTAAAAAACAAGAGGAAAGAAGTGTCATAAAGGTGCTAGCTCTGACAAACAGCTTGACAAGACCTAAACAATTCGCACAAATTGGGTGTGATTCTGGATGAGTTCCAGTCAATTCCTTGAAATTCTGATCTACTTAATGAATCCCTCACCAAACTAATTGGAGAGCTGTGAGCTTTAGCAGATGCCATGCCACAATCATCTAATCAGCGCCTAAACTGAGCACCGATAATAGTAAGGACATTCGAAGTAGCATTTCTATAGGATCAGGTGTTGAATTTCCAGAGGCTGCAATTCCAGGATTACCTTGATCTCACTTTTTGTCTTTTAACCTTATTAGTGATATTGCAATATATTGTGGTTCCTGGTAGCTAATGTAAATATAGTATTGCTAATATTTTCATGCCTTGACATCAATCTAATTCATATGTTATAGCTGTAAAATCCAGTTGTAATCAACTTTGTAACAATATGTGCTGAAGGATAACAACTGAAATTTTTATAGATTAAAATACATTTTTCTCATTGTTGCCTTCTACAACATATTAAGACTGTTGCTAAGAGCAACAACCTGTCATGAAACTCAACAGAGTAAGGTTGCAATAAAATTTGTATTAGAAGCATCTTACTGAGAGGAAAATTAAAATGTAATCATTCTAATGCTAATCAGTCCCTCAATAAATTATTTCTATAATATTCCACTTGAAATTTATCTTCTTAGCATTTGTCTTGCCCAAGTGCCTATATGCAACATGTATTAATTGAGTTATTAGATGGTGCTTCAGAGCATGTTCCATAACATAAAAAGACATTTTTATTTTATTGAGCTTAAACATGCTATTACGAGAAGCAGCATGTTTCACAGGACAGACTTAGATTACTTTTATGACAGTCAGTGTTGAACAGTGCAAATATTGTATTTGTTAAAATATGAGTATGGGCATATTTGAGCCAGTGAACCATATTGAGTGGAATTGCTATCAGAATTCAGGATAAGTAACGGATCTAAGCAAGGATTGGAAATACATTAGCTGATTTGCCAAAACACAAATGGTCCAAGGAGTAGACTTAATTAACTCGCATGGTGGGGCATAGTTGCCTTGTAATGGGAAGTTAAATCAACTGCAGATAAATTTAGACAGATCAGTACAGTTTAGTTTCATTGTGTAAATGAATTTAGTGAACTGTGAGAAAGCAATGCTTGACATTTGCATACATGAAAACTTAAGGATGAGCACACTTTCAGAGAATGTGCCATGTGCCCAGGCTCAGAACACTGGAATGTTTTGTAGGAGCACAGACATTTATGGCCATGATCCCCTGGGCTTTGGGGTGGGTTTCTGTGGCCCATAACAGCCATACTCTCTCAGCTTTCCACGACCAATCCTGGACAATTCAGCTCAGGAGCAACAAACAATATGTAAAGTACAGCATAAAATGTAAAGTGCAGCCTCATGGTGAAGGAAGTGATTGAGAACAGCCATGGACCCCTCTGGGGCAGGGGCATTGCTCTCCCTTGCTGTCAGACCTGGTGCCTGTCAGCACATCGTTGTACAGCTGCAGCCACCTTTAATTCACCTCATCCTTCAGTGCTGCACCATTGGATCCCCTTCGGTTCCTATCAAGACAAAGGTTTATGAAGGATGCCTTCAGTGTCAATATACAAAATGTGGCAAAAAAGGGAATGCATCCTAGCTGTTCTGCCTTTCTTATTTCATTAGCCTGCACCTTGCTGGAGAGCTGATTATTCAGTTAACGGGGATTTAATAAAAACTTCCAACTGATTTATTCTTTAATTGTGCAGTAGTGTACCTAATAAAATCCTCTCATCTTTCCCTAAGGAAAACACAGGGCATATGAAAATGACCTGGTCTCCCTTGTCTTAACTTTATTCATGCAATTAAGGAAGCAACTTTTAAATCCTAAGAATACATTTTCAGATTAGGTGCTTGTAAGTTATTTCTCCATGGCAGTACCACTTTTATGCACTTTCTTAATCAATTTTTTTTAACTTAAGTTTCCCCTTTTGCAATTGATGAAGTTGCTCACATCACTTGCGAGCACAGGAAGGCTCTAAGTTAGCCAAGAGCCAAGATTATTTGGTGGAATGGGACATTCCTTTGAAAGGAATTAGGAAGAACCTGACTGTAAGCCTTTCCTCCTAATGGTAGACAAGTATTCATTGTTTTTTCTCAGTGTACCAACTTAGTAAAAGAAAAATAATACAACTTACTCAGAAAAGGCAATGAAACATTTATGATCAATGGTTTTGTTGTCAGACATGAGATGTCAGCCTGCAGTCTCATTGAAAGTCGCAGGGAGTGTTTGATTCCAAACACTTGAACCAGTCCTCTTTTCCTTACGCCAACATTTTGTGTTTCTCCTAAACATTGCCACAAGTTTTACGTGGAATGTTTCTGATTTACACTTGGGTTTAGGAAACCTGGGCTGAGTATTGAATTGCCCACTTTCTAAGGCTCTCCCCTTGGCTTTAGCCTTGTCAGTAGAACTGCCACCACCTGGACTACCAACTCCCAGGACCTTGCCAAGGGTGCCACACGTGCTAGTGATGAGTTCAAGCCTCTTGTCCTCCCCTGAAAGACCTGTTTTAGCAAGATTTAGTCCAAACTCAGCAAAATATTGCTCCCTCCAATAACAAACTGACCTGTAGCATAGCAAACTACTCATGCTGCACCAGGGATATCACAAGTACTCTTATATGTCCCCTAATTACTTCATCTTGTCCTGGGAGTAGCCATTTGCTTCAATTTGCTTCTTGCAGGGTTGTCTTTAGGTAATCTGAAAAGGGCAGAGAAATCTGTACATTGTTCAGTGATAGATGGTTATGAGGCTGTAAGTTTTCATTAAACCAAGAAAGAAAACACAGGTTTTCAATTTTCCTTGAATATGCCCTAGAAAGAAGCTATATTTTCCCAAGGACACCAGCATCCTAATTCAAGAAAAAAGGCTTGAAGATGCTTGACCATATTAAAATTGTATAACCATTATGGCTTTTATCACTTAAGATACATTATGCATGAGTATTCATTTTCAGCCTGACCTTTACATTTAAGTTTGCAGCACCATATTTCATATTAATATTTCTAGCTAAGGATACAGACTGCTCTTGGTAGTTAAGGGACAGTTAATCAAGTGCCTTTAATAAAGTGCACACAAGTGCTTTTAAAAGTGATTGATGTGTCAGAGTAGGCCAGTGCCAGTGACAACTGAGGTTTAGTTAAATTATATTGTCAACAATGACACGGTGTTAAGAGTGAGATGTCAGCCGTGTAAAATAAATCAAAAAATTAAGACTCTCTCAGAAGCTGGAAATCTATTTGGCTGCAGATAGCTTTTAGAGACAGGTGTTTGCAAAAGACTGTAACGTGTATGCCAGAGAACATGCTGCTTATGTACATAGGACACTGTGTGGTACCAGTATAATTCCTTTCTGTAAGTTTTTTATAGCAATCTGATAAAGTATACATGAGCATTGGGGGTGGGGGCGAGGGAACCAAAACAAAAACACCAGCAGATGGTAGATACAGGTCTTTCCGTGGTATCTCTTATGTGGCCCAAAGAGTTAAATTGAAGATTAATTTGGCAGCAGTTGTGATACAGATTGCAAACTAAGACACCCTGGAATCTCTACCAAGCAGTGACATCCAGTTCCTCTCCTCAGTTCTCTTAGTGATGTTTAGTTCACCACCCACATAGATTATTACTATGTAAACTTTAAAAGCAAACAAAATCAGATAATGCATAAATGTATCTGGCACAAAGTGAACTGCAAAATCTGTTACTGATAGTCCATGTTACAGTGAGCCACCCGTTCATACTATTCTGATGGTGAGAAAACAACACCAGGTCAGCCAGAGACTCAGAACTATCTATCCTCAGTGCCAGCAGGAACGTCCTACCAGGCATAGACACCTGTAACCCAAAGAGGGAGGGAATTGTTTTATTTTCCTCATTTGTGATCTTGTTTGGCTGGGGACATAAGGGCACAAAACAAAACACGTCTTACACTTCCCCTGATGTTACCTGTTGCTCCCCACGTGAAGTTAGTGACTGGACTCATCTGTGGCTACTGGCTGGTTACAATTTTTAAGTTTCTTTACAGTATTTTTGTTACTCTCAAATAATGCTGTGAAAAATACTCCTCTAGTCACATGCCTAGTCACATTTTATTGTTTGTTGAATATGTGCAGTATTTGGTTTAGGGCTGCACGTTCTGGAGGACCCAGGAGACCATTTCCTTCCTTATTGCCCAGGATTGAGATAATCTGAATGGGATGACAATGCCAGAATATGATGTCCATGCTGTACCCTTCCTATGTTTATATAGAAAAATGATTAGTGGTTCATGCTCCCATTCTGGTTTACTAATGACTACCCCCCTACAGGACTTCTGGAAATACCAAGCCCAGTTTCTGTTGTCCTGCTCCTTCAGCAGTTCAGCTGAAGCGAAACTGTAAAGCTCAGCCAGGTCAAGGCTTCTCAACAACTGACTTTTGTAATTCCAAGTGCAAGAGAGTGAATTCTTGCTGGTCCTGCCACAGGGAGATGGCAAGGAGAAGGGGCAGAGCCACACAGGCATCCTAGAAAGGGGTTAGGATAGGGTAGAAATGGGGACTTAACAACTGAAAACATGATGCTTTGGTCCCCTATCAACATGACTCAGGGATCCTTATCTACTACTGAGCAATTAGTCAGTATTTTCTTTCTCTTTCCTAAGCATGGTTTGTATTCTCCCCTGAGTGTGGCAATTTTACAGTTGCAAGTCATGGCACATAGAGCACCCTGCCCAATAAATATGCAATCTAGATTAAACAATTCTCCATTTAGCATAACCCGTCCTTATTATGATTTGTGGTAGCTTTTATGGATGCTTTGAAGGCTTTGTTAATGAAACACCATTCACCTGGGGTACTCTGGCACATCTGAATGGTTCCTTGGATCACAGTTTTTGCATAGATACAGATAATTGGAAATATTACAGTGTTCCATCACATAAAGTGGAAAATTTCCAATCCATTTCTGAAGTCTAATTTTCTCTCCTATTTTAGGGCCAAATGAACTTGATTGCAGTCTGATTATGGATTCTGGAGATACTGTTTATACGGAATTTGACTTTGAAGACCAGGTAATTTTCTGTATATATGGCCTCTCTCTAAACAGTTTTCTAGTTTAAGTGCATACTGTGCTGTACAACTTGTCTGAACAAGGAGGTGGAACTTTAAGAGTATATAAGCCAAAGGGCTTCTTAATTGCAACATAAGTAAATTCATGATACACAGAGGTTCCTTTCTGGTTAGGAGAAAAGAGTGAATATTATTGTAGTCCCAAGAGCCTATATCTTCTATTGCTGAGTTTTCTCCACAATTTTTAAAATACTGGCAAGTGTGGCAACAGAATTGCCAGAATGCACTGTAAGTCTGCTGTATATTTAAGAAGAGGGAGTAAAAGGCTTTTCAAAAGAGCAGCATGAAAATACAAAGTGTGAAATATGACTACAACCAAATCAAACACTCTCCCCTTGAGAAAATGCCTTTAAGAATAAAAAACAAGTGCTTACAACATGTTGAATCCAGCCTTTCTACTGATCCTACTGAATCCAAATCTGAAAACTAAATTGTGATAAGTGTTTTCCTTGTACAGAGGAAGAAAGAAGGCTAGGGGGATAAAAGGTTGTACGCATCTTTCCCTTCTCATCTTCACCTCCACACTTGTAAAGGTCACGTCTGGAGTAGTGGCCAGTTCTGGTCTTAGTAATACAACATATGGAGATACTTAGGGGAGTTCAGGGAAGGACCACAAAGGTGATTAGGGGACTGGGCCATCCCTCCTACAAGAAAAGGCTAAGAGAGCTGAGTGTTCAGCCTGGAAAAGAGAAGGCTCAGTTTGTAGGAAATCTGAAGGAAGGGTGCAAAGAAGATGAAGCCAGGCATTTTTCAGCGTTGCCCTGTGACTGGACAAGAGGCAGTGGGCACAAACTGAAACTTGGGAGGTTCCTGTGGCATTAAAAAATTACTTAGAATTGAAAAATATATTTTTAAAGCCATCTGCCTATCACACCACCATACTTAAGAGTGATGTTTTTCTATGTTTTGCTTTCTGTCTTCCACTTTTGCCTGACTCTGCTTGTGTTTTCTTCACGAATACCATAAACACCTCTCTAGATTTGTGAGCAGCTTGGCAAGAAATGTTAATTTGTGTTCCTGTTATCATTCAGCTAAATGCAGTTGCAAATGTTTTCACCTCTTTCCTCATTATTTGCAAAAGATATCTTTTCTTGTGACATTTTAAAGCTAGTGAAAAAATCAGGGCCAACAAAACTGAATTTTCAGTCCGTATTGCTGGATTGTTCTTCATTTTCTTTTGTAGTATTCAGTGCAACACTATCCTCACCTGCAAACATGTTGTATGTTCTAGCCCTATTAATTTTTTTTAATTTATAGATCCCTTTACTGTTCTTTTTGGCTCAGTTATTTCAGTTTGGCCTTTTTCAAGGAGGCAGCTGTTCTCTGTCTACAAATCCCATTTTAAGTCCCATTCTTTCATAAATCCTTCTTAAAACATTCTCTGCCCAGGAAACTCTTAAATTTCTCATCATCTTTGTCTTGACTGTACTGCTTCTTTATTGAAGGGTTTAGGTCTATAAAGCAAAATGTATATTTAAATTATGCTTGGCTATGTTGACATTAAATTGCTCATTTTAATATAATTTAAAATAGATTCTTTTGGCAAAGTGTGAACACTAAACAAATTATACTCTTTGTTCATAATGTTTGAAATACTGTTCAGATAATAAGCACGAGTTTTATAGTTACAAAATAAAATTAACAGAAACATAAGAAAATTACACTAATATCATAATTTCAAACTATATAGTTCACTGATGATGCATTACCTGGTCCATAAAAGCACAGACTGTGGTTTTGAATGCATGTGGTTCTTACGTGAGACTAAACAAGGAGACTGTGATAGGATCTTAATGTCTGTGTCAATGTGGCACTCAGCTTTTCTTATTATTTTGCTAAACTAACACATTGCCATTCTGGCAAGAGTGCAATTTTGATATCAAACAGAGAAGGAGAAATGAAGCTAAAACAGTGCTAAAATCCCTTCAGTCAAGGACAGCTACATAAGTATTAAGTGGCTGACAGTGACTCCCTTCAACTGCAGGTTGGTATCTTGATGCTTATTAATGACATTTTAAAAGGTATGCATATTTCTATTACTAAAAAATATAAAGGAGAAAGCAATTGCAACCAAAAGCCCCTACCATCTAAATTTTGAAATTATGCAAGCAAGTATATACAGAAGCAAAGAAGGGAGTGGAGATTATCACAAAGTCATAATACCATCTATCTGCCCAGTCCGAAGAATGAAATTAGAAATTACTCTCTGGAAGGAAAGATCAATAACCAAATTCAGGAGTGAGGAACTGCTCACATTCAAAACTTGATCTCATTTTGACTGTGGCAGTGATTTAATACTCCAGTGATTTACCACATGCTGTTTACGAATTGTGTGAAGCATCAACAACCTTTACTCAGAGAATCTCAAGTGGAAAAAGAATGCGCGTCTGGATACAAATGTGTCATGCAGTGATGTTATTGCATAGGAAATCTGTCATGAGTATGTGGGGGATAAGAACTCTGGTTTCTAAGCAACCTTACACAGCTGAGCTGCTAAAAATGGCTGAATTTTAGGAGAACATCTTGGTAGTCACTGAGCAAGAGGAGTTGGGGGTTACACAGCGTGTACTGAAGGCAAAGCCACAGCTGGCAATGGGTGTCACTTGACACAGCTGGAATGAGCATACACAGATACCTTTGCATTTTCTCATTCTTGGAACGAGCCAGGAAAATCTCCAACAAAGCCAACAAAGTATTGGAGTTTTTCAGATATACACTACTTCTTCCAGAATAATGTTTCTTACTGGCAGGCAGGAACAAGGAGAATGAGTGGTGTGGTTGCAGCTCCTGCTGTAGTCATTAACTCCTGCAGGAGAGCACCAAAATACAGCAAAGTGCTTCAAGAAACACTTGGTACCTCTTGTTGAAAAGGTGCAAAGCAGCACTAATGCACACTGAGATCTGGCTTTTCTGAAAGAGTGTGCAGGGGAAATTGTACTAAAAAGAACTCAGAAAAAGCTTGAGCTTTGCATTGTACATTTTATAAATGAATATTCAGTTAAATTCATGTAACTAAATTAAAAGCAAGCTGTTTGTTTTCTACTGGCTAGAACTCTCATAATCACTAGGTCCCTGCAGCACTGAAAAGCAGGAGAGAAATACCAACTTAAAAAAAAACCCAACAAACAACAAAAAAAAACAAACAATTTTTTCTCCAAATCATTAGTAACTATTTTTCTGTGTTGTTTTTTTTTTTCCTCAGATCTTTCAGATCCTGTATTATGGTAGGAATAATCTAGGTTTTTAGAATGACTTAGAAATACATTCTACAAAAAATTAGAAAGAAATAAAGCAGAGATTACCTCTCATTGAGAATGCCATGTGGAAGAACCAGCCAAAGTTTCATGTGTTAGCAATCTCCATAGCCTTTTCTGGAATAATGATTACACTACTCAGGACTTGATTGGAAAACACAAAAGCAAAAAAGCAAAAAAAAAATAAATTTCAGATATTTTCACCCATACTAAGATTTCAGGAATATATTTTGCGCAACTCATTTTTGGGGGCAACAGCTTTATAGAATATTCTCAATTTGCAGAATTTGCTGTCATGACTAGTGTCTGGTTTAATAAGAATTGGCCTTTGCTGCTGGAATGCTCTCAAGTGTGATAAAGGTTTTTACTGCTCACTGTGTTCATTTATACTTGCCATTCAATTTCTCAACTTCGCCAGAGAAGCTGTCAATATAATTCCACTTGTTTCCAGAGATCAGACAAGTTTTATTTTTAACAATTGGATTTTTAATTAGAAACCTACCATTGGGCTTATTTCAAGTGCATTCAGGCCAAAAGGGAGTATGGAAAAATTGGCATCAGTGAATCCTATCAAAGAGTTCCAGAAGAAAAGAGCATCCAATTATTTTCTCATGAAAACAAGCCTTTCAAGAAAACCTTAGTTAGTCTGAGGAATATTTAGATTAATTAGAGAAAAAGTTAAAACACACAGTCAGGCAACTGTAGAGTGAATATACGCCTGAACAAGTGCTTATAGAATTGATAACTTTAAAATTTGGGTAACGTGAAAATCAGGTAACCTTCAAGTAAAAACCCCTCAAAAGTATATTTAGCCTCCTCTAGTATTTGGGAGAGGTTCACATATTTCATACAATGGTTTGGGTTGGAAGGGACTTTCAAGATCATTTTTTTCCAACCCCCTGCCAAGAGCAGGGACACTTTCCACTAGGCCAGGTCCTCAGAGCCAGATCCAGCCTGGCTTTGAACCCTTCCAGGGGTGGGGCATCCACAATTTCTCTGGCCAACTTATTGCAGTGCCTCACCAATCTCACATCTGCAAAACATTTTTATGCCTTCAGAGGAGTTGCCAATTCACAATTGAGGCATTTCCATGTCCTTGCAGTGTCAGAGTGCATTTACTGATGCAACTAGGTGAAAGCAATAGCACATCCAAAGAAAAGATTGTCTTTTTTTTTTCCCCCCCAAATGTGTCAGAGACCCAGGAAAAGTAGATGTAAAAACCCTGAAACATAATAAAAGGCTTTCTGTTCAGTAGTGACAAGCAATCTATTGAATTTTTAAAAATGCATAGCCCAATCTTTGCTGCAAGTGCAGAATGTTTTATAATTAGAAAATGTGACAGCTCACTTGAAAAACTCACAAGCAAAACCAAAATCAAGTGAAGGAAAAAAAGCCCTGAAAGAGACTTACTCTCATTCTAACAAGACGAAACAAGCCCTTGACTAAAAGTTTTTCCATGTAGTGACAATTGTTTTTACAGCTTGCTGTGATTTCCCATCCAAAGCACATAGGAATCTGGGCTTTAGGGGAGCAGGAGGAAAGCTTTATGGACCTGATGCAAAACAGACTCCATTGCTACCAAGACTATAACAGTGTTTCTGGCCTGACTGATTAGCATAGCTTGAAACTTAGATATTCAAGAGACATAACGAACAGGTCCTGAGAGTCTTTTCAATGCAGAAACAGAACATAAATATTCATAAAATTGATGGGCAACAGCAAATTGTAAGCCTCATTTAACTAAAGCTCAGTGGATTAAACCAAAGACCATTTTCCTCCATTTACTATGTTTCCTATCAGTTGTCACTTTGTTTTGACTCCATTTTCTCTACTTGAAAGATTCAATCCAAGTAATTTATTTAACCCTTCAGACACAATACTCTGGGGTGGGTATTACAATACAACAAAGACCAAGCTGCACGCCTCCATTAGCAGGAGAATTTTTCATTGGGGCTTCTAATTAGATAGACCTTTCAAATTTAGATGAACATTAATTAAATCATTTGAGGAGTCAGATCTAAAATGTCATATATTAATAATGTGCTTTCTCTTTACTTGAGAACATAAGGAACTTCTGGTGTAACAGTGCTTTTATTCATATCTGCTGTGCACCATTAATCATTACAGGGTTTAGTAAAACATCCAAGAGTATCCAGAAGACATTTTGGCTTTTAATGCCGAACATTTATGCAGTGTCCATTTCTCTTACGGTGATAGACAGTGTGTCAATTTGAATTACAGATTCTGGTTATACAAGGAAACTGATTAAAATAGGAGTAAGGGATAGAAAAGAAAATGAGGAAACTTAGAGAATGGTTGTGAAACTCTGTTCCCTCAACAGTTGTTTTTGTTAAAGAGCACTGAAAGGTGAAGTCCAATCTAGTTTAAGGATATCTGTAAAAAGGGATAATGAATAAGCATCTAAAGACATGAAAGAGCTGGAGAGGCAGGCCTAACAACAGAGAAAAGATGTTTAATAGAAATGTACTGAAGTCAGTGAACAATCTGTTCAGTTCAAGTTGCCATGGAGACTATCCTATTAAATGCTTTTAAAAAAATCAGTTCTAGAAACAAAGTACTATCGTTTGCCTGTTGCAAAATGCTTCCTAAATAAGCTCAAACCAAGTGTATTTTGGTACTTCTATATAATTTTGTAAGCTCGAATTATTTTTCTCTTTCAAAATCACCATTGTACACTGTAAAAAAGGCATGTGTAAGAAAGCCTACTGCTCTATTTTCCCCATGCAAACCATGGCAAAATGGGGAAGAAAAATTGCCCTTGACTCAGTCTGCATTTTTTCTGTGAAATGCCAGAAACAGTTGTTTGCTCCTTCTTTGACAGATGTTATTTGAACTTACTTTCCAATGATATGTATATAATAGGGGAGCCTGAACTGCCAAGGTTAGTCGAAGTCTTTGCATCCCTAATCCTTTCCTGATTTTGGACCAAAAGGGGCTGCCTGCAGCTCTGGAGGGCAGTACAGGGCATGAGGATTCAGTTACAAGGATGGTGAGCTCAGGTGAATTGCTGAAGATTTAAGCAGCAGTGACAGCATTACTCCTCAAGATGTGCTGTATTTATGCTTCACTGAATACTTTTGCAATAACTTAGGAAGCTCTTCTCTGTGGCTTATGGAAGGTGTCTGTAGTAAAAGCATTACAGTTTACAGTATCTCACCATCATTTTTCTAAGCAATAGCAGTAGGATAGTGTACCTTCTTTTCTCACACCAGCCTGCCCCTCCACTGGCAAACTGAGGCCTTTTCCCTTCATGCACAACATACAACTTTACAGCTAAATTTATGAGTTCTACCTTTACAGCCCAGAGAACTTGCATAATTCTTGGGGAATATCAGGCATCCCACACAGTTGATGCAAATAGGATCCAAAGCAGAACTTTTCATATTGCACCAAAAGTTGATAAAGAAATGTAAAGGTGTATTTTAAATCCTCCCCTCTCTGCCTCCTAAATTTAGACACCTTGCTCAGGACTGTGGACTTGTTCTGTTCACATTATTAGCCCAGCATCCCTAAAGACAGCTACCAAAACCCTTCCTCAAAAACATTTGTAGTAATAATGCCTATATTTTAAAGCACTGCAGAAGAAACTGCTTTTTTTCTTTTATACTTCTTAATCACTGCTAAAGTACATACTATGTATTTTTACATTCACATATAAAACTGCAGGGATTGCAAGGATGCTGTTCTGTTATGCTGAATACAAAACTGCTTTTAAAATCACTTAATTGTGTTGTATTGAAGCAGAAGAGTGGCTTCTCTAGGTACACTGGAAATTTTTTAAAAAATCCCCTATGTATTTTCAGAAAGCCATATGTTTCCTGTTTGGGCCTTTTTTCACTCCTTATGTATCCCGCGACTGTGCAGTCAACGTTAGTCATTTTGGGCTTAAATACCAGTCATAAAGAGTGAAAAGTGGCCTAGTTTTAGAACTCCTTCACAGCAGTGCATCTCAAGTCAGTGGACAGTTTCTTTAGATTATTAAATTCCTTCTTAATACAGAAGTTCTTTATAAATGCTGTAGAAATTTCTTATTGATAGTTATAAAACTACCTAACAATAGATAAGTAGATGTTCTAGTAAACCTTGAATATACAAGGTCAAATGTTAAAAAGAGAAGGTCTTTGAGCAGCAAAATTTAAGTACAACAGTCAATTTTTGTCTGAATAGCAGCAAATCATAGGATCTGAGGGCTGCATGCTGGTCTTATTTCTACAACACCTATTTTTGTTCTTCTCTGTGCCAAGATCTTTTTCATTATGAAAATTGAATTGAGACAGGCCTGTCAAAAAGACTTTCTTCTCTAAAGTTAAAAAAAACCCCAAACCCAACAAAATGCACACAGACACACACACACAAAAAAAGCCCAAACCAAATCAAACCAATAACAACAAAAAAACCCCAAATCAATTTCAGCTCTCAGAAGGCAGCTCTCAGGGCAGAGAGATTCTGCAGATAGTGCCATTGGTGTATGATGTGAGGGATCCACTCATTAGGATTGTCATCAGCTGTCTTAAGAAAAGGAGCTGAAGAGCTCCAAGTTTGGTTCAAATACTCTGGGTAGTCCCTGGCTACACTTTGCTGCTGCAGTGGCTTGATGGAACCAAAAGCCCCTGGGAGAATTTATACCAAACAGCACAAATACTACATGTAGAGAAGAATAATTTAAGGAATTATGGTAACTTACAGAAAAGAAGAATACTAAAGGGCAAATAGTGATAACTTCAGGAAGAATTTTTTAGGCACTGGGAGATTTCTATAAATATACACCTACTGAAAAGTAACTGAATAGTCTGTGACAAAACTCTTTGTAAAGTAAGTGACGGGTAATAACTACAGACAGGTTATACAGGTATTGAAGGTCTCAAATGTCTTCAAAACCCAAATATACTTAAAAACCAAGTTCCAGTTCTTCTTGGGTATTCTTATTGCATACCTTTTTTTTTGCACTGTGAGGTATATAAGATTTGCCTTTTGGGGGAAAAAATGCCTTGAACTCTGAAAGTATTGATACTGTGTCTTACCCTATTTACGCATGTTCATTAGTTCTGGAGCAGAGGAGGTCAGAGCACAGACATTCCTTCTTTCCAGGGGCATGCTTTAGCATTCAGCTTGCAGAAAGCAGCTCAGCCTCAAAAAGTGTTTTGAAGCATAAATCAAATTTAATGGTAAGCAACTGTATGGCTCATAAAAATCTGTTCCCAGTGTCCATTGCCCTTACATAAAACCTGCAAAGAAACAAGCAATTTTTATTTGTTTAAATAATTTGTGCCTGACACATTTCTTTAAATATTTACATTTCAAACTTTTGAGGCAGCAATCATGCTGCATTTTAAATCCAGTCTCACTCCACTGTCTCTTTTCTACTTTGATTATTTACCCTCTTCAGTAAATTTCTAGGAGGAACTCCTGTTATATCTGTGAAAAATCTGAATAAATTGAATGAGGCACTTTTCAGCACTATTTTTAAGAAACATTCAACAATGATGTAATAAGGGAAAACTTTTTTCTTTTCTATATTACAAAAAAAACAAACAACCAAAAAAAACAAACCCAACCCAAACCAAAACCAAACAACCAACCAAAAAAAACAAAACCCAAGTAAAACCCCCAAGGGCCTAGAGCAGAGTTTATTAATGGGTAACAGAAAAGCTTTCTCATTTCATCAAGTAACAAACATTCACAGTATCTGTCACTAAGTCCTAATGAATAAAATGTCCCTTCATTAGATAAAAAAATTAAATCTATTTTATTGCTTTCTTTAAAGTGGTATTAGTAGGAAAACTCAAAGATCTGAAGAATTCTGTATCATTTCCTTATTATCTGCTATGACTTACTGTCAGAGTTTTTTTAATTATGGAAATTACTTTGGGTAGGAACTAAATGATCTTCCAACCCAAACAATTCTGTGATTCTGTGGGATAACTTCACAACCTAACAATGACAGGCAGTAACAAACTCACAAACCTATGAAGTACCTACTACCAGTCAGATATTTACTAATAACAAGACGACAAGAAGTCAGAATACAGTCAGAAATCTGCATTTCCCAACTCTAAAGACAAATGTCAGATAAGAAATTCTTTACAGGTAGCAAACTTCTCTATTTAGAAATCATTTGAATGCACTGTTGGTGTTGTTTAAACAGTTACACAGTCAGCTACGCTCCTCTAATTGATATGTTTCTAGATAATATTTGTAGATATAACTTGGCTGTAAAGGCATCTGATATGACTACCCATCTTTCTTCAGCACTCATTATGTATAAGATGATGAACTTCCTCACTTTGCTTTCAAGTACATGGAAACAGCTGCTAAATCCCTGTATTGCTGATGTAAATGTGGTGAAAATTACCATTAGCTATGCAGTAACTGGAGGGACCTTTCTTGTGTAATCACTTGCTAAATCGAACAAATGTTTTCTTTTCCAAAACATTTTGGTAATGAGGCAGATCAGTGCTTTCAGGATGATACAGGTTAGGACATTCACCGTTTAGAGACCCACTGGCTAGAAAGACAATCAGAAATAGATACTGTCAACTGTAAACACGAGGGGAAAGCATTAAACAGGGTATAGGACTCTGCCAAGGTCTCTACAAGGGACCTCAAACCAAACAGCAAATCTAGTCCTTCACCCAGATCAGAACAAAACTGGAGGTTCTTGGTTGGAGGCAGTTTCACTCTGCAATTATAGGGGAGAAAAAAGAGCAAAACTTGAAAGAAATAATGTCACTTTCATTTCTTTCATTTGATTGTGAACTTGTGATTGTGATCTTGACTTTTAAAGAAACTTTTGTGTAAACTTTGTGCCTAAAATTATTTTCATCCATAAACCTTCAAAGGTATGATAAGACACTGAATCTAAAATGAGGACTTTTGTATGTAATATACCTTTTGCAGGTTCAATTATTTTACTGGATTACTGCATCACAAAAAAAGCATGTAGGATTAATACTGTCACTCAAAATGTAGGAAAGAGATTAATATCTCATTTGAAAATGTTGGTGTTTTTGGGTTTTGTTTGTTTGTTTGTTTTTTTAAGATTGCAGCTCTCCTGCTGTGGTGTAATAGGCTGAGAATTACTGTGAATCAAAAAATGAAAACATTCTATGTAGCCAATGTAATGGTACTTCAGCCTAATGAAGAGTACTTATGTTTCAGTGATGATGTGAATAGAATGTGAAACCTGGGGTAATGCATGAGTCTGCAAATTAAACTGGCCAGAAGTTTACCCATTCTAATCACCTTGCTTTTCCTCTCACTTCATCTACTCAGGCAGCAATAGACATTCCTAACAGTGGCTATTTCTGAGAGCAGGCTAGAGCTGTAAGAAAATATGGCTTGATAACCATATGCTCTTTTGAGATGACAGGCATAGTGTGTTCTGTGCTGATATTATGCACAGATTATGTAATATAAGAGGGCTACTGTCAATGCTATTATTGATATTTACAGACTAGGTTAACATCTTGATGGTATGAGTATATTGACACCACATAACCTAGGCTATGTCCAGAATATATGGAATTCTCATTTATGAGAACAACAAACAATTTCCACTCTGACACTCTCGCTGTCCAGTATTTGTAGTTTCTCATTGATTGTACTGTACCATGTGTGACAAAATCATTCCAAGTGGCCAAATCTCAGGAGAAAAAGCACACCAAGTTCCCCATTTCCCTGGTGTAATCCCACTGTAGTTCAGCCACCTTAGTAAAAACTTGTAGTTTGTGTTGCATTCTGAAGGTAAACACATTTTAATAAAAGTTATTTTAGATCAAAGACTAATTTCATCTTTATATTGTAGTTCACTTCTAGAACTTTCTCCAGTATTGCTTTCTCACTATTAACAGCCTATCATACCATACTTTGGAAGCAATTCATAATGCACACTGGCTGCTTATAGGGGGACTGTGCATTTGGACACAGAAAAGCTGTTCCTCACAAAGGCAGTATTATAGAAGCATAGAATGGCCTGGGTCAGAAGAGACCCCAAAGGTCATTTTGTTCTAACCCCCCTGCCATGGGCAGGGACACTTTATACTAGATCAGGTTGCTCAGAGCCCCATCCAACCTGGCCTTGAACACTTGGAGGGATGGGGCATCCACAATTTCTTGGGCAACATGTTCCAGTGCCTGTCCACTCTGACAGTGAAGAATTTCTTCCTAAGATCTAATCTAAACCTGCTCTCTTTCAGCTTAAAGTCATTTCCCCTGGTCCTGTCACTCCATGCCCTTGGATAAAGTCCCTCTCCAGCTCTTTTGCAGGCCCCTTTCAGGTACTAGAAGGCGGTGCTAAGGTCTCCCCAGAGCCTTCTCCAGGCTGAACAATCCCAACTCTCTCAGCCTGTCTTCCTAGGTCAGGTGCTGCCCTCTGGTCATCTTCGTGTCCCCTCTGGTCTCACTCCAACAGGTCCATGTTCTCCCTGTGCTGGGGCCCCAGAGCTGGATGCAGTGCTCCAGGTGGGGTCTCACAAGGGCAGAATCACCTTCCTCAACGCTGCTTTTGGTGCAGTCCAGGACACAGTTGGCTTTATGGGCTGCAGGTGCATATTGCTGGGTCATGTTGGGCTTCTCATCCACCATCAACTCCAAGTCACTGCAGTCCCCAGGGCTGCACTTGATCCATTCTCCACCCAACCTGTATTTGTGCTTGGAATTGCCCTGACATACCTTGTACTTGACCCTGAACTTTGTGATATTCACACGGACCCACCTCTCGAGTCAGTCAAGGTCTCTGGATGGCGTCTCTTCTCTCCAGTGTATTGACAGCACCACACAGCTTGATGTCTCTGGCAAACTTGCTGAGGGTGCACATGATCCCACTGTCCATGTCACCAGCAAAGATGTTAAACAGCCCCAGTCCCAATAGCAAACCCTGAGGAGCTCTACTCGTCATATGGGATAGTTATCTCAAGGTATCTTGGGTTCTCCATGCTCACGTTCTAGCAACTGAAACAGCACTAAGAGCGCTTCTATGACATTGTAAATTGTATCTCACCATGGATTAAAACTGAAAGGTTAGAGAGAGAGAGATTGAGATATACAGATAAGCAGATATGAGAAGAAATGTGAACTATGCAGAATATCCATTTCAATTTGTCCATTGCTTAATTAACAGGAGGAGGATCAGTCAAGTTTTTGTGGTTATGAGAGCACAGGAGGTGAGTTTCTTTTTCAGTGTCAATTGCCATTTAATTTTGAAACCTTTGATTTCCCCTTGCATTTAAATAGTTACTTAGAAGGCAAATTAGGTTATTTATATTGTGAAATCTATTTCTCAAAGTATCTTATCATGCAAATTCTCTTCAAATGCAAATTAAAGTTTGTAGAAGACATTTCTATACTCTTGAGACCAGTGGATTCAAAATTACTAGAAAGTACTACTGTTAATCAGCATCAAATCTCATAAGTGTTTTCAGAAATTGGCAGTTATGAAAACCTCCTTGGAAAGTATGAGGTGCTAAGAGCCTAAGAGACATGAAAGGATTAATCAGAACTTTTCATGGCTAATGCTATTTTGTAATAAGAGATCTACACCCATCATAATAAAAACCTAAATTGCATGAGGTAAATTAATGTGTCTTGTAAGTGATTAAGTCAAAGACAATAAAATTTCAGTGGGCTCAAATGGTGCAAGATCTTCTGCACTGGTATAATCAGACTAATTACTGGGACTGGGACCAGAAAGAACTGCTTTTTTAAAAAACACAATTTCAGTAAAAGGCAAAGCTGTAGTACATACAATAGTTTTGGTGAGAGCATTACCTGGATTTCAATTAAGATGGTTATTATTTGCCTGAATTTGAAACTCAGAGGAATGTAGGAGTACATTTCAGGGACTATAGAATCTGAATAGGATGTGGACAAACTTCTATAGCAATTATAATGTAATAACATATTTGGTGAAAGCTGCAATGGCTCGGGAGGCTCGTTAAACAAGATACATCAAGATGTATCTGCCTCTCTTCTTTCCTCCTTATTTTTTTAAAGAACTGATGTATATGTGCAAGGTCTAATTTTCAGGTAAACTATCTGTATCATATCTGCAATGAGAATTATGAAACGGGGAGATTAATAGGCTTGTGAATAATAGCTCCTTTTGGAATGCAGAGCATTACAGCAGAAAATAAATCTAGTAAAATCAGATCTCCTTGCATGAGTGTTACACAATGTGGTGTGGTAAGTCACTGTCATAAAAATTAGTAGCTCTTGCCAACTAAAGAATTTTTATTTTCATTTTAGACTTTTCAGAAGATCTGAGGAAATCAAACATAATTTTTGTTGTTGGTAAGTAGGATTCCTAATTGAACTGCTACATTTTAAAATTCCCATTATTGAGCTTTGTGAAGCAACTTCTGTTAAGTACAGGTTTCAATTCTGCATGTGCTCAACATGCTGTTATGAAGTCAGTGGCTGGGCAGCAGGCATGATGCTTAGCACTGAGGCTTTGCAGGTGCACGGTTTACTGTGTATTGCTTTTGGAAATCCAGCAAAAGCACCACATTAATGCCCTTTATTGTGTGAATGTGACTAATATATTTAACATAAACTTTGAACAGTCTTTTAAAACAAATTATGAGAAGATTTACAAGTTTGATCTTAAAGCTTGGTACTAATTACTTGGAAAGAATAAGTGTTTTTGTATCAAGTAGTTTTCAGAATTACTTTACAATAGAGAGCAAGAACAAGGTGTTTTGAAGGTCATAAGGATAAATAACATAACATGGGTGATTTAAAAGTAAGTAAATTTGTGCATTCTTTTTCCTAATTTAAAAAAAAAAGGACTTTCAAAATTATTAATGAATGAATGGCAGTTTCATTCAGAATTCAGGAGGCATCAGCAAACAGTCCAATACCAGCAGGTTGAGGGAGGTGATCCTTCCTCCCTGTTCAGCACTGATAAAGATGCATCTGGATTACCATGTCCAGTCTGGGCTCCTCAGTACAAGAAAGATAATGACGTACTGGAGTGACTCTGGTGCAGGACCACAAAGATGTTTGAAGAATAGGAGCATCTTTCATTTAAGGAGAGGCTGAGAGAGCTGGGACTCTTCAGCCTGGAGAAGAAAAGACTCCAGGGGGTTTTACCAGTAAGTATAAGTCTCTGATGGGAGTGACTAAAGAGGGAGCCGGAATCTTGTCAGTCGTGCCCAGTGACAGGACAAGAGAAAATTGGGACAACTTAAAGTGCATTAAATGTCATCCAAACACAAAACCCACTTTTCTGCTGTGAGGGTAATCAAATACTGGAGGATGGGCAAACACTGGAACAGGTTGCCCAGAAACTGTAGTGTCTTCATCCCTAGAGATGTTCAAACCCCAACCTGACCAACTTCTGATCAACCAGCTGTAGCTGACCCTGGTGTAACAGAGTTGTTTGACTAAATGATTCCAAGAAGTGGGCAGTGGGCAGCACTAGAGGTGTTCAGCCCATGATACCTTGACTGGAAGGAAGATGGGTTGGAACAGGCTGCCATAGGTACCTGTGTGGCAAAAACTGTCTTGGTCTCAGATGCAATTAGGTGTGTTGACTCGTTACATATCTGTGCGTATTTGTGAGGAAATAATAAGATGCTTATAAAGATGTTTTAAAGCATGAGATCTAAAGATGTACATTTGAGGTAGTTTACAAACTAATCAAAATAAATGCACCATCTGCCATAGCTGACAAACTGAGATACTGTTTATAAGAAAAAGGGAAAAAAACAGGCAGTTTCTTCCCCTACTAATTACCCTTGAAAACTGTCCAAAAAGGGGAAGAGAAATAATCTAATTAGCAAAGATTAATGTTAGAGCTAATGTAGGAATTAATTGGAATAGCAGCTAGCTCAGATTAATTAGGCAACAATGTCAACGTTTTACCCAGATAGTAAAGCAGAGACAAAGAACCAGCAAGTCAAAAATATAGGAGATAAGAGCAGGATAATAAACAATAAATTTGGCCAGTAAAGTAAAATTCAAAAAAAAATTGGGGTGATGCTCTAATATTCAAAACTTATGTAATTATTTCCAGTCATTAAAAACCAAACGACAACAACAAAACCCAACAAGAAAAATTTTCATCAATTTTAACCACAATGAATGACGTGATCATTCTTACCTACTGCAATACTACATATTGCATCCACCAAACTGTCATACATAACACAGTTCCTGGGATCATTACCCTTCCCTATCCTCTACAGGCGGTTCATAAAACATAGCCACATCTGGCTTTGGTTGAGGCTCAAAGTGAAACAAGAGGTTTCGGGAATTTTTCTGCACTTTGGATCAGAAACAAATTCCCTGCTGACTCGTAAATGAGGTGTTTAAAGCTTAGTCAAAGTAACCAATTTCCTTTGCAGAATCTTCCTTATATTCTTGCTGATGTACTGGAGCTGCTAATTGCTTAAGCTCAGTGTAAGGATGACCATTTTTTAGCTGACACTGAAAATATTCTCACCATTTACACTTAGAAGTAAGACAGTGTCAGCTGCAGACTGTAGCTTCTTGTGCACACACCAGAAATAAATAAATCAATCATAAAAGCTAAACTTTGCATTTGTCCAATATATGTCAGACCTTGAATTACCTAATTTAATTAAAAATCTACTGTTTGAATAGAGGGTTTAACTAAATAAAGTCTCTTCCAGCCTAAATTGTGCTACAGTACCTGTATTACAGCTTCTTCTACAGAGGCATAGGATGAGCAGTGCTGGCAATTAAACCCCAGTCAGCCCAAGCACTAACTGTAGAAGCTGAGGAAAGCTGATTTCCCTGAGTTCCTATGAAGTGAACTTCACATTTTCTTTAAGAAGGATGAAAACTCAGTGATGTCCCAGGTCCTCACATCACTCTGCCAACATATGCTCCAGGTTGTTTTCTGATTAAAATTGTCTTTCATAAAAAAACCCCCAAATTAACCAAACTAAAAAGTGCTGAGCTTTTTTTGCATTTGGAGAGCTATTGAGAAGCCTTCAAGTGCCATGTTCTGAAGTTAAGGCTTATTTTTATGTACAAGTAGCATTGAAGATAAAATTGCCAAAGTGAACAAGCCCTCCAAGATCACAGCTTGAATATAAGGATGGATTGACTGGGGTTATTTTGGTTTCAGTTCTGACTTCTGAGGTTCCATTGTGCAGCTAGATTCCTCCTGCAAGCACATGATACAGGGATGATACTCAGTATGATAACAAGGTCTAGAAATTGAAACATTTTTAAATGAATGGTGGGACTCTCTTGTAACTCCTACTGCTGGCATCTTATGTAAATGTTCATGATATTTTGGTATATGATAAACTCGTAAGATTTAAAATAGAGACATCTCAGCCTGTCTGTATGACACTTTTGCTTTATTAACATTTCTGACAGCAAAGCTGGCTCGGGAACTGCTCATATTGGGTGTTCCTGTCCCTACTCACTCAGCAGCAGTCCCAGCTACGCCTATCATCATTAATTCATCTGGTTGTGATGCTGTGTTGTAGGTCAGAGTGGCACATTTGAGTCACACGCCCAGGTGATGCTCTAATGGTCCTTCTTAGTCTGAGAGAGATTGGGGCAGGAGGGAGAACTGAGCTCCTTCACTGGTCTGAGCCTGGCTGCAATTAAACATTCAGAAGTGCTGCTTGGGCAATTGTCATGTCACCCTACTGGCTGAGACCACTCTTTTCTTGCCTAGAAGTGCTCTCTGTGAAGCATTTCTGTAAACCATAATTAAATGGGGAAAGGTAACCACCCAAGTCAGCAGTGCTGCTACAAACTTATTTACCAGAAGATCCCCTCACACAGCCAGATGAATCAACATAATGGAAGGAAACACTGCTCTAAGGGATTGCATAGACCTTTTAATCCAGCCTTGGCTACAGAAAAGCAATATACAGAATAGCACTTAATTTCTATGCTAATATCCTGGGTTCATATTCTTGCTTACTATTTGTATCAAAAAGCACAAAGGGAGACACAAAGGATTCAGTTTCCAAAAACAATTGCATGGACTAATACAACGTTCTTAGTTTCTTACTCTGCAATTTTTGCTTTTTATTAGGCCAACAAATGAGCTTTAAAGCATGTTCTGCACTGAGCAATACTACCATAATACAAAAGTATGCTAACATTGAAGAACTGCTGGTAGTTCTACGTTGGCCTGCAGGTCACAGCACACTCATAATTCCTCTGGCTCTTTTCTAGGCCTTAGCTCTTTATCTCCATGCCATATATAGATATCAGAAAACAACATGATTAATCTGAATAGCAAGTGCCCATGAACTTTTTTCCAAAATATATGTAGGCAGAGTACAAGATAACAGCACACAGAAAAAATGATAGTGTTCACAAAGAATCTTACGCCTTCACAACAAAAGCGGGGACGTATTTTCTTCCTAATAACTGAGCCATTGGGAAAACTTGACTACCTTTTTCAATGCCTCAAGTATTTTCCAATTGAAAAACAACAAGTTTCAGTGAAGCTTCTTAACTGAAAAAACTGTTTTGCTAGCTTTTATTATGCTTCATTGGCAGCTGTTGTTCCAAATAAACTTTCTTCAAGGAAATCATTAATTTTTTTCTTTAGAAAAATGCACAGATTTAATAAAAATATCCTCTAAAAGAACAGATACAACTTCTGCAACATTACAAATTGATATTGAGCTTCTTGACTACAGGATTAAAGCTGTTTATGTAGCAGTTTTGTAAGTATATACCCTGAGCAAGAAGGAATCACCTAATTAGTAAGAAAATGCACTTTCACGTTATTTCCCACCAAAATACCTCAGTCACATGAAATACTTCAGAGGGGGACAAGACATTAAATAACCCTGTAATTTCAGCTATGTAAATTAATACTGTTGTAAAGGCCATGGGTGTGCTCAGTCCACAGTGCTGAAGTTCCTCAGGAATTCAGCCTCTCCTCAGATCAGGCCAAGCAAGAACTGCAGCCTTTTTCATTGACAAGAAAGCACAAGACTTGGTAAAGTGGGTCATACACAATTGTCAAGCAGTCAAATGCTTTGCTACTCATCAAATGAATCTAAATTAATAGCACTGGCTACAAAAATTACCATTTTCAGCACATAACTTATTTAATTATGCCATTTCCTCTTTAGAGAGCTAAGCATTTTAGTCTCTGCTTTGTTGGAACTCTTGTATAAAAAAATAAACATGGTCAATTTTAATTAATGTTTTGGAGGCATGCTCATTATGATGTATGCACATACATTGTTTTATTCTGACAGTGTTCTCTTTTAAAATACTAACAGACAAAGGTGTTAGAAACACATCAACTTATCTGAATATTTAGCTGCTAAACAACCAAAAATTGTCCTTGTATTGTTATTTCAAAAAAGACATCTAGTTCATGTAGTATATGAAGAGAAATTATGCCATTTCTAGTTTGGCCCTCCATTCAGAATATAAGAAACAGAATAAAATAATCCTTATAGCTGGGGTTTTTTTAATACTGTATATATACACCAAACAAATAGGATTAAATCACTCCACTGCTAGCATATTCAAGGCCAGAAGACAGAATGTGTAAACAATCACATCCACACACAAACTTACTGATCTAAAAAACCAAAACAGACCAGAAATACAATGAATTGCCACTCAGATACTTAACGGACTCATTACAGTTAATTTGCCTGTAATTTGTCTACATCTGTTTCTTTACGGCCACTCCTATTTTTTCCTTGTTTTCTTTCAGCCGGTGCTTTTACAAAACAATCACGTTCTTCATATTAAATCAACAGAAAAACAGCATGCAACCCACGTTGGCAAGAAGATGAGCCTGTGACAAAGATAGTTCTAGCAAAAATTGTAGCACAGGTGTGATTCTCACACCATGGGCTGATAATTGTCTTTGTGAAGCTGAAGTAAAAGCCTGCAGATTACAGCAGACAAACCCCTTCCTTTGATGCTACTGCCTTGTGACCCAATTTTTAGTCTCAGCTACGGTACTGTAACTTGTCTGAAAATTATGTGCTCAAAGCAATTATTTCTTAAATTGAATGCAAAAATTAGGAAAAAATTCGCTCGGTTATGAACATATTATTCCTGTATTTGTGGAAAGATAAGCAAACAGGGAAAATCATGTATTTTCCAGCATCCTAAATACACATAGCAGAGCTGTGTAGTCATACCTGCGAGTCCCAGCAGTTATAAATACACGAGTTACCTGCTGAAAAATCTTTACTGAAAAGAGTATACCTTGTCTCCCTACAAGGGTATAATTACCTCCTGCTGCAGTAAGTCTTCCGAAGAGATGCATCAAAGGCTGTAAAACTGCTACTACACGCAGTGAATATTCCCCACGAATTCCAGTGTTGTCACAATGGCACTTTCCTTCCCCGTCCCTCTCACACCCCGGCACCTACAGGGCCCTTCAGCCCTCGGGTCTCACCTCAGCTCCACTGGGGGGGTCCCCGGCAAGGAGCTCCCAGCTTTTCCATGGACCATCCATCCCTCCGGCCAGTCTGGGGTGGCTGCAGCGCCTCAGGACGTGGCTGAAACTCCTTGGGCTCTCCAAGCCACCCACTGGCGTCCAGGGAGAGGAGGGGGAGGCACTGAGGTGGTGGGACAGGGCAGCGCCGGACCTGCAGGGCAAGGAGGGGCCCGGGGCAGCCCCGCAGGGGCATCTGGGCGAGGCAGAGCTTGGGGAACTCAGGCGGAGGCTGCTCTCCCGTCGAAGGGAGCGGGAGGTTGGAGGTGCCATTCCTGCCAGGACCCCCAGGCATTCCCCTGGGCCACTGCCCTGCCCTTCCCTGCCTCCCACACGTCCCGTGGTGGGGCGGGGGCACAGGCAGGTGCCTTCCCTGCAGCCTGGGGGGGAATCCCTGGAGCAGCTCCAGCTGCTGCTGAGGCTGCCTTCTCCCCGCGGCTTGTTCTGCTCCGGGCAGGGGTTTGGAGTGGTTTGCAGCCGGGCACAGCTGTGGGAGCCGAGCGGGATCCCCGCGCCCTTTGCTGGGCTCTTCCATGCCCGGAGCAGGTGGGGAGGCAGCGGAGCGGCACTGCCAGCCCTGACAGCGGGGACAGCTGCCCTTCCTACCTGCTGCTCCGTTTTGGGCAGCCCCGCCAGCCCCGGAGAGCTTTGCAGCTCAGGGGGCAAGCACAGCGAAATTCTGCTCTTGTGTTCCCTGCAGTTCCTGCACATCGACGGGCATCCCACCTGGCAGGGGCAGGTTTCACTGTCTCTTTGCCTATACATTTCCATCCCATAAGTGGGGGCAAGCTATTTCCCTCACCGAGATGCAATGAACATTACTTCACTACTATTTATTGCTGCTATCAAACTGAACATATACCAAGACAACTTCCCTTCCCCACAGGCTGTGAGTTTCATGTTTTTCTGTAACATACTAATGCTGTTTTAAGAACAGGTTCTCTTCTGCACAAGATTTCATGCTGTTGTGACTCCTTCAACTTCAATACACATTTTTGGGTCAGCAGTGTAGTGTATCAGAAGGGAAGTATATGACTTGTTCTACTGTAGATAGTGTCTGTGTAGAAAGAAAAAAAAAAGGCAAAATAATTGATCTCATCCATTTCCTCCCATTTTCTTGGTTTGCTGTGGTTTGAGAAAGTGCAGATATTTATTCTTCTCTAATCTAGATATTTTTTCCCTCACAAAGGTGGCCCTGGCTCTGGCAAAAGTAGCCAGTGTGAACAGTTAGCCAAGAAATATGGATTTACTCACCTATCCACTGATGACCTTCTCCAAAATGAGTTAACATCACTATCAGAGAGAAGTAGATTGATCAAAGACATCATGGAATGTGGTGAACCTGTGCCTGGTGTAAGTAACAGTTTTATTTGGGGCCCTGATGGTTAAACAAAGGCAGCGGTAGGTAGATTGTCTAAAAGGTTGGAAATTAGATACTGGAAGTGATGATTCCTATTTCAGTAAAATTAATCTGTAACCTGAGGTAAAATTTTCCTCACTGCCAAATCTGTGGCACTTGTTTCCCCTTTCAATGCCAATATTTCTTTACATTTCAGACCTATATAGGCAATAAATTAGATATGAAATACAGTGAGAGACACGTTGCTAAATATAAGTACAGGAAACAGAAACTTTATGTCCTTTTTATGGCTTTACATTTCAGATTCAGAGCTGCTCCTCCTGGCAGCTATTCTAAATCACAGTACCTGCAGCAGTTCCCTGCAGAGCTGGCTGACATCCCAGAGTAGCTGGACTGCAGATTAATGGAGACTTGAAAGCAGAGGGTGTTGTTCTCAGCTGGTCTTGGATTTTACATGGCAGGTCCACAGCCCCAACTCTTGGTGGGTCTTCAGCAAGTGCAGCTGGATCATAGGATGTGTTTGTTAATGAAAGATACTGGGAAATGCTGCTTAGGGGAAACTAAAAGCTGTGCTCAGGCTTGATTTTGATTGCTTTGCTCTTCAGTGTGTTTGGTCAGATGGGGTCACTTTCCATGTAATGTAATTATATCAGTGACAGAGCAAAATGCAATCAGATTGGAAAATGCTGCAGCAGTACTCCAGAGTTTCACTGGTATTAACATTCATTTTGAAACTATGAAATATTCCCAGATATCTAGAGGGCACTTTGAGAACTTGTGGATGGATTGCAACACTAGATTTGCTGGTCCTGAGAGAAGAAAAAAATAGGGTGCCCTGCTACCTCCAGAACAAGAAAAACATCTGCATTCATAGGATTGACTTTTAGCCAAAGAGGGCTGTTCTCAAGGGTGTAGCACTAAAGTCATTGTAACAAATAAATGTATCATTTTTTTCCTTTTAATTAACCAAGTAATTCCCCTTCTTTCCTATACAGGGTGTTGTTCTAGAGCTGCTGAAAGAAGCCATGGTTTCCAAGCTAGGGGTCACAAAAGGATTCCTGATTGATGGGTATCCCCAAGAGCTGAAAGACGCAGAAGAGTTTGAGAGCAAGGTGCTCATATAATTTTAATGCTGTTATAACTCCTGTTAAGATACAACTGCACTTCTGGTGCTGCTTGGGTCCCCATCTTCAGCTGATTGCAGCAGGGACATGTAAAGAGCCTATTCTGCAATGCTGTGCTGCTGATCACTGAAACCTTGGCACCCCATCAATACAGCAACTCCAGCTTTTGCCCTTACCTACACAGACTCCAGAACACAAGAAGTAGAAGACAATTTTACCTAAATTTAATGCAAACCAGGAACAATTCACATTTAGGGGAAAACACCATTTTAGAATCAATTTGTAGTGGATAACACTACTTATGAAAATCTCATCAAGCACTATTTGATGTAGGTTCATGAAAGTATGTATCTTCACAGTTAATATTTCTTACCAGTAAGCCAGCTCTGCTAAAGCTTGCTGCCACTTGAAACAGCAAAACACAGATTTAATTTTTGTGATGACTAACAGGTGGCATAGCCATAAAAAGAGCGTTCTACATGTGACTGCGTGGCAGTTCAGAGAGTTATTGATTTCCTCAGTATGTGCTAAGACCTACTGAGAAGTCTTAGCCGTACATTTCTCAGTCTGCAGAAAATACTCTACATAAGCCCCATGAATGAATTTGCCAGGGTTTAGGAAGAAAGAAGTGGTGAACTAGGGAAATTAGTTAAATATATATTCCATCATATGACATGCCACAAATGTCCTAAACAGGTTTGAAAGGTAATAAAATTTCAATGAATCACTTGTTCTCTCCCTGAGCCTTTAGCTGCTTTATTTAGTTGTTTACCACAAAAGCCTAGCAAGTCATGGGCATCAGAAGCTGAATATAATAAAGGGCAGTGGGCTTTGCTATAGAAGCCGTTCTGGGAAATGTTGATCTATTAGTTCCTTTACTAAAATGCTGCAGATTGTCAAAAAGATATTGGTGATTTCTTTCATTTTGTGTACGAGGAGGAACTATTTCAGCAGTGCTGCTTTTCTAGCAGGCATACATGTCATGTCCTGTGAACCCTAGTCTATGTTATGAAGTAGGAATTAGAAGCTGGAGTGACCCGCACTGAAGCATTGCCAGGCCAGTAAGTCTTGATGCATCCAGTGCAAAAGCAGAGCCCCTTTCAGTTCCATAGACACTGTAGCAGCACAGGATCCTGTAGTTCTGAACTGCCTTTGACATTTGGAGTAAAATACAAGGACCTCAAGTGGTCATTTTTGAATGTGCTAAGTCACCCCTGTTAAAACGTCTGTCATTGAACTGTCCGACACAATCCCTTGGCTTCAGCTTCTCTTAGAAAGTCATTAAGGTCATAGGAAGGTCAACACAATCCAGACATCTTCAGTCACACGCAGAAGGCCTGACATGACATATTTACCTTTAGAATATTTCTTCCTTTAAGGATTGTCAACAAAGGTAACCATGGCATTTAGACTTTCTTTGCTCTAGCCATGGTGAAAATATAATTCTGTAATGGTCACTAGTGGGAAGAAGAGTCGTCTTTTTTCAAGGCTTCTCATTTTCTCCAGAAAGGTGCTCTCCAAATCCCTGCTGGAAAGTGAAGGAATGAGAAAAAGACTGAGAGTATCTTTCATACATAACTGCGTAGAAAATTTATCACATTATTTTTCACTGGTCCTGTAACACCTATATTTTACTTGATAGAGTGGAGTTAATCCCTTTGGACTCAGTCCTGCAGTTGTTGCTCAGACAAAACCTTGTGTCAGGGAGTACTGTGCCTGAGCAGGGTGTATGACAGAGTGTATTGCAAGATTTATGCTAAATGACATGCATATGTCATTTAGTGTTTCAGGCAAAGAACGATGAGGATTTGTTTAGAACTTTTGGCTCTCCTAAAATATTATAAAGAACATTTTGCTTTCTTGCCAGCTCTTTTTTACCCATAAAGTACTGTGATATCTATGATCAAATGTAGACAGAGACAGTTATTTAGTATCTTTGCCAGGCCTAAGAATAAAAATAAATAAATCTGTATTTATTGTCTTTATAGAAAAGGACAGACTCTCCCTCACGACTAGTTTGGCACTAGCCAAACAGCAGTAAATGGTGGGCTTCTCATAGAATCTGGGAATCACTTGCCAATTTGAAAATTCAGAGAAATATATCATCTCCTTCCTTTATGCCGTGGATAGTAATAATGTGGGTACACTGCAAATAACAATATAAACCACTGTGTGACATGAAGTAATTCACAGGATGTATTCCAGTGAACATTTGATAGTGTTCCTGAGCTGTCTGTTGTTACTTATTTCTATTTCAAATGGGAATACTTTAAATTGGACATTTCCTTCTATTGGGTCTTGAAATTCTAAGCTATAGTTTATCACTCCCTTTTCAAAGATTGAACAACGCAAATGCTAAAAACACAACTGTGTCAAGTTTTCTGTAAGTCCTGTAGTGTTTGCATCAAGCTTTTATTTAACAGTTACAAATAATGACCTCACTGTCTTCAGTCCACGTAGCCAGAATATGTCAGACCATATCTCTTTATCTCTCTGCATAGAGCCCAGTCAATCACAGCCTTGATCCTGAATACTGGGCTTTCTAAGTGCTGCTACAATGAGAGGTGTTGGTTAATAAGCATAATTTCTGCATAGACAAATACTATTTGCTAATAAATTCCTTCATGACTCCTTCAGTATTATCCGAACAAAATCAATTTCACCAGACCGATGGTTTGAATACTTATTGTTTTTCTTTGTCCTTAGATTGGGGAACCGAAACTCGTGTTGTGCCTGGACTGCTCTGCAGAAACCATGAACAGTCGCCTTCTGATGAGGAATCAGAGCAGTCAAAACTCTGATAACACTGAGACCATCAAAGAAGGAATTGAAAGCTATTACCAAGCATCAAAGCCTCTGATGGCATACTATGAAAGCAAGGCACAGTTATGCAAGGTAAATTGCTTGACCTTTTTAACTAAATTACTGCTTTTTGCTTCCGGTATATAAGCAGTGTTGAGAAATACTGTCACAACACCATTTATGTACTGCTTCTGCACTTCCAGTTTGTTCTCATTTTGTGTGCAACTTCTACAAACTTCTGAGTTCCACAGAAAGAGTTTGAAAGAGTAAACCCACAGATTTCTCCCTAATCTGAGAACATATCCTGAATCACTACTCATCGGTACAGAATCTCTTACTAATTGATTCTGGAAAGCTTTACTTTAAGTATTACGATTTATTTCTCTATAAAGGCTTTCAGAATTAGGATGAAAGATTATGTTAATCCAAAGCCCTTTAGTTAAATTTACAAATCTGACAGTGTATATCTTGAAATAAAACAGACCTGCATACAAGAAAGACCTTTTTGCTGGAATAAATAACATATTAATTTCAATTAATTACCTCAGTTTGCACCTGCTTAGGTTGTAATATTTTTATTCTCTAATCAATACTTTACAGTGCTTTACAGTGAAGCAAGAAAAATTGCATCAGTTTCCTTAGCTGATAGATATGCTGGCACATCTGTATACTCTTTTACATGGGATGTTTGGGCATTTTTTCCTTTATTTTTCTGCTTTATCATGGCAAACTGTCCCTTATGTTCAGCTACAGAAAGATCTAGTCCTGCTGCTCTGTCTTGTCCTAAAAAGGAAAGAATTCAATAACAGGTTCTGGAAATATGATGGCATATTTTTTTCAAGACACTGTAGCAAACATACAAATCAGGTACCCCAAACCTTTCTGCTCTGCAAAGTTCCCAAAAGAGAAATATGCAGCTAATTTATGCACCCATATCCTGACCTGAGAACAGAGTCAATGACACAGTGATGAGAAAAACAAAATTCAAAGGAGGAGTCCTGATTTGTGTCCTTTGCTAACCCCACAATAAGTGCACATAAGGCAAAGTCTAGAGAGGCAGAATAAACGTTCCCACTTACTTTCCATCTCTAAGCTTATGAATGATAATGTGGTTTATTTGTTTTTTTTTGAGAAACTATCTTGCCAGCATTGGAGGGATGTGTCTAGTTAAGAATTCAGTACAATCCACAACACACCAACACAGAGTGATGCAAAGGGAAACGGAGCTCTCTGTCTTGATATCCCATTCCAGTGAGCTGTGCCTACCATGGTGTTTCTCTTTTTGAAGCATCAGGAAAGTGACAGCCCCAAAGAGAATGAAACAACACTAAATACTTTCACACAGATTTTGCATTCATGGTCTGCCTTATTTCACTTGGCCTGGACTTCCCTTAATACTTCTGCTGCAAGTTCCTGCTCCATCTCTTATGTAATAGCAAAACATGCAGTCTTTTCTTGAAAGCTGACAGCTCATCAGCTCCTTAAGGGACAAGCCTTGTCAGTTCCCTCTGCAGATTTTCCCTATCAGTTCTGCAGTGGACAAAGCTGGAACAAAAAAGGAAAAAAAAAAAACCAAAACAAACCAAGGTAAAAACTGAACCAAAACAAAACCAACAACGAAACCAACCAAAAAAAAAAAAAAAAAAAAACAAAAAAAAAAATGAACAACCCCCCCCCCCAAAAAAAAAAAAAAAAAAGAAAAAAAAAAGGAACAACAAAACATTCCATTTTGGAAATACACTAAATAAAACAAAATAATTTGTTTTCTGGAAGGAATGCTTGCTTAGGAAATCTTTCTAGGCAATTTTCCTGGATAAGTTAACTCAAAGAGTTTAATTACACAGTCTGACTTTGTCAGCTCAAACCGTACCTGGCATAGTGGCATCCTTCCAGTGCCCAGTCCTGCTTGGAGCAGGAGGCTGGACTAGATGACCCACTGAGGTTCTTTCCAATCTGTATTATTATCCTGTAAATGCACATCTTACAAACCTGTACATTGTTTGGCTAAACAATTTGAAAAATAAAGACAAATTAAAACAGTTAAGATTTGCTCAATGTCTGTTTTGAAACAAAGAGAACTAGATAATACAAAGTCTGCAACTGTTAGCCATGTGGGGAAATTAAGAGAAGGTAGACATTTGGATTTACAGTTTTAAAACTGTCTTAGCGGTGAATATGTTAAAGCTATATGTGTTGAAGAAAGGAGAAAGTCAAAGGGCAGTTTGCACTTCCCAGGACACAGGGTTAGTTTCTTATTTATAGCAACAGATTTTACAGATGGCCAAGCACTGACATTAGCAGCCACTCTGATGTTCTCTGAACAATGAAAGGAAATTCAGGTGGAAAGCAGAAAAACTGACAATAATAACTCCTGATCCAATATAATTTATGACTGCAATTTTTTATTTATTTTGTGTATGTGTGTGTAGGGGGGGAGGGCTAGGGTAAAATAGTCCTTATTTTTTGTTATTTATAATATCATATACATACACAGAAGACTGAGGCTTTACCTAGTTTAATATTTGTCATGTCCATTTTAATTATAACACCACATGTTTTCAGCTTTGGGAATCTGTTCAGTAATAACTGGGCTTTATCACTCTCCAACAATGACCAGTGATGGCTGAAGATGTTAATGCTCCCATGGAGCTGCTGCTGCCTCTGTAATTCTGCTTACTGAAAGAACTGTGTGTGTGCTTTCTAATCCATCTCAGGCAAAGCCACCAAAGTTAATTTACAAGTGTTGATTTGAAGACCCCTGAAAATAAATTCTCATTTACATTCATGGATTTTTTTTTTAAAATAATCCATGGACCTTCATGTAACTACAGATCAGAGTTTTGCACACTCCTTTTCTTAGGCAAAGCTGGTGGGATACAGTAGCTTCAGGGAAGTGATGCCTTCCTAAGTCTCTGTTTGGAGATCCAGATCAGTCTGGGATCCCAGGATAAGCAATGGCCAGAGAGTCTGAGGGGAAGCTGTTTAAGAGAGGAAGAGAAGAGGAGAAGGGTCTAAGAGAATTTTTGTTTGCTGCCTTCTGGAAAATTATTCCTGCCCAGGTTTGGTTTTTCAACAGAAGCAGCTCTTCAGTGAGAGGTCCATGTGAGCTTTATGTCCCTTGAGATTGCAGCAGTGCACTTTCTTTAGCATCAAAGGAGAGGATGTTGAAATTTTAAGAGGAATGTTAGAGTCTGAATCCCACTAACTTCCACGAAGATTTAGCATTAACCTTTACTAGCCAGCTTACTGCAGTGTGTGACTAAGCACCACTAAATTCGAGGTGAAATAGTGCTTAATTTTGTAAGTGATCATGTCCTGTAGGGCTTGACTGTAACAGCTTCTGCTTTGCCACAGAAAAGAAATTCAGAAATAGCCTTGTTTAAGAAGAAAATAGGGTTGGCATGTTGGTGTCATTTGATTTCTCCACTTTATGTGTATTTAGGGCTGGACAATGTTTTCCACAGAGTGGGAACAGCACATGATAACAGTGGTATGTATCTAACTTCTCCTATCCAGTCTAAAGGTTTTCAGTCCTGAAACAGGCTGATTAAATATGCAAATGTCAAATTCTGTCCTGGGCATAAGGCCAGCAAAAAGTCTGGTACGGAAATTAGATGTTGGCTGAGCACTCAGCAGAAGAGGAACTGATCTGTCATGCCTCATCAAGGTGTGCTTGAGAGTACAGTGCCAAAGGAGCTTTCTTACCCTGTGCATTGGAGCAGGTGTTAGGGCATGGCTGGATGGAGCCTGATAAACAGTGGAGACAGACAAACTCAGCTCTGACCCACGTTCTTTTGCACTCATTAGGAATTCTCTCCTTGCTTTAGTTGCACAGAAGAGACAAAGATATAGGGTTGTAACAGCATTCCCACTTCAATCCTTGAGAATGTTATGACCTTCTCTAAACCTAGAGTGACTGTGCATAGGTGCATTCAGAACTAACTAGTATGATATTTGGAACTGGAACATTTTTCCATTCTGTTGACCTCTGAATGAGAACAGGGACCTGATGAATCTGACAAAAGCTCCGGCTCTGCCTGAAATTTGCCTTTGGCCAAGATTAGCTGTCAGTGTTTCTGCTCAGCAGTGGAGGCATGAGGCATACACAAAGGGTGGAAACTCTGGGTGCAGATGAAACAGCTGGGAACCTGACAGGAATAAATAACAGTGATCCTTCCAGCCACCCTGCTGAGATGAAGAACTGTATGTAACTCACAGGAATGTATTTGCAAGGGAAGATGAACTGACCAAAGAATTAAGTGTCCTTTGCTCACTTTTCTGCTAAGGCATTAGCATGTTTCTAAATTGCATTCTGGAAGTTAAGGTAGTTGTGAATAATAAGCTAGAAACTTTTCAATTAATCTTTTTTTAAATCATGTTTTGAGGATTTAGTTTAATATTCCATAATTTCTTTCATAGTCAGTTACAGAACCCCCATCTGTTGCTAAGGACAGCAAGTGTCTGCTTCTCAATAAAGACCTTGTAGTGGAACTGCAAGGGCTGAAAGCACTGCTCACAAAATCACCAGTTGCAAGCTGCCTGATTCTGTGGGAATCATAGGTTTGACATTAATGAAATTAAACCAAATGCACTATGGTAGCTGCAATAAGCAGGTAGATACTGTTGTTTTAAAATTTATTTCTCAGTGATTTCCAAGGCAGCTGGACAGAAATGTGCATCTGAAAATTTAGTCGACACCTACTTCTGTTTTGACATGGATAAATGTAAATCCCTTTGAATATATGGCCTTCTGTCAAGTGAAAAGAAAGGGAGGAAAAAATGATTGTTTTTAATATCTGAGTCATCTTTTAAAGGTTTTTTCAAGTGACAGTCTGTAGGAGGGTAATAAGTAATAAAGAAGAGCAGTGCATTGGTAATCAAGCAAGACAACACTGATCCTACCTAGCTGACACAAGGCACCTGGTAGGTGTCTTAAGTACCCTATTCAAAGTCATCTGAGGAAAAGGAGCATAAGTATGGCAAATAAGCTAAGCAGTCCAGAGTAGAGGATTAAGGGTGTCCAAAAACTTTCACTATTTCAGATCATGCACTATGTAAGCTTAGCCTACAAATTTCAACAAAAGTGCATTTTTCTGGGGTTTTTTAAATTTTTTTTACAGTGTTGTTCTACTGTTTCTTTCTAAAATCAGTTGAAGTCACATTTTCCATAACCATTATGAAAGAACATGTGACCATCCACCCTCTCACAGTCTTCTACTTGTGAGCCTTCTCATGCCGATCCCATTTTAGGTGTGTCTGGGGAGGGGCAAATGCCTGCTTTTCCCTTTAGAGAAGGGGTAATCAATGGTAATAGTGAGAGCAGGTATGTGATTTATTTCCATCTCTTGAAAGGCTGTCAGAGACCCATTAACCATGGTAGATAAGTATGTGGGGAACAAAGGAACAAGTGTTTCTATGTCATCCCCTTGGTGGTTTGTGGCTCATTAGATGAGACACCAGTCCAGAAAGATACATCAGTAACATTAGCAGGGTAAAACAGTGGAAAATTCATGCCTAATGTGAGTAGGTCTCACGGCAGTAGGTTTTCACTGGATTTCCAGACAGCTTGATCCATTGCTCTGAGAACCAGTCTCAGAGAGGTTTGTTAACACTCTTTTTAATGACAAAGACATAAATGTTAGTGACAACACAGCTGAATGTGACTGACCTTCAGTAAGAAGCTTCTAACTAGTGAGTTTGTTCCAGAATCTCAGTCTGTCCTCAGCCATCCTCTCTGCAGACAGGTGGGTTCTTCGCAGTGGCCAGTACATGTTTAGGGTTCTAAGTTCCCAAACCTACAATAACTGGAGATTTGTTGGCAGAAAACTTATTTGGCTGATTTTAATGACAAATGGAGCAACATTGTGGGGATTATTACTGCAGCCATTTTTCATATGAGCTCATTAAATTTCTCTGTATTTGAAGTTACCTAAAGCCATAGCTGCCTTTCAAAACTGGAAGTGCTATGGATCTTGGTTTTATGAGAAGCCAGCCTTAACCTTGAAAACAGGCCTAATTTATGAGCTTTGTTACATTCTGAGAAAGCAAAATACAGTTTTCTCTCTGGAGCTGCTGAGAGTGTCATTGAATTACTGTAGTACTAGATGTGAATTATTGTCACATTAAGTTAGTTTTTGCCATGACGTTAAGTTAGTTTTATGAATTGGGCCTTTGTTATTTAGGAGGCCAGCATGGGAAGCACTGGGGCTGTCATTAGTCACACTCATCCATATTTTACTGTTAGGAAGTCAGTGTTCCAGCCTGTCATAAAGGGTGGCAATTTCCATGCTTACAAAGCTAGTTCTTCATCACAGCTCCCTAGATCTAGACCTGGGTATCAATCCCTGATCAGAAGAGGCCACCAAAAAGCAGTGGCAATCAGCAGGGCTAGTAAGATTAGATATACACAGTTATACAGTATTTATGGAGTATAGAGATAATAAAACACATAATCAGACAAGAGAACTTTGACATGGTTGTGGCCTTCCCCATGTGTGAAGTATGTATCCTGTTGGATAGCCATATGAAAATAGATGTCTTGGCAGCTGCGACAGGCAAAACAAGATGTTTTACAGCAGCTGAGACAGGAATTGCTGGAGAAGGTAGGCACTTGGTCCAGATTAGTTCACTATTCTCCTTTTCTCTTTGTTACTACTAAGTACCCCCTTCTAAACCCCTTGTCTTCATGGCATAGAAAGCTGCTCAAAGACATGCAGTCCTTGTTGGAGACTGACCCTTCTAAGGCAGGAGCTGCTGCTTCATGAGCTATTCCAGCATGTGTTTGTTTCAGCACTGCATAAAGCAGCAGCTTCAACAACCACCAGGACAGAGAGCAAGGGAACTGTGCTTCTGGAAGCTGCCAGGGGGGAATTCAGCTCAAACTGTAAGATATCCTTGAGCGGGTCCGAGGGAACTGCACCCAGGCAGGCACGGCTCCTGAAAGGCTGGCCAGGCTGGTTATTCAGTGCTGGAGCTGCTGTGTGTGGAGCAGAGTGGTGAGATGTACCAGCACTTCTGACAGGATGCAACAGGGACCAAACTTTGCAGCATCTGCGGATGCCACCAAGAGCGAGCCCAAGCCCTGGAGTGTGAATACAGTCCCTTGCTGGATCTCTGAAAGGAGCAGCTGCTGACTCCCACACAAGACTCAGCACCGAGGGACTTAAATGTACACGGAGTGCAGTCAGGCTGCACAGGAGCTGGCTGCAAGCCAACACTGTATCTGAGCAGAATTTCTTGGCCTATTTAAAAAAATACATTTTTTTGAATATGAGACTCCTTTAATTCTTCCACAGAACAAAGAGGTGGCAGAAAGTTTGGTCAGGAATGTCCCCTTCAAACACTACAATTATCTGGCATCCTTGTCAGCAACTCGGAGATGCAAATGCAGCTCATAGTTTAGAAAAAGAACCTTCAGCAAAGTTCTCATGGGTCCATTTAATCTTGTGCGAACTCCATGGCATGCATGCATGAAAGGCTAAGGATGGAGTAGAAGGGAAGCTTGCTTTTGGATAGAGACCAAAGCTCACTCAGCAGGCATTTGAGGAAGGCAATAATCAGGAGATGCATCCGAGTGGTATACACAGACAGTGTGAAAACTGCTTCTGTCACTATTGTGGGTGCAAAAGACAGTTCTCCTTCCTAAAGTAATGACCTGCCTGACACTCACTGCATGGGACAACATGAAACTCATCACTCAGAACAGCTCGGTGCTGCCTCCCGTTTTCCAGGGAACACACAGAAGTGTTACTGGCTGCACATGTAATTCTTCTTTGCTGAAATGCAGCTCTCTCTTCCTCAGATTAGGAAAGTAAATTGGTCTTCTTTTTTTTAATGAAATACAGTCATGAAAAATAACTTGAACAGAAAACTGAATCTCTGGGGTGGGATGTTAAAAGAATTTCAATGAAAGGGAGTTCTTGTACCAAAAGATCACCCTATAAAAGATCAGTTGCCCAAAGGATGTCATAAAACCAGAACCATCTCACCAAGTTTCCAAATGCACAAAACCACACAAATTTGCTACATTACTGGGGAGTGGCTGATACCCCAGAGGGCTGTGAGGTCCTTCAGGACCTCAACAGGTTGGAGAGATGGGCAAAGAACCACAAAGGTGTAATTTTACTTTAGAACATGAGTACTTAGAACAGAGAGTTTAAGCTTCTTCTTTGATTAATGTACTTTGCTACAGATGATGGAGCCTACAAAACCTTTTGATACAAATCTGTGGAAATGAAGTGACTGGTTTATGGAAGCTGCTCATCTACATTGGAAAGCTTCTAACATGAAACAGAATAACTTTCACTTTATATTGGACTGGTTTTTTTGCCAATGTTTAGATTCTGAGTTAACTCTTCATAACAATCAAAACCAGTGGTTTTTTTCCTGCTTCACAGGTTGATGCAGAAGGAATGCAGGAGGATGTTTTTCTGGAGATCTGCAAGACAATTGACTCTTTTCTGAAAAAGGAAGAGGCAGCATTTTCCTTTTCAACAGAAATGCAGTAACGGTGTGTAATGGTGTGTGCACAGCCCCCCCTCACATGCACCAACAGCCGTGATTACAGTGCTGGTCAAAGCAATGCTGCTTTCTTGAGAGGTACCTGGAATTTGTGCATGTGGTATATTATTCTAGATGAAATCTTTTTTCTCTGACAGTACACTCAATAGAAAGTGGCCCACGTGCTAACCCCAGTCTAAGAACTGTAGTTTGTTGGTTGTTTGCTCTTTATAGGTTCAAAGCAGGAAGGTGAACATCTCTGGTTTGTATTTCACAATTGCAGAGATTTGATGGGAAATCAGACAGTACCTGGCCAGGTTTGAGCTCTCCAACCACCTCATGCACTGTTCAGCACACTGACGTTATGGTCACTGCATTCAAGTTCCCCATCAGTTATTATTTTAATTAACACTTTCAATTTTTGTGGTGTCACAGCTTGTTCTTGGGCTTTAGTGACTGAAACCTGTTCTCTGTAACACGCAGCTGTAAGACAGCTGGAGATAGTTAAACTAGAGGTTAAGGTTTTCACACATGCCCAGAACACTGTTACAACAAGGAGAAAAATTAATTGAAGATACAGGTGATATTGTGGGAGTCAGTCAAACCATTATTGTGGAGCAAACACCATTTTTGAGACAGTCTTGCCTTCTGCTGGGAATTGTAGGATTTTGAAACTGACTTCCTAGTTTTGTGAGGTGAGAATAATGATTGTATTGTATAGTTAAGTGTGTGATCCAGTAATGATCCATATTAACAGCAGCTGTACTATAGCTATTAAAGTCTACATGAAAAGTAGACTTTAATTCCGTGAGCCAGAATGTATCATGTCATCTTTAAATCATACTTGGGAAATATTTCAAATGCAAAATTCAGATTATCATCTGTTGGCTTGTACTGGCATTGCCAAAATTTGGGGAGGGGCGGGTGGTCTGGTGGGGTGGGACCCTAACAAAAAAGGAAAATGTCAGGGATTATTTGATTCATGTTGCTTGCATCTTTAGTAAGTCATTTATCTGTAATAACTGCAAAAAAGTCTGTAAAAGTCATACTGTATTTCCATTGGTTTAACCAAAATATTGTGGAGCTTTTTTGGTATACTGACAGCTAAATAAAAGCTTGTTTGACATTCCTGTAAAGTAATTGCATCCTCTTACTGGAACTTCTGGATGAATTCACAGTGAAAGTGGGTTGCATGATCGCTCGTACTGTCAAAGTTGTACTTTATGCAGCAGATTTGCCTTTTTAAAGTTACCTTTCTTGTAATGAAGACATAATACAAATAAAACATGTACAAAAATGAGGAGTAATGATTTCTGTTACAGTATATGTGGGTTTAATCCTTTTCAAAGCACAGTACATGACTTGAAAATATAGCTCAAATCAGCATGCTTACAGAGTATGTCCTTTTTCCAGTCAGGGCAGATTCTTCTGTTTCATTTTCTTCCTTAGCATTTGCCCTGTAAATGCTAATTCAATTATTCTTAAGGGTCTGGTTTACGTATGTTCTTATCCTTCATATCCTGGATGTTCCTTCTTTCCTGGGTCCTTCTATAGCCTACATTTTACCTCTGATGCTCTAGAAGTGCTTCTCCAGCTCCAGCCCATCGCCATTAAGTGAGCAGCAACGTCTGCAGTACAACATCAGCTTGAGAAGGCAGGCTTGGCTAAGCGAGCCCTGACGCACCAGCAGCTGCTGCTGCAGTTTGGGTTTTTTAAAGTAAAATACTCTGGAGTTACCATGAAGTTGAAAATTCATCTGGGGAGCTTTTCTGGATCTCTAATTACAATAGAAGTTATAAAGTGTGGAGTCTCATACTTGTGCAGGATGGGAACAAAGGCAACGATCAGCTACTATCTTCTTGGTCATTTTTTTTTAAAATCTAATTATAAATATTATTTAACATACAGTTCCACTTTCATTTTTCTTCCTGTTGCTTGTCTTTTCTGTGGAAAAACTGAAAAAACCCCATGCTTGATTTGGTGTATGTGCATTAGATACCTATCTGCATATGTTCATAAAATATGCAAGAGAAATAGCTGTATATGCATGCATAGGGAAATATTTATACATATTCAGTAAAAGAGGACTTATCCAAGACACTTCTTTCTTCAGTGATTCAGATTTGAAATTACCCTTTGTTTCCAATCTCATTCCAATGATATCATGATTTTTTTGTTCTTTCCAAGCTATTCTAAATTGATGACTATTTTCTGTAATGTACTTTCATTATTTTATTCCAATATTTTTTCCAGGATATCAACAGAAAATGAATATTACCACATATTCTCTCCCTGATAATACACCTTCACCAACTCTAGTTTCCTATAAAGAGCATGAATGATGTTGAAAGCACATTTTTATGGTATTAGAGAGCCTCTCAGAGCAGTATCTTTTCCAATTAAAACAAATACATCATGTGAGTTTTTGTGTTATATTTTTAAGGGTTTATTAAATTTACCTAAGTATACTAGGTATGTGAGATACGTTCAGATACGCTACTTGCTCAGTGTTTTAGTAACTGTACTGTATTACCTTCTAAATAGATTAAATGTCTAAAATTATTCTTTTTCTGAAGCAGAAAATAGCTACACCTGAAGTTATTGCAGAACTTCATACTGACAATTTATAATTAAAGTTACTAGGTGCAGCCAGCCAATTATCCTTCTTATTGCCACCTTTTTAAGTCAAATTAGTTTGTTTTCTAATTGCTCTGAGTATTCTAGTTTCAAAGCAACTGGAAGTCTATTACAGTTATAAAATAATCAAGTGTTTCTGAATCACAACCTATACATTTCAATAAAAAATATATTAAGGAAAATATGTCACAATAATTACAAAGCTTCTCAGACAATGGTATACAGTGTACCAAGGCTACTAAAATCTGAAATTTTCTGTGGTCTGACAAAAAAGTCTGTGAGATCTGAGAACTGAAACGCTAATCCTGCCAAGCTAAAGCAGGCGCAGAGCACCACCAGTCCCCAGTGCCAGGAACAGCAGAGGAAGGCGCTGGGCATCTCGCAGGGCTGCATAGTGAGTATTTGTATGACGGAGGAAAAGGTCCTTTGAATGTTTTCCATCTTGATTAAAAAGTCAGAACTACACAGAAAGGAAGTCACAGCAAGCATTCTATATATAAACAGACTGTATCCACATAGTTTATTTCTCACAGTTCTCCTGACAATTGAACATTATTTAAGAACATACTGTATACACAGATAAGAAGAAACATACAAAATGTTTTAAATGATGCACAACAAAATCCAGCAGTATAAAAGAATGCATGTGAACCCTTGCTCACTGCTCAGGCTAAATTTAATCACTGTTTAAATAGTAATAAAAATACAATCTTTCATGGATCTTGTGCAGACTACAAAAGAGGAAAAATTATTACCATATATATGATTTATATTAGGCAGTTTTCTTTGATGAGTTGCACTAACAACTCCAAATACAGAGGCAGAAGGCTGTGTATTTTATTTTAAAGGAGTTAATGTTGAGTATTAGAGACTTTACACAGTTACTAGCACTGGCACTTTTCACCATATTTTGTACACATCACATGATCATCTTATATAACATTACATTTAAAAAATATATCTGAGTGACAATTTTATAACATTCACACACCATGAGCTGGTTAAGGAGGCAATGCCACAGTTGCCCCCTGTAGTGCTTCACTGTTGGTAAATAGAGTTCATCGTGGTTTTTAAAAAAAAAATTAAAAAAATTGAAAGTCAACATGATTAAGCAGCTCCGATTTAATAAAGGCCTGTAACCAACCATCGCTGAGACAGTGAGTATTTTTAGAGTACAGCCTAGAAGCAAACACTGTCATTGGTTAAAACCTTGCCTAAAGAAGTCAGTTACTGTGCTGAAAACTATTTCACAACAAAACTGCAAGCTACTAAACTGTTTTTATATAAATACTTCATCTCCTCTGGATCTCATTATAACCAAGTTCTTCAAAGCCTTTGGAATTTACTCTATCTTTAATGTGTGCTCTCAATTCTGGCTCGCCCTTTTGAAAGTTTTTTCTTTTGCTTAATTCACCACCTAAAAGTGACTAATGTGGTGAGAAAAGTCTCCCAGTGAAACCTTCTGCACACTAGGAATGTTCAGCTGCTGTTCAGTGATCTAGAACCATGACAGCTCAAAGCTGTAGTTTGACAAGTACACCCAGGAAGCTGTCATGCTGTGAGTGACATTTCAGGGAAAGCAGAGTCTTTCCAAAATGTGCACAGAATTAACAATGGTGCCATTGTTATTTTTCAAAGAGGATAGTAAACCCAAGATGATACATCTGCTTCCCATGTCATCTATTTGCTGGAAAGTAGTTTGGGTCAAGATAATTGTAACTGGTACCCTGGGACATGCAGTAGTCTCTGTCTAAAAATGTCTCTGCTCTGTAAATAGGTTCTAACTGGTGATCTTCCTTATGAATCTCTGTTTCATGCAGACTGCAAGGGAAAGAAAAAGATAACAGTTTAAAAGTCAAGTATTTTCCTTAACTTTCAGAAACAGCGATCATACGAACAGACTCATACCTAACTGGATACCAATTCATTCATAGAGTATAATTCCCCCTTTCTGTCTAACAGTACCAAACCTGTCTGTCCACTGTATTAAGAAAAAGTAATTATACATCCAGAACTTGCTTACAAAATGTACGTCCCACAGATACATGCTAAACTGTCTTCCACTTCACCCAACACCCAAAATTTGTGCCCTATGCTGGAGCAAAGGTTTCCAACACACAGAGCAATTACGCAGTAGAGATCTGATCTGAAGACAAATAGCAAGTAGAAACACATGCTACTCACCAGTCAGAACATGAATCACAGAAATCCAAGGACATTTCTTGAGGGCAGTCTTGGCAGTGCCACCGCACACCCTGGATAGGTTCAATTCCGCAGTTATCACACTGTGAAGCAGATGGAAGAGCACTCAAAGAACAGCAACTATGGCCCCTTACGTCACTGAGAGCACACACCAATATTCCACAAGGAGAGATGTGTGTCCATCTAATGCACCAGCCCACACAGCTGAATTCCTCACACCACGGACCATAATGTGTCCAGGGATAAGGAAGTCCTCAGGCTCTCCAGAGCCCTGAGGATTGATCAGTGTTTCCCTTGCTTTGCCTCCCACTCCAAATGCTCCACCTTGACATTATCCTGCTCACCAAAAGCAGAGCAGCCCTGCCTGCAGACACTGCTTATCCTCAGGTGGCTCTAAGCACTGCTGTGACAGCATATGAATGTAATGTTTCCACAGCATGAGTCCAACCATATGAATGTCAGACATCCCATGGCAGAAGAAAGCAGCCAGACCAGACCCGTAGAGCTTGTTGGGAGGCCTGATGGGCTGCAGATCAGGGCACAACAGGTTCGACTGATGTACTTTCAAACTCAGGAAATGTAATAAACATCATGCATGGGTGGGCTGGAACTAAAAGCCAGGTGGCTGGGAAGGGAGGGGAACAGAATGTTCAGGGAAGGGAACAGAGCTCTCTAACTGAAGCTGAGCAAGAAGAGAAGAACTAATCCCCTGAGAAAAATCAGAGACAACACACCAGTGAAGTGTAAAAGGAGTGTGATATGAAGAGGAGAAAAAGTACAAATGAAACATCAAGACCAGATGAAAAATTCACAATGGTATAGAAGAGGGAGAGAAACCCAGAAAAATGGGACTTGAAGTCAAGGAGAAGTTTTCAAAAATCTAAACTGTGAAGACTGCTGCAGAGACAGACAGGACTGAAAAGGAAAGAGAAATGTGGGAAACAAGCCTTTGCTCCTATAGCTCATCCTCTATCAGAACCTGAAGCTCTCCCACAGCAGCTGTGAAACCCACTTGCACAGCAGCTTGTTCCTGGCCATAACTCATCCACCCAGGGTCACAAATGCCTTACACACAGATTTGTCCCAGCTGTATCCCTTCCTTCCACAGACAGCTTTCCAAGCTTGAGGGCTGACAGTGAGGAGGGAGCTAGCACAAAGAGCTATTCTTTGAAAGTATCAAGTTCAGAATAATGCTAAAATTTAGAAAAAAATAAAATTGGTTCCAGTTATCTGAATTTGAGCACCAAGGCAGTGGAAACCCTTGACCTTAATTTTTGTGCTTCAGCTTCCCTCTCCCCTGTGAGACAGAAATAATACCATGCCTTTCATTTCCTAATGAAAAAAAGAACTATTTGCAAATTGCTCTGATATTACAATGGTGAAAGCCGTAAAAAGCCTACAAGGGGCTCAATAACTCAATATTCAAAGCAGAGTTTGAATAATGTGTAGTAAATGGGGTGAAGGCCATGCAGAACCAACACTGTTCTCAATGGCTGCCTATTAGGTGAGGTCTGTCCAGCTCAAGGACTGAGCAAGGCAGCACTCCTGAGGGAAAACAGTATATAATCACCTCACCTCACAGCTTACTATAATGCATAATACAATCAGATTCAAATGCAAAGAAACTTGCATACTTCAAATGCTTGACACTTCGTAATGCCAATTTATTTCTCAGAATAATGTTATGTAACAAAAGCAATTAGTTTGTTACCTAACAGTCTGGTCTGCCCAATTAAAGTTTTGATTTTGGGGGAAAGAAAATGCTACTTTAAAAAATCCCCACAAAACAAAACACCAAACACACCATGCTACCTAAAGCCAGCAACAACAAAAAGCACCTTGGTGGTTTTAACAACTTAAGTTTGTCAATATCAACTGACTAGGCTGTCTTAATTTTACAGTCATTTTGAACTGAACTCTAAACTGAAAATCTTTGCATTCTTACATATGCACATTAAATCCATCTGTGCACTAAACAAAGTGAAGAAACTGTTCCAACAGTTACAGCAACCAATTGGAAAATCCCTTGCAAATGAGAAAATATTCATTTCAAGAATGGCCTTTCTTTCAGGTCTCCTATTAACAGTTGATATTGGAACAACACAGGTTTAACTTAATGTTTATTTTCTTAATTTATGCAAACATAGTGTTCCGTGTCCAGTTTCTGTGAGTTATTGACAGGACTGTGAAGTGGCTAGAAAACAAAAAAAACATTAATCTATTACTGTTATTCAAAATCTTTGTCCCTTCTTTTGCCTCAGGTGGAGGCAAAATAACTCCAAACTCAATCAGATAATTATCATTAATGAATCATTGTTAAAACAATGTAGTGTCAAATGGAATTCTATAATGAATTAACAAGGCTCTAATACAAGCCATATTTTCATAATACAGTGAGGAACAGAGAATGCTTATTCAATTTCCATAAACACCAGCATTCAGTGAAACCTGAACTATCAGAAAGAGTGAATTACCTGGGCTGTTTTCACTGAAGATGAGGGAAAGCAGACACAGGGAACAAGAACTACGGAACCAAATTTGCTGTACGAAACAAGATCTTTTTAGAAAATTCAAACCACATTCTCTTGGAAAACTTCTAAATTCCACTGAGCAACAGCAGAACATCTCTTACACTCACCTTGAATCCCACATGCTGCACAAACCCACTTTCTGCATGCATCTGCTGGAGTTTTTGTTTCTTCAATTTTTTAAATTCTAACAGTTCTTTGTATTCAGGTAGCTCTCGAAATGTTACTGGAATACTCTCTTCATCCTGGTTGAGGTTAAGAAAAACAAATCAGAAACATTCTTACTTTAGGAATATAGTAACTAGTAAGATGTATATTCATGCCATTAATCAATACGTATGATTAATAATGGTTGAGAAAATGATGGCAATATATTCTAACATACTGGGAAAGTATTTTTAAAAACATAACACAAAACACTGCACACAGCTATCTTGCATTTTATTTTCTATTACTTATTATTTGCACTAAACCAAAACCCATGTTATCCTACAAACAAGCTTCTTCTGGTGAAGACCTTAGCCACAGTATAAAGTTAGCAGTACCTAACTTTAATTTCTAATTTGTTTTTTTTTATCTTGTCTTAGATGTCTAAAGGCAGTTTGCACACAATCCACTTGTCCATACCCTGTGAGCAAGTGCACAGCTGCAGTAGAAGAGTCAGCTTTCCTTTGACAGAGATAGTTTATTTTAGTTCTAGACACTGGGCAACAGATAATTTGAGAACTAAAATTTCAGGTCAGTTTTACTGAGTTAATTGACCTTTCCTATTCTGTGGAGCAGTATGGATGAGTACTATTTGTAGGACAGTTATGACCATTGTTCTGAAGTACTTTCAAAGCTGTGAAAATACTAAAAAGAAAAGACACCATTTCACAGTTTAAAGAATTTTCATACAAACTCAGATTTTGACAAGACCCATAAAGACAGTCCCATATAAGTTCCCATTATATGTGCTTTTTATTTGAAGACAGTCAATCTTAACAGTATTAACTTCTCACCTTTACGTCTAAGAATAAAAAGTGATGAGAAGCACTATTCCATGACTGAAGAAGTAGAACTTTCAGTTACCCAACTTCTTCATCCCTTTACTGTCTCTTAACAATAGATTGCTATTTTCCATAAATTAGGAAGTTTGTCTCCCTATAGACTTGTGCATATATCTTTGCCAGATTTACAGCAAATCTTTCTCTTTTTTTCAAGAGACACGATTCCTGTTTTTTCTCATCCAGTTTCCTTCAACCAAGACTGAGGATCTCTCCGTTATGAAAGAACAGAAGCTCTAATTCAGATGCTCCTTTCACAACTATTTTATTGCAGCAGCTGTACTTGGTAGATGTCACCTGTTTTCAAAGATGACAAGTCTTTACTGACATAGAGCAGTTTTCAGATCCTACACCAACAAGAACATTCAGGTAGGAAAAACAACTACAAGAGAGTAATTAAAATTCTTCTAAAGTAGCCTAAATGGGTAATTGCATTTTAAGAATCTGTGAAGACTGCAGATTCTGTATTATTCAGTAAGTTTATTAAAGAAAGTGAGGGAAAGAGGCTTGCCCTTTAGTATTAAATTGCCAAAGGCCTTATCTATTATTTAACTGCAATTATGAACCTATATAGAGGATTAGACTGCAAATGTGCAGAAAAATTACGGTCAAATGACATGATTCAACTGTGTGGTGATAAGCCACATTCTTTTAATACAAAATGCAGATTTACCTTCCATGCCAATCTCAAGTTTTTCTGAGAGAAACTGCCTGTCACAAAATAACTGTATACACTGAGTAAAGTATGATTTAATAGCTCCCTGTGTGGACAATTCATTCTGCAATAGTAAGGAGTTGTATTCTAGAACAATTAGACTATTCACAAAATTAAGAAATCATAACTGAAAAGTAAATGAAGTCTCTTGGGAATAGCATGTCTTCACTTGGAAATAACTCATTTCTACCAATATAAAATTTTCCAGGAATAACTCTGCCAGTCAAGCTGACTGATAATATTCAGGCAAAATCTTTTGTCTTTACATGGGAACAGCACCTGGTAATTCCACTGTGAAGTCATAAAACCCCTAATTTTCTTGCTACACTGCATTTCCTCCTCACCATGATGCAAAGTATTCTTCTCCAAGACAGTGACTGTCAGTAAGAGACCTGACTTTTAACATTAGAATAAAATCCTGTGCATTCGTTTGGAATACAGTTTATGATCCTTTTTAGCTTTCAAATTGCTTTCATTTTGCACTGATAATGGGGATCTTTTTGTGACTGAGCTCACCTGTGTCTTTCTACATTACTTCAAGTCAGAAATATATCCATCTGGAAATGCTGCACTAGTAAAGAGAGAAAAGATCATGCCAAATTTAAAAAAAAAAAAAAAAAAGGTGGGGGAAAGGCTGCACAAGACCACCATTATCACTGAAAAAATGCGAAACAGCAGCTTCCGCCCCAGTTAGAATAAATTCCAGTTGATTTATGGTGCCCATGTTTTTTAGAGTTAGGACACCATGTCAGAACTGAAATGTTTTAGAAAACTGTTCAAAACAGAAAATATGTATTTAAAACCAATACAGAACAAAAGCACATTTGCTTAAAAATAGTTCCACTGCACCTCTTCTAATATGCTTTTTGCTTTCCAGGTCCTTTGAAGTTCTTACTGGAATATGTGAAGTTACCAGGAATGTCTGTAAATGAGCTAAAAGACCATCAGAGAGAGAATTCAGAATGGGAGTGAAGATCAGATTTAAGACTGAGAAACAGATGAGTAAATTTAATAATTAAGGAAGACCATGAAAGTGCAGCAAAAAAGTTAATAAAGAAAATGAATGGACTTAACAGTGGGTGGCCTCAATACTTCTGTCATGTAACAAGCTTTTCACACACAAGGTGTCACCAGGCTCACAAAAAAAATAAAAATAAAAATTAACTATCAGGTTCTTCAGTCAAAGCACAGGAAAGCCAAAGTGATTCACAGCAGCTGTGAAACCTGCTCAGAATCCGAGCACTAGGATATATTCCCTCTATGATTCTTTGTGGAAATAGGAACAACATTTGTCTAAATTCTTGCAGCAGTATTGCACGTGATACATTAGGAAAGTAGTACACTCCTTGATGTAGTAATTCACTGCTTTAGGATGTCTACTAGATTTTGCCTCTAAGAATACAAGAATACACAGATTTGCTTGTTGATTGACAATTCAGTCTGTTGGTTCACACTTTGAAGTGGATTGTACAAAATCCATAATTAATTCAGCCAGTAAAAGGCAACAAAAAGCAATGAATAGCATTTGAATTTTACCAGAGCTCTACGTAACTTTTCTAAAACACATCTTTAACCACAATCCCAATTATATAGTTTACATTATTATAACCCATCTCATGCTAGATCACTTTTTGAAAATATGCAACTAAAACTTCTTTGAGCTATCTCAGGGCAAAACTGTTTATAGGACTTCTTTTGCAGGCTTCCTGATTAAGTCTAAATGTTTTGCTTTTGGAAGTCTTTATATTAATGATGAGTTTATAATTGAAAATGGTTCATGAATCTTACTACAATATCTACTTGATGATATTTATTTTATGGTGAAGACGCTTAATCCTCATATTGTTCACTAAACAAAGTCAAAATGAGAGTAAGCAAGACATTCTCTGATTTAAATGACATACCGATACTTCCTCTTCTGCTACAGTATCCATATGGCTGTGGAAACTGCATCTGTCATCATCTTCATCCATATAAACTGGAGGTTCATGAGATGTCATGAAAGTTGAAGGTTTGAAAAGATGTTTATTTAAAGGATGTTGCCGTCTACTTGATGACTAGAGTGAAAAAATGATACCTTTTTAAAAACATTCCTTGGTTATTATTTAAATAATCCTGATTGATAAAACCTTGCCAGAAAATTGTGCTTTTGCACTAAACCATCTAACATCTTCCCAATTATTTTTATTTAAATCTCTGTATCAGAGCCTCACACAGCTGGAGTTCTCCCCCATAACAAGTAAAATTAGATGAACAGTGCAACAGTTCGGTAAAAAGGCAGCAAGAAAGACCCTTACCATAAACCCCCAAACATCTAAACAGATGAGACTGACAACAAGAGAAAACCCCAAAGTAAGGCTCTTACAGTTCTTAAGACTGAGAATCAAACTGCAAAAATACCAAAAAACTTCCAATGGTGTGAGTTTGAGACTAAACAAAGAAGTAAGTTTTGCAGAGGTCCAAGAGCCAACAGACCAGTCCATGCTCGACACTTGTCATCAACTTCTTCTTTGTGCCTTAAAAACCCCCAAAAATCTAAGTGTAGGCTAATTGTCCATATTTCTTTCCTAGTCCAAGACAGATAAGGCAATTCATTCCACCATAAAAGAGGTTTCTAAGAGATAAACTGCCCTCTGAAGGTTTTTTCACTGTCACTGCACGGAAAAGGACCCTAAAAAATATTAGGTGAGATAAATGACTTCACTAGCGCATATGTAAAACCTTTCAACTTTAACGCTGCCCGAAGGTGTAGAATGCATGCCAATTTTAAAAAGCACTCAGCCCCTGTTACTTATTCCCCAATGGAAGAGTAATTAATATCAAAAAGAACTTGGGGTGAATGAAACTGACTCAACTTTTTACTGAGTTACTTTCCAGACCAGCATTTTGACATTTTTTTATGTCAAATCTCACATTCCTCAATTTAAAAGAAAAACGGTGTGAATCAAAAAACAGAAGTATGAAACACGGCTTTTTTAACAAGAATAAAAGAGAGGATTGTCTTACACTGTGCCTAGCTTCTTTCACACAGATAAAGCATAAGGAATGCTTGCAATAGTAAGTACTTTCTCTATTTTTAGCAAGAGTTTTTATCCCAGAAGGTTCCTATATCGGAACATTACATGTAAGTATATAGTATTACAAACATGTAATACTATAGCACAACCATTTATCTCTAAAAAGAGATTCAACCTCCAAAGAGGGATCTAGCATTATTTTACAGCTGTGCACAGTTTAAAGTAAAGGTAAAGACTGCACAAATTATCTTTGATGGAACGTATCCATGCAAGCAAGAGTATCACTAGGAATTGAGATTAGCTCCATTCACTCTTAAGAGAAGAGATGAAGTTTGGTGCCTCTGATCTGCAGAACTACTACACTGCACAAAAGAAAAATGAGCATTTTGTTCTAAGACTAATATTCTATTCCCACTGTGTTAATTTTTCCACTTTCTGCCTTATGATGACTAACTACTTGTGTTTTGCTGATTTTATAGTTTCGCTTAAGATTTCAAACCCCTCCATGTATAAGGTTTGATGGTATTAACATGATCTACCTCTGGTAAACAATGAACTAAAATAAATACTACCTAAAAGCAGAGTTAAAAAAATCATTTCTCCTGGGAAATATATCTTCTGGATTAAAAGCAGGTGCACTAACGATATTATATAAACATTGAAAATTATAAGCCATAATTGAAGAACTTAATACTAGAGTCCTAAATCTCTGATGCAGTTTTATTTTTACCCACAGTAGATAATGGTTATACAGGAAAATAAACTCATACATCCTGCTTAATTTCCTGTATCACTTGTCAGAAGAGATATTATGTCGTAGATATATTAAGAAACTTCAACAAGATGTTCCAAGAACTGAAGAGGTTTCTCACCTCTCCATAACCATTGAAAAAAAGCATCCTGGACAATCCCCATGGAGAAATGCAAGTATTTTCTTGTGAAGTATCCCTTTTGACACAACTCCTTACATTAAATATATCTATATTTCTTATTTCCCCATAGATATATGCTTTAAGCATCAGCATCCAGTTCTCATAGTTCTATTACTGGCAGTAAAGAAGATATACTGCACTTACAATGTATGTGTACACTCAATAGCAAAATTAGGACAAGCACAACATAAGCATGACTCAGGTTGCCAATACCCCCTTGCATTTCCTTCCTGCCACAATATCTCCACTGGAGACTTGGAAATAACTCCAGCCTGGTACAGTGCTGTCAATCTGTGCTCTAAGCAGACAGCTGTATTAGCAGCCTGAGAGCTCAATTCCCCCACACGCGCTGTTTGTTTGATTCCTCTCTTCTGCTGTATTTCTGACACAGGCTACAAATCCAAACCGGAGATGCTGCCTCAGTACAGACCAGGGCACAGTGACCTTACTCTTACAACTTGAGAATAAGGATATGAATCATACTGTGAAAACAGATGTGAGGATTGGATTTGTTCTGCATATAACCCTAAGAAAAATCTGTGGGATGGGAGCATTACCGTTGTATGAGAATGTTAGGAGTTTTAAAGAAAATATGTTCTACTCCTGGTTATATTGTGTTTGCATGCATAATAGTGGAGTGAAAGAGCTTCAAGGATCACTGTTCAAGTTAGTGAACAAAATGGTTAAAATGTCCCACATGTACTGAATAAGAATTCCCTCTATTTATCAAATACAGTGATCTGATGCTTGGCAGGATTGCACAGATTCTGTAGTAACCAAATAAATAGCCTTTCCACATAAAACCAAGAGGAAAGAAGAAAAGACCTGTGACCAAGGTAATTTAAAGCAGTGCAGTGATATCAAGAATTCAAAGGCTTATGATTTTCAGAAGTAAATTTTCAACACCATTTAAAATTAGCCCCATAGTATTTTTATATTATATTACAGAAATTAGCCCCAACTGTACAAATAATTTAGAATTCTGGCAGACGAATCTCACCATAGTATTTAAGGTATCAGTGTTTCCAGCTGGTTTTTTGGTTCTTCTGCCAGAAAGCACTTTTCCAATAGACAAGGCGGCAGACAGTCATATCTGCACCCTGCCTGCCTCTGTTTATAGAGCAGAATAGTAGATTAAAATTCTGGTGAAAGTAAAATGGTATTACTGTGATACATGGCAAACTGGAAAGCCTCCAATACAAGCAGTTATTGTGTGCAGTAACTTCAGTAAACAGTAGGAGACAACTAGGGGTGTCTAACATCTTAAATCATTAGACATGAGCTGTGGTAGATCTTTCTATTGCCCCTCTGGCAGCAACTTTTGTTTCCAACCTTTCAAGGGACTCAGTCTGAAATTTGTCTTTTTGCAGAATGAATGTAAGGCTTTCTCTTTCTTAATCAGAAGACACCATGTAAAACTGGATGCAAAAAAAGTAATGTTACTTCACAAAATGGGGTTTTAAAAGAACTTTTGTAAATGGTGTGGTAACAAGCTAAACTCCCCAAAACAACAAAGAAAATCCCCACAAAACCTGAGACTGCCCTCTTCAAATGTCTACAGTCCTCATTAGTAACCATGAGTACCACATTACTTAAATCAAAATATGTGACTGGTCTGCACAGAAATTTCATCTTTTCTTTTGCAAATTAAGATTTCTCAGGACCATGATCTTTTCTCATCCATTCCAAGATCAGGAAAAGCACTATATTTTAATGGTCATTTATAGAACCATGCTATTTTAAACATCATGTTGCAAATCAACATAAAACATGACATTTCAGTCTTAAGCCTATGGTCGTGCCAATTCAGCACGCCCAGTTATTTTATATGGTTTTGTTAATTAGAAGATTACTGTACAATATGAATTATAGGGCTTATCTTCTTTCAACAGGGTTTTCACTATCACTTCTCGGTCAATTATAGTGTGTTTACAAATGAGGAAAAAGGACTCCAAGACCACAATTCAACCCTGTCAGTTCAGTTCACAGTCTAACCACTAATCTAACCACGTCCCCAAGAGTCATCAATGTGAAAGTAGAATTAACACCCACCTCACTGCACAGTGCTACTGGCAGAGAAAAAAGATTACTTAAGTAAGAAATACATGCAAGGTGGAACTAGTTAGTAAGACAGCACTCATCAAGACTTAGATCTATTAAAAATATTAATGATTTCAACTCAATTTGCACATAAATGCAAACTGAAAAATGGAATTTCTGCTGTAATATTGTCTCACCTTTTTGGAATATAAATATAGGTTTGGAGTTCTTCCTGGAACTGGAATACCAGCTTTAGTCAGTTTAATAAAATATTTTTGTACTCTACTGGCAACCTAGGAAAAAAACAACATGCAACAGTTAGCTGTCAAATAAAATGTAAACTAGTCCTCACTTCAAAGTTTTGCCAGCATTGCTACCCACACTGGTTCAAAACATTAGCACAAGAAATCCTCCATTTCTACTTTGTGACAACTAATCTAAGTGGTACCTATATTGCAATGCTGCATTTGTACTATTTCCAGATGCTTTGATGGCTTTCAGAGAAAAGAATTACTATTCTTTAAACATACACAGCAAATCTAGAAAAAATTGCCATAGAAAGAACTTCGGTAGTTTGCTTCATTCTGAAGCTGAACTTTACTCACTCTTAACAATGACATAGTTACCATACAGAAAGTATGTCTCCATTTTATTTATGAAATAAGCAAGCATGTCTTAATGTTTTCAAGTATGGAAAAATATACCTAGAAGTATAAATATAGTTAGAAATGAGGTAATCCTGTGAAATGAAATACTTAACTACATTTCTACCTGAAAGCACACAACTGAAATAGAAGACATTAAAATACTGTAAACACAGAACATCAGGATTTTTACTTCTTGTCAAAATGGAAAAATTCTGTCATTTTAAGGGAGAAATTCCAACAAGTCAGATGAGGAAATACTTGGTGTCTCCACATCTTTGTCCTTTCGGGGATCTGGACTCCAGTACAAAACTAATTCTTCTGTCTGTGATATTCAGATCTGCTGATTCTACAACATGGAGGAGCAGGAAATTCAGCACTCCAGTGTAGCTCAGCCTTAACACAGTTGGTGTCACTACACTTTCATGGTGTCAAAATCTAATGAACAAGTGGTAGCTTTGTCATGGGCTGTGGGGCATTTTAAACATTTTATGTTTGAGATAGAGTGTAAGAGTTGCATTATTATTAGTCAAACGCAGGCCCTGCTGTTACATTTTAAGACAAAGTGATTACTGAAAATCTTCTTTACTGATATTAAAAAAATAAAATTAAAAAAATCAATAAAAGGGAATACTTCTCAAAGTATTTTACTTGTCACCTGCTTTGCTGTTCTATTTCCCAGTTCATCAGCTATCTTCTGCCACCGTCGGGACTCTACTTCTTCTGGCGGATACTTCAAAAGCAATTGCTCAAGTTTTTTCTAAATCAACAGTGAAAAAGAATAAATACATTTTTCCTAGTAGAGGTATGAGTTGTCAAGAGGTTAGTATCTACACACATGTGATTCTGATCTCCCAAGTGCATTGTTACACAATTTGCTTTTACACTCGTGTGTTATCATGGCTACAAAATTAAAGAGTTTCCCATTACCTGTTCCTCTACAGTCCACAGCTGGTTAAAAGTTTCAGGTTTGGTCTCATCACAAAGTCGCCCTCTTATCATCTGCTCAAACACAGGATATAAAATGGAATATGTTTAGAGAAAGTATGGTTAGGATAAATTCATTTGAGCCCTTTTCCTAACTAAGTAAAATCAATCCCAAACCAAATAAGTGCGTGAGAATTTAAAATAAAATTTGCCTAAAACAAAGATAAGTTCTCAGATTTGAGTACACAAATGACATGCCATCACCAATATGAACATTTGAAGTAAGTTAAGATTATTCAAACACTCACATTGAAAAAAGAGAGTATTAAAAATTACTATTCTGTATATTTTTTCTTTCCTTTTTAACAACTACCTGTGGACGACTGTTTGTAGAACCTTCTGGACCATCACTTAAAGGCAAGACAGAGTACGAAATAGACTCTCCATCCTTCTTGGGATCCAAAGGACTTTTTGGTCTTGCAGGTATACCTACTGTAAGCAACACAAAGAATTATTAAACATCGCCAGCGCTTATTTCTTTCTTGTAACATATGCCCACTTTCCTTTACCTTTGTCGAAAATCAGCTTCACTCTCCTACTGTTACGTTTTCGGTTTTTGAATTCTCTCTCAAAGTTTCCAAGGCTAGTGGTGTATTGGTCCCAGGCAATCTCAGGGAGCTGAACAACTCTCTGAGGATATGGAAGACCCATATCAACCTGCAAAAACAAGAATGAAAAGTGAAAAGCAATATTTAATGTAATCGCTCTATATCCAAGCAAAAACTACAGATGCTGAAACATTACGAAAACTCAATACTGCTTTTAGCCAACAGCAGTTTTGAAAATCAGAACTTTTGAAGTGCCATGCAGCACACAGTCTTTTTAAACAGAAGGTATCTTCCAAGAATAATACACAACAGTGCATATAAAATATGCAGCGGCACGGTCAATGATGGCTTATTGAGCATAAAACTTTGCAGTGTGTATTTCACAGCTGAAATCAGGTGTTTCCACCTTCAATATCCTGTTGCTGTCTATCTGCCCTTTATTAAACTCAGGATATGTACCTTTCTTAACACAGCAACCCATAAGATCCAGAATTTTATCATCTGATAAACCTAAAACCCTCCCATCAAAGAAATCAATGTCTATTTTACACTGATTTTACTGTCTCATGCCTAGAACAAAACTGTTGCAAAGCTCACCTCTTTATTTAAAGTCTACTGTAAGATGACCATTCCTTTGGTTTTGAGACAAAACCACACCAGATCCTTTCAACTGTCTTCAGTATTCCCCCATGAAAATGCAACACTATCACAACATGCACGCTATTAACTCATCTCAAACTTTAACAGGACAACTACTGAAACCAACAGGCTTACATGAGACCTAGGTCTCTACAAACCCAGGAAAAAAGCACCATAAACACCCACTTCATTCTTCACTGCAACACAACATGTTGCTACCAGACTAGAAGGTCAGCCGTGTCTGCCACTGGCAGATGCCCCAGTGATAAAAGTATTCAAGCTGAAAATACTTTTTCAGTATTCCTGTTACTACATGGTTTTTTAGAAATTTGAAAAGAAAATGTTTCCCTATTGAAATGAATTCTCCTCTACCAGATAATATTCTATTATGTTATCTGTAACTCAGTTATGTTTTCTAGTGCTTATTTTAGGTTTAGGCTCTGAACTATGTTTCCTGTTCTTTAAAAACTACCCCACCAAATTCACTCAAAGCACAACATTTCATTTCTCAAATGAGAAAAATAAGAAATTTTTTATCTGATACTTCCGGTCACCTGCAGATTTCAGGTTGTCTTAAAACACCTACATTACAGTTAGAAATTTAAAAATTACATTTCTACATACAAAAAAAAAAGGGAAGAATGTGTATCTAATAAAGTCATGGAAGATCTGTGTCTTACAGATCTAAGAAGAAATCAGAGGGCTGTCATTGCTCAGCAGATAAAGGACTTTAAACTTGAAATTTTTATGCAAGTATATATACGCTATTCTCCAATTTCTATATATGATGAATTACTAGTTATTAAAAAAAAATTCCAAGTAAGACTTAGGAAAAGCCCATAGAAATACCTTCTTCTGGAGTCTTTCCACAAATCCAATAGGATCTTTCAGTGCTTCTCTCTGGTGTCTGCCTAAACTTTCAAGGTCTTGAACTGCTTGAGTACGTTGAGCCTCGAGCACAGCAATCGTCTGTAACAGTCTCTGATAACTACAGAGACAAAGGAAAACATCTCACTACATTTGCCTTTGAAAGTCATATCCCCCATCTAAGCACTAGCCATGGTTATCTACTAGTACCTACCAGATTTCACAGCTTATCCGAAACATTTCACAGACATTTTTACTGAATTGTATTAAAAATATAATCACATATATTTTAAGTAATAGACGAATTTATATAAACCCATAAAGAAAAGAAGTAAACTCTCCAGTGGTTTTTTTTAAGTGTAAATTTTATACTAGCTAAAACAGTATGGTATCAGGGACAACCTATATTCATATTCTCAATAGATATAACCAACAAGCTGTGCTTACAAAGTTAAAAATACCATAAACAAAATGACCTAATTTCTCTTCCACCTCACTATCAGCTTCCTTCCACCCCAATAAAAATGACTACCACAGAATTTTGGCACTCTGCTCAACCACGCATAGGCTGGACAGGAATGGTTTGGAACCTCAATGTTTTGTACAAGCCCCACCTCAGAGCAGAACACAAGAATCACTTACGAAATGTAAAAACAAACCAAGGAGTAAGTAATTTGCAAAATAAATACATACAAAACAGATTCCTCTAAGAATATGGAAGTTGAATGAAAATGTCAGCATCCCCTCAAACTGGCAATCCCAGATTCACACAATTTTGACTATTTAACAGACACATCTGAGCACCATTGATGTGACTGTCACACCTGTACTCAATAACGTGTGCTGCCCAAACTGTTTTTGATGACGCTAACTCAGAATCAGGAAATCATCTATTTTAGCATAGCCTTTAAAAACCAATTAACTACATTTAATACTTTTAACTAGCTTTAAAGTTACAGCTGTCCATTTCAGTTTCTGAAATCACGCAGTTACCATGGCCCCCTGTTGCAAATTATTATGTATCAACTTTTTTTGTGAAAATGTTTTCTGACATTTAATATTACAACTGTAATTTAGTTCAGCACAAAATACAACCTGACACATACTAAAATCAGGTAAGAGCTATTCGCTAGCATAGTATTTCAGCAAGTTTTCTTTCTATTCCCTTATTGCTAAAATGAAGACAAGCCTAGCATGGTGAATGCCATGTGTACTACAGACAGGATCAAGAGGTTATTGAGCTAATGCAAGTTTTTCAATTGACTGCACTAGCACTTGGGCAAGGTTTTAAGTGGACGGAAGTAAACAGCCTCAAGGCAAAATATAGGCTTTGTACCTTCAAATATTTAGGTTTCTACCTAGATATTAAACTGCTTCCTCCCCATGGAAAAAGGTAATTTTCTTTCCACTCAAATGCAACATTTGAAAACACAAAATATAGCTATACTTTCTGAGGTATGAAGCTAAAATACTGAACTTGTTTAAAAACAGTGGGAGACAATTCTGTTATAAATTTAGTACTATTTCAATTTGCCTGCATGCACTCAGGTTTATATGGAGCTAAGATGCTTGTTAAGTAGCTCATTAATATTGGAACAGTACTGGAATACTTTCACTACCAGAAAAGTTCTTCACTTTCTTCTGAACAAAATAACTTTGCACAAAGTGAGAGAATTAATGGGGTTATTCTCACAAATAACTTATAAAAGTAGTGACAGCACAACAAAACTGGCCTGAGACAATACTGCAGTTCAGGCAGTTCCAGGCTTACAGGAACCATCAGGCACGGAGTTCAGACCTCTACTGAGTTCCTACAAGCAGCGCGTGGCTGCCGAGCTCTGTCCCTGCCCCGCTCAGGGACTGCCACTGGGGAGGCACAGCCTGCCCGGCACCCAGGGACATCAGACAGGCAACATGTTTGGTGCAGGTGCAGCTGTAACAACACCCAAGAGCTTAATGACACCTGGGGAGAGGATTTAACCTGGACAGCAGAAAGGCTGTTCCATCGGTAGGTGCCAAAACTCAACACAGTCATGGCAACAGAGGCTCAGCAGTGGGCATAAATTTGCATCTGAGAAAAAGGCAGGTATTTATTTAACACTCTTTTCTTGAGCTGTTTTACCTTATTTATTCAAACTGTATTTAAGTGATTGCTTTTCTAAATGAAACTGAAAGAAACTAATAATTTCATTTAAAGCATTTAAATACATAGAAGAAAAAAAGCAACCAAATGTTGGAGATTTAAATGAAGTGATAATTTAATGATGATTCACATGCATAAGATAAGGGAAGAAATCATCTTAATGAGGTAGCCTTAAATAATTTAGTCTTAATGGAAAGAGACGAATTTACACTTGGGGAGAAATAACAAAACAAAAATATTGAACTCCAGTTACTTCCCTCATTAAAACATTCATCTGACCTCAGTGAAGTGGTCTTCATGGAAATAAGTAAAAATATAAGAATGTCAGGATCATTCAAAAACACATCACATGATGTGGCCACAGAGCAGCATTACAGTGAAAAAATTCAAGAGATAAAAGTGGGTTTTGAACAAACTGTTCTAACAGAAACATTTCCCAGCACTTTTTTGTACCTCTGGTAAGAAAGGGAGTAACTTGCAGCTAGTTACTTTAACCTCCATATTCAGTTTTTATGCATTAACATATTCTGAAGGCCAGGCATAAGACTTCAATTTTATCAAGTAATTATAAAAAATATTGAAATACACAAAAATGAGCATTTTGGGGTCTTACATTGTCAAGGAAAACCCCTTAAAATACTAGTCCTGAAATACAGTTTGCACAGTCCATATTTGGTACTTTATATCTGCTGCAGAACTGTATTCTCCCCAAACCACTGCACCTCCTTTTCAACTCCAACATGAATTTTCAGTGGACTGTATGGCTGCATATGTTCCTTTACGTTTCGAACCACTACTGTTTCTGCAGGTTTGTACAGGCTCCCTGGCCCTACATGACTGTAATAAAGCCAAGTCTTTCTCTAAAAAAGCAGTAAGCTGAGGCAACAACACATACATTAAGCACTTTATGGAAGGCTCTGTTTGTTCTGGCCTGTTAGTGTCAAGTGCTAACATAATGTTTCTGCCACATTACACTGAAGACAACCATGTGAGTAATTTCCAGGACTATTAAAAAAAAGGAAAAAGGAAAAAAAAGCCAGCTAACAATTTCATTATCCATCTTTCAGGTTCTTTGTTAGGAAGCACTGTTCTGATTTAAACTACTTCCTAAAGTTGTGTTAAAATTCTCCAAAACTGAAAGTCTAATAAAGTAAGAACCATGCTCACTAGTCTGCTGCAAAACTGGCTCCACCCTTCAAGGAGGCAAAGAGCAACCATCTCTAAATCATCCAGCCACAGCTCCACCATTTGCTCTGAAAGATCTGTCAGTAATTACCAGTGAAAATTATCTCACATCCTTTGCCAAAACAAAACAAACATAACTAAAAATGTCTAACTTGAATAAACTCAGTCCCCCACACTGAAGTTACACTTTCCTCAGTGCTAAATACGAACTTGTTGGCACATACAAAACTCAAAGCAGTTTTCTTTGCACTTCACTCTTCACTCCAGAGAATGCAATTCTGTGTTTCCACAATCCCAGTATTGAAATACCCTTGTAATTTCTTAAATCATGTTAATTGCCAAGAATCTTCCGGATGGAACACTTGAATCATTCACTATAGTACAGAAACAGTTTCAGTATCTCCATGTTGAAAAACCTTGATTAACATTGTTTTTTAAGGGATTGATATTTAAAAAAGGAAAGTTACTTCTTACAGATTGATACTGATCAGCAGGAATTCCTGCTGATTCAGTTTTTCTTTTGCAGTGATAACTACTCCACTTGCTCCAAGAAATAATTATCACAGGGCAGAGCCAAATTTCTGAAAGTCCTGCCATAAGCAATTAGTTATTACAGCATGCATTTCCATGAACCCTGTTTTAACAGTGGTTGGGGACACAGCAGCCCCTCTTGCCTGTGAGCAAAGCTTGAGAGCAGTGTAGCCAGTGCCTTAATGAGACCTATGTCCACTTTCATCCAGCTTGCTGAGAACTACTTTTAAGATGCTTTTCCCTTTCATTCTAAAACTACTTACATTACCAAGTCTAAGTCACATCACAGATTTTATTTTCACTGCGTTAGGAAGTAACAACAATCCATAGAAAGCACTAACACATATCTGCATTAACAATTGCATTTTTCTTGTTTACTCATTTTTTTTTCTGCTAAATGACTTGACATTAGCCTGTAAAAGGGTCATTCAGCATTTTAAAATAAATTAATTTCATTATTAAAATAAGAGTCTATCAGTCACAGAAGCCAATTCCTCCAGGGTTTCTGAAGGTTTCCTCTCTCTTGAAGACTGTACTATACTTTAAACCTTAATGGAATGAGTGATGTGAGAAAATGATACTAGGTAAATGAAGAGTTTAACTTTTAGGTAGCTGATTCAAATTAGTGATGGCATAAAGTGGCTGTTGATAACATCTACACTAATTAAAAAAAATCAAAATCAAAAGTCACTTGAAATGACTCTGGCAACTTACTTGCCTTACGGCATTTTGTACCTTGCAAAAATATGTACCTTGATGCCTAAATAAAAAGAAGTGATTTATCCTCGACTTATAAAACATTTTGCAGGTTGTGGTCACCAACTTGCACTCCCAAAACTAACTGCACTTCTACAGTTATATAGTTCACAATATGGTAAGATGCATAGTCTCAGTTTGGGGGCTTTGATAGTAAAAATACACATACCGTAGTTTAGAAATCGTGATTAGTTCCCACAGGTAGGAAATGTTTTACATGAAGGAGTATACATGTCTTGTACATGTAATAAACCATGGCTAAAAATATATGTAGAAAAAACCTTATTATTTTGTATTTCTAAGAGCTATGACACAAAACCTGCCTGTATCAGTCACCAGGAGGATTTGAGCAAGTCTTTGTTTCATTGCCATCTGCTGGCACTCCAGCAAAATACAGATTACAACCTGCTCTCTGATACTCAAAGTCATTTATTACTCTGGATATTGGTCTACTAATAGCAACTCAGAAAAAAAATCCCTTATTAGATCCTAAGGCAAGAAAGTATTGGATATTAAGCATAAGACTGTAAATTACTGTAGAAAAAGGGAAACATTAATTGCACTTAGACTTTCCAAGTTACCCAAGGCAGCTGAAGCTAAAGACATAGGTTCCCTGGAGAAATCTGTCAAGTCAGATCAAATACAATCCTGCAATTTCAAAGAAGCAGGTGGGCTTTTCTATTTGGGTTTTGTTTGTTTGAGTTATGAAATAACAGAAAATGCTCTCAGCTTTTAAGCTTGGCCTGAAATCTTTGTCAGTGTCACAATACAGTAATTCTGACACAGAAGTTTCTTGCAAATTATTCTGATACGCATCCCAGATTTAAAAAACAACCTCTAATTGCACTAGGGAAGAGGTCTGGGATCCAATGCTGGACTTGGTAGATGTGGAGCGGCCCTTCTTTGATCTCCCTTCAGAAACAGAAAAGAGTTTCAGGGCATAATCAATAAGGGCATACATATATGAACCCCTGCCAGGACTTAGAAAATCACCTTTGCCTGAAGAAAGCAGCATATGGTAGGTTTTTACTTACCCAATGCTCAGACATTATGACCAAGGTAATCTACTTACAGCCATTTCTACAACTCATTACGAAATTGCTTTCTACTCTGGCTTAACCTCTTTATACATACTGTCATCTACTCTACTTTCACTACCCATATTTAATATTCATGTTTCAGACCTTTTAAAATACTTCAAAGATAAGTAAATAATTAAACTGGCTCTCCATTTTATATATTAAACAACTAAAGTATGCATTAGATGGCTTCTCGAAGTCTACTGTGCCAGAACAGAACACAAATCACTATTTCTGAATGCCATCCTCACACCTATTGAAAACAAAACAACTAAGCCAAAAAGCACGTTTTTAAAGGACATTTTTAATAAACCAACAAATCCTAAGGGAAAACAAAAACTCCTACTGCAGTCTTTTATCTGAATGCAAAAGAACAGTTTTCCACTCTAATTTTACCCTCCTGCTAACTTTTACAGCTTCAGACTTATTTCAAGTCTTTGAACAGTATTTTATTGGTTATGAACCCGTGATGTCCCCTTCTTTCTTAAATTCTTAGCCCTTCTCAGAAACAGAGCACCCACTCATATATTTCTATAGGCTTCATTCTTGTCAAGAGCTGTCCAACACACTCAGCAAGATTTAGTATTAGCTATACAAAAGCACCATCATCAAATATCCACATTTCCAGTAACTTTTCAGAATTTTTAGTAGCAATTAGGTCTCTGTGCCCATAAACAAACATGGAACTTGTTTCAGTCTTGTCAACAAAAGAGCATCCATCAGTCCTTCCCTTGTTAATACAGCCCTTCAATCTTCCTTTGACAGCACTTTCTAAAGTATTTGTCTGCAGGACAGTGACGCTTACTAAGGAACAAGAAACAGGTCCTAGTCATTCCTGTTTTCAAGGCTTGGACTGACATAATAGCAGTAAAATTGTTTTCCACAAGTGGCACAGAAAGACAGATTGACAGCACATGCCAATCTTCTTCTCCTCCCCTCTCATCATCTCTAATGAGAATGGTCCCAATTCCTCAACTGAGGGAATACACCACACAGATTTTTCCAGCACATCCACTTAGATACTCTTCTCCAAAGAGATGCTAAGGAAAGCAATCATTCAGTAGGGGCTTTCTTCCCGAGGCAAAGTAAGAGCAACCCATGTTACCATGACACTGACCCAAGTGCACAGAAATCCTCTGACAAAAGGCTGAGAACACTGATTATCGAACTCCTTCATGTCACTCTCCATCAGATTTTGCGGATTTTCACCCAGGGGAGACACACACATGCACCCAATTCTTCAGGTGCATACTCCTGCCACAGGAACGAATTAACATATTCCCCTTAAGTATCTAAATTACTGTAACGATTACTATTACAAGAATATGATATACAGTCATGACTAGATGAATGTTCTAATAGCAATACAAAGCATTATTTACTAAATATTATCTAAAAAAGGGGAAGAAAAGTTAGAAATAAGGAAGAAAACTAGTAAATGTGTGTTTTCATTAGTAGCCACTATAATAAACCATGGGCACAAGTGGTCCTTAGTTTAGGAAGCATGAAACTTTCAAAGGTTGTTAGAGAAAACAACAGCATTATTTTCACCTTGAACTATACAAAGCAAAATAAAGGTATGCAATAATGAAAAATTAAAATCAGCTGGTTATTACTACCAAGAACAAAGTTCAAAGGAAATCAAAAAGTAGGAGCTTTCCTCCTCTCAAAACAGCATATAAAAAGAAACAACAGCAAAATACAAAGATACAACTACATTGATTAGAACTTACTGCTGAGACTGAAACAAGCTCCTACAAGACACACAATTTTTTCTAAAAGACACTGCCAGTTTTGCATTTCATGCTGTTGAAACTTTATGAAAAATCAGAAAAAACCTTGAAATTCATAATGGAGTAATTTCAAGCTGGGTTGGTTAAAACTGACAAGTAAAGATACCCACATTCTCACAGCAAATGGCAGTCACTGTCTTCTTGCTTCCTTGGTGGCATCATCATGCTTACTAATATTTTAGTGAAACACTTGTCTGTCCCTTCCAAGTAGGCAATGGTAGTAAACATAATTTAGTCTGTCTCACCACACACACTTTACACTGCTATAACTGGTATAACCACATTTTACTGCTTCTTTTAAGTGTTTCTTGTGTGTGTAGCCAAGACCACAGCCAGAGCCTTACTCGCCACACAAATGTGCTGGGCCAATACATTACTGCCCCATCTTTTCTTGTTTGTTTGGGGTTTTTTTGTGTGTGTGTTTTTTTTTTTAAACAGGACCATTAATTCCCATGGCATTTGATATTTGTTTCCAACTGGTATTTCCTATACCTCAAAATCACTTCATTTTCCAGTTTAGATTAATTTACCAATGAGAATCCTTAGAAATGTAAGCATTTCCAAATGAACAGGCGGAAAAATAATTTTCTACATTCTTCTATATTAAAATAGTAAGTTTGATGGTGGTAGTAGGGTTTTTTTTATATTTGTGTATTTTCTCCTTTCGTTTTTGATCCATGCTGATCCAAGAAGTTGGAAAGACAAGTGAATTCCTGTGTGTCCTCCATGGCAGCTTGGAAAGGGCAAAGACCATGATTACTGTTTCTACAAGCGAAAGGCAAGCAGAATTCAACTGTTTCTCTTTCCATTGCTCAATCAATCCATCAGCCCACATATCCACAGGTGGCTAACATAATGCAGTGAACATGGAAGCATCTCTTTGCCAAAGAGTTCACACTCTTCCAGGACTGGATTGCTGCAACAGAGGACTCACGGAGGTGAGAGTATAGAAAGAAAAAGAAAAGAAGGCAAAACAGGAGAGAATTCAAGGGGAAACAGATAAAAATGCAGAAGAAATGAAGATTTTCTTTCCACAGGATGTGCTGTTTAAAGAAGGATTGCACTGTGCTCACCAGGACTGTGCTGTGGTTGGCAGCAAGGTAACTGTGGTCAGAGAAAAGGAAAATGAATCTGACAAATGTACTTGACATTTAATGGCTCCCAGAGTGTGCCCATTATTAGGGAGTGAAAAGCTGAGCCAGCACATGCCCAAGGCATTATCTCTTGCAAAGTAAGAAATCTAGTTTTTATTCAATAGTTTATGTAACTATAAAACATGATTCTATGATTACAGTACTCTCAAATAAACCTTACTCTTTAGTCCTGCAAAAATTTTGTGTCATATAACTTTTCCATTGGCAAGTATTTAGAGACAGAACTAATTTGGTAAAACATGATAAAGTGCTGCTGGCAGTAGTAAAATATGAGTATTTCATTAATAAATGTGATCGCGTACATGTTACAATATCACATTTTAATAACACAATTACCTGCAAAACCAATCTGAAGTTGATCAGAAACGCATATTAAAGTTTCTAATTGATTTCCCTTGCATTTCTATTTTGCAGATCAACTTGCTGCAGCATTCAACTTCTACATTTTACTTAAAGTCAATTTTATTTTTTGCTACGTCATTAGAACACAGACCAATCTACCAGACAGTAAAACCTACTCTGAAAGAACACCAATTTTCCATATGTTTTAGTTTTACATACATAGGTAGTTTAAGAAAAATATCACTGTATTTCACACCACTTCTGTGAAATAAAGGATGAATTAAAACACATTGTAATCTCATACATATGTCATATATGCGTTTTTTTTAAAATTACTAACTCCTATTTTTCTTCAACACTAAAAATGTATACTCATTAATTCTTCTATATTGATATAGTCTATAAATTATTCAGAGGTACTAAAACTACTACTACAAAAAGTACCAATTCCCTTTATTCTTTAAGATGAAACAAAGCCAGAACCAAAGTCCCCACAGACTAAAACTGTATGTCTCAGGCAAATGAAGCACCAGCTACTCATAGCTACATGACACCATTACAAAGGAATGTTAGGACTATCTGACTTATCTGTACATTAACATAAATCCCTACTGTGTGATCAATTTTACCTGAATTCTGAGACATATAGCTGAATATATGGGGATACTTTAAAAAATTGATGCGATCTTATTTTTAGCCAATATACACGAAGACAGATGTGGATATTTTTTCCTTTTCCACTTAAGTCAAAAGCAGGGTGCAGGTAAAATCAGATTAGAAAATCAGAAATTTAGAAAGAAGATTACATAACAGTTACCCCTCAAGAAGATTGTGTTTAAGGCAGCTCTCGAGTAAGTGGTATGGCAGGGTGTACCACACACTATTCTAACAAGTCCAGCGCCGTAAGATGAACTTTTATACAGAACTGTTTAATCTGACTCTTTAGGCAGAAAATGTCTGAGTGAGTAAAATACAAAACCCATACCACAGGAAACGCCACAAAATTTCTTTTCCCACATTCATATAACACTGAAAGTGGATCAAAAGACATGAACAGTATTACTATGAATTGCCAAGTATGTATTAAATGTGACTGTACGGTCCTACACAGCCCTCTATTTTTCCAAGATCTCCACAAGAATACAACCCACCACAGGTAAGGATTCCCAAGACTGGGTTTTAAGAGGTGTACTAAAATCTTTCATATTTAATCTGCCCTCACTTTAAATGCCAGTGCAGTTATTATGATTTTAAATATGATCAAGTAATAAAGATACATGAAAATACCTATCTAGTGCACAAACACAAGGTCCTGACTCTTGCAATCGAATGTCTGCAGGCAACTGCTTGTGCCTAATTCTTGTTTCATTGATCTTACCTAAGTGGTTCCTGTAAAGCCAACTGCAGTTTACAGAATCCCAGAAATGCATTGTATGATGCATTATATGTATGTGGAAACTCAATTCCCCTCATGCAACCCAATACCCACCAAACATCGCAAATCTCCAAAGGAAGTAGAAAGGAAGAAGGGGGAAAAAAGGGGCATTAAATGAAACATAGACCAAAGGGGGAAAAGTACTGAGAATAAAATACTGAACAGGATGGAAAATTAAAGTCAGCTACTGCAGTATGAGAAAGAACTACACTACAAAAAGATACAGCAAGGAGATATGAGAAACTCCTGAGGAAAGGCATATGCAAAATACTAAGCACAGCATATAAAATTCAGCAGTCTAAGATTTAAACCTACAAGTTCAGTCTTGATGAAAGTATCTCAAGAGAAAATACAAAGGGTTCTGAGCTAGAACACAGAAGCAAAATTCTCAAATATGCACCAAACCTATACTTTTCTGAGAGGAATTACAATACACAAAAATTCCAATTATGCATGTAGCAACAGAAAAATTAACAATACTTTACAACTATACAACCCCCTAGATCAGTCTGTTATTATCCACAAGAATGTCTATGTTGCAATAAAATTTCTGTTTACAGATCTCATATCTGTCTTTGTAGGAGAGATTGATTTTAATTAAGTGGTTGTGGGAACATCCATCATTTCAGCCTTCTCTCTGAATAATAATATTCTGTAATCTGTGATGATTATTTTTCCTATTATATAATCCAGTTTTCCCAGAAATATTAATATATGAATGCTGTCAGGATTCAAAAAGCAACAAAACTGATCTGGAAATACTACAATATGCACTTCGTTGTGTTTTCCTTGTAGAAAGTGTTACCAACAGCTCAAGGTTTTGGTACATTCATATTTCATCAATGTCACAATAATTTCTTGGAGAGTGAAAACAACTGCATGAATGTGTATGTCATCAAGCTATGTAATGTAATGAGAAATAAGGTAAGTTTACAGCTGTATCAAATTGCTTCTATGACACACAGGAGTATGATTGTTTTCTGCTGTGGAAGATTCAAAGAATGATACAAATGCTTTCTTGGGGAAATCTGCCTCCTCAATCTAGACAAGGATGCTGATTTCTCTCCGAATTGGTTTTTAAAAGAGAACAGAGATAAACCAGAGAAGAGAATCAACCACAGAAATCCCAAATTGATGAACGACAGAAAAACAAAGCTGTGTACCATGTGAACATCTGATAAGCAGAACACCAGCAATACTTAGCTGGAAATACCAGAGGCCAAGTGAACAGCCTTTGCCTTAAGCTAAACCCTCAATAGCATGGGAACCTCAAATTCCTTGCATCTGACTAATCAGGGAATAAATTTGTGCTAAAACTGTCTCTTTTTTTTTAGCGTAACATTTTAGAAAATATGCACCAAATGAGATTAAACAAGGGTATAATTAAGACACTATTCAAAAGCTGTACCATATGAATTAAAAGTATCCTCTAATGAACTTTGCTACTTTTCAAACTTGAAAAAGGATAAAGTGCATTGTACTTGCTTAAATCTTGAACTACAGTTTCAGATAAATGACAACTGCACTCACATATCACAATATTGATTTAAGTTCTTCAGAAGGATCCTACTACCATATGGAACCATCAGATTTACTTTCTTGCAAATATAAACAACAAAAAAAGATTGCCAGTAACTTTTCAGTTCTATCAGAATTTTTTTAAACCAAAAAAAAAAAACACAAGCAATGTTCTCTCCACAAACATACTTCCCTTTGGAAAAGTAGAAGCTATTCTTTCTTGATCTAGAAACAAGTTCTTTCTTTCGCCACGAAAAATCAGTAAAATATAAGACAGGATAAAAACAATAGCCATTTCTTTTGGAATTCTTCATTCAGGCAACAAATTAGTAGGAAGTCCTACTTGCATTTTCAAAAGCTCCTCAACAAACTCTCACTAACAGATTGCCAATGTGAACAACAACTACCCCGTCTGCAGAACTGTGTGTATTCAAAAGCTAACACTAGACCACACCCCTGAAATTTTCAAGAATAATGTAGGCCTGTGTTTCAGAATAGAAAAAACATAGTTATATTTACAGCATTTACATTCAACTGAAGATTTTGATTTTTCAAATACTGTTGCAGTTCAGATATTTATTTTGAAAGAAGTAAAAATTGAGTCTACATCTAAAATCTGATATGATCTTTGTAATTCTTTTCCTAATAAATACAAATCCCTCCCACCTCATTGCTAATGTATCGGTGTACTAATATCAGATAAAATCATATTACATGCAGATACAAAACCATCCAAAGTCAAGAGGCAATAGTCCATTTTTTCCATTTATAATTTACGGAACAATAGTCTGCTTTCTATCTACCAGGAAAAGTGCCCACTTTGGACTCATGGCTGAAGCTGCAGATATTTGCTTATTATTTTGAAATCATGATTTGTCTAAATCATGCTCAAATTCAAAGTTTTCTGATTAAAATGATTCATTAATATCCAATACTGGACAAAAGTTCATTATAAAAATAAGCAGCTAATATCAAAAACCCAGTCATGCTGGATTAAAAAAATCATCTGTGTCTTGTGCCCCATATTCATAATAATCTTGCTGTGATCTTTTACAGAAACCACTACCAGTGGCTCAACTCTTCATAGGAAGCAAACTGCAGATCATCTGCACTTGGCCTCTCAGAACTCACAACAAAATACAGAACACCTACTAACCAGTGAAACACAGAAGTCAAAACAGCATTACAAAGACTGTGAAATCCAAACTGTGTCCTGATCTATTACTTGAAGGCAAATTTTCTCCGTGTAAACTTTCTTTGGTGAGAGAATTGCTCTTTGGTTTCAAAAATCTCTTTCACAGTTACACAAATGTATAACTACCACAGTCCTACTTACAGACATTGATGATAAACATAAAATCAAATCATAACTTTTCTCATAATAATTTGAACATGTCTATATTTACATTTCATTGACACAAACAGCAATGTAGACATAATTTACTCTGGAGAAAGTTCTGTAATTGCTGCATTTGATCAATTCATCTTCCTTAACACAATAATGTTGAGTCTTTCCCATGACACTCTGAAGAAAGCATTAACCTTAAATTCTATGTACAGCAGAATGCTAATTGCATAAACTGTATCTGCAGTGCCCATTGGATAAACACTGCTGATAAATAACTGAAATCTAAGTTTATAATTCCTTTGGTTTTCTTTCCAGCTACATTTTAAGAGAAAAAGAGATAAAATTTGCATTTTTAAATAAACAAAAACCTCCCCCAAAAAACCAAATTCTGGCTGAAGAATTCCTATAGCTAGAAATGTATAAACCACATTGCTGTACCATACTGCATATTAAATAGAGTTTAATTTTGTTTGAGGTAGAAACAAGGAAGAAAAATGAAGACTGAAGAGTATGAAAATTATAAAGCACTTAAACTTTTGTGAAAGTACTTTAAATACTTAATGATTTGTATATTTTTTGTAAGAAACAAAAGCAGAATTCATGGTTACCATAGTTACACATACTCTTTGTTGTGTTTCAATGCCACATGATCTGATTCAAAGTAATACACATCAGGCTCTTCCTCATCCTCCTCTGCAGTGTGGATGTTGGCACTCTCTTTGGCAGATGGTACATATCCAGCAACAAGCCTAGCCTCAGAAAGTGGCTTTCTTAGTCCATCACTCCCATGATCCCCTGTATTACAATTTTTCTCTTTTTCATTCTGTTTAATTTCTTCAGATTTTTTGGGAGATCCATTGATATTATTAATACCTACAGGTACATTCTTTTCAGTAGGACTAAGATTATTTTCCTCAACCTGTCCATTTTCTCTACATGGAGAGTTATTTTTAGGAGGGCTACTTCTGGCAGGAGCAGCCCTTCGTGGTGAAGTTCTCAACGTGTATCGGTGTTCTTGAAGTTCCAACATAGATGTCATTTGAGCTGGAACACAGTTCAGCACTGAAGAATGTGGTTCAGGTTCACCTGAGATTGATGCACTGTCATGATGAGTATTCGGGTTGCTATTGGTGTTTTCAGCACACTGTTCCTTAGAGGCACTACTATCTCCTACAACATCTACCTCCTCCTCCGAATCCCTTAACAAAGATGGCTGGATTTCAGAAAAGGACCCTGTAGCTGGCTCAAATGCCTGATTACCACGCTCCTCAGGCAAGCAGTCATTTATTGTTTTGTGGTCCTCTAACTTTACCTGTTCTTGAGAGTTTGTGCAAGGCACATAATGGTCTACGACACTGTCCTCTTTGCTGCTATTAAGCAGCAATGAAGAATGAGCAAATGAGTTTCCATTTTCTGCTACTGTTTTGTCCTTGGGCATATGGGAACCAGCACTGTTGTGCTTAGTATTCCCATCAAGTTGACAGTCATCACAGTTAAGAGAATTTGAGTCTCTCTCACCAACTCCATTGACAGTCTGATAACCTGCAACCTCTTCAACTACTGCAGAATTATTAAATCCTTCTGCACAGGCATTCACCTTTTTAACTTCCCTTTTCTCACAATCATCCAATATAAGACATCGACAAGCTCGCTTAGTCCCCGTGGAGACTGCATCATTGTCCGACACTAAGCTTTTATGCTCCAATGACTCCTTCTCTGCTTTAGTAGGCAAGTCTTCTTCTGAGCTGTTGGGTGCCTCTGAACGCAGGCAGCGCTTAATTCTTTTCAGAACTGGTGAAACAGGTTCTGCCTGTTTTTTTTCACTATTTTCCACAATTTGTTTATCAACATTATCTTTTTCTGAAGTAGACAGCCCTCTCTTTCTAGGGCTCACCCATGATTCCCGAGCACTCTGTTGCTTCAAATCAGTAGTTCTTCCACCGTTACTGCCCTTCTGAGTTTGCACAGACTCTGGCCTCTTCTTTGGTGACCTTGATCGTATCTGAGGATGGGGTGAAACTTCCTCTGGATGAGCAATACTACGGTTCCTTAATGTTCTACCACAAAAGTTTTCGTCCAAACCATTTAAACCCACTGTAGATCTTGTAACACGAGTAGATCGAGAAGCAGCCATACTATGGCGAGTCCCTAAAGTATGTTCATGATGATCCACTCATTGGGAAACCTTCAAAAAAATGTAAACAAAACAGTCAGAGAAAATATTTAAAACCCACCTATAGACATAGCAAATCTAAAGAACATTCTGTCACAAATGTACCAATGTAAAACTCAACAAGCCCCTGCAATGTTTTCATACAGCTTCTTTCTGCACTATTTCTTTAGGTCATTAAAAAGTTTTCCATCTCAGCTACAAAGTAGCTGACTTGGTATTTGTGGTTGTTCTGGCTCTAGCACTTGTGTGTGAATGTTGTTCATATTTATGCCTTATGTAAGGCTGGAATGTTCCACTTAGGCTCTAGTTACTAAAATACACTATTTTTATGTATTGTACATGTGTTATAATGTATTGGTATTATTATTTATCTGTGCAAGTAAGAGGTGTGAGATTGCATTATTAATATCCCACAGTTTCCAATTACATGGTTTCATATACTAAGAAGTAAACCATTAAAACCACATTTCCTTGCTCACTTCTTGCTTAAAGCAAAACCAAATCACTCGTAAATAACAACTGCAATCCTAATTTAATTGGGAATTAAAAAAAAAATAAAGCACACCAATTAAAAATACCTATTGTAATTAATAGTAAAAATGAAATAAAGCAAAATTTCTGAACCAGAATCATAAAATCATTCCACTTGGAAAGGACTTTGGGAGGCAATCCTGTCCAACCTCCCAGTCAAATGAACATCAGGACTAAATTCAGATTTAGTTGCATGGGACATTGTCCAGCTGGGTCTTGAAAAACACTGAGTACAGAATATTCCACAACTTCTCCGGGCAATTTGTTCCAGTGTTTAATTGACCTTACAGGGAAAATTATTTTTCTTATACCCAGGTTGGGCCTCGCCTATTTCTGCATCACTTACAATAACAGAAAGCCTGGTTCTATTAGTAATCTCCTCTGAGGTACCAAAAGGCTGTTTCCCAAGTCTCCTCCTGTTTCAAACTTTTCATACAGTTGGTGAGATGAATCATCACCTATATCAGATTTAACTAAATCCAGACTCAAAGAGGACTTTAAAAGACCCATTTGAGAATGTCTGTATTTCACATTTCAGGGTGAAGTGTAGGAGTACTCGACAATCTCAAAATAACATTTTTAAGAGAAATCAGTTCAGTCTTATCCTTCTATTCATTTCATCTTTAAAAATTCTGTGTGTCAAACTGCGTATCACCACAGATCTCTCATAATAGCCATGCTAATGAATAGATTCACATTTGTGCCTAATGGCATTCCTTCCTTTTTGCATTTACCCAAATTCCAGATTATACAAGCCTGTTCAACTGACACACGATGTTAGGACTTAAAACTTTAAATATGGAATCAAACCTTTCCCACGTTACTTAGAAAGGCTGAAAATGACAAATGGAGAAAACTGTTTCACAATAGGTGTTTTCCATTTTCAGCAAAGGAGCAAAAAAAAGAACATAAATTCTCACAAATCTACTATTTAAGTGTCATACAGTCCTAGAACAGAAAACAGAGAATGGGACATGACCAGCACAGTCTTAACCAATACAATTATGTTGACAATTAGCAGTAATTGCTATATTGTATGTTTAGGAATTCATAATGCAAGTGTTATTTCTTAAGGAAAGCAACATATCCTAAAAGTATCGCTTGGTGTAGTTCTGGACAAAACTGTAGAAGAAAGCACATAATTTTGTGTAACTGTGGTACAGTTCTACAGACAGCCGTGTAAGACAGCACATAATTTTGTGTAACAAAGAAAAGACAATTACACAGTAAAAGTTTCAAATGTTCTCAAAACGGTGTTTTATTTGTGCAGCTACAACACTACTGCTCGTTAGCTATGCCTGGAAAGGTGCAGTTTGTACTCCTGGAAATGCATCTGAAGAACTGCTATAGCACCAACTTCCATTCTGTCCATTTGAAAGTAAAAAACTGTGAGCTGTCCAATGTCTTAAGAGAAAATATAAATATCAAAGGGCAAATGCAAAACATCAGTGGCAGATTTGAAGAGAGAGAAAAACACTATGTGTTGTCCATATTTGTTTTTTATACCTATTTTACACATGAATAAACTTGCCTGCATATTCTCCTTTTTTTTACACAGAAGCTCAATACCTTCTGCAGAGTGACTGCATTTGGAGTGGAACCCAAACACAAAAGGTTTTATTTTCATCCCACTTCTGCTAGGTTGTTCTACTTAAAGCTAGAACACATTAAGGATGAGTAACTGACACTTCAAATTGATACCAATAAAATAAACTAAACCAAATTCAAATGCATGCTTGGGTTAGTAATTACTGCTGCACTCCATAGACATTAGAAGTCGTATGTAAGAGAAATCTTTACTGATTTGCGGGTATGTTACTTTCTAAAGAAGTATATCTTACATGCCAAGATACGAACTTACTGTTTACTTAGTGGAAATGTAAAAAACTCACCATTGCAAAACTAGAAGAAATATAAACTTCTGGCATTTCATACAGCAGACTCTTCCTGTGCCACTCAAATAATATCAATCACCATTGCTGATATCCATAATGTAATCCAAATGCTTTACTAGTTTATGCCATCACATTAACAAGATTTTGACAACTGTTGAGAAAAAGATATCAATAAAACATTTAAATTACTACAGTGAAAATGAAGAAGAATGCAACACAATATACAAAAAGCTCTTTTAAGAAGAAACTACCAATTTTAAAAGTGTCCCACGTAAAGAAAGAACAGTATGTTATAAATTAATTAGGAACATGAAATACTAATTTAGGTTTCAAATGCAGAATACCTTTCTAGGTAGTTTCTACGTGACTCTCTGTAATATGTAAGCAAACGAATTCACAACAGAGTTGTGTGTTGGTGTGTTCAAACTTCAGATGATATTTGAAGAGACACAAGAAAACAAGCAGTGAGAGGTATTACAACTAATGAATTACGAAATGCATTGTCAAATGTATTTTATAATTAGATAGGCAGTAAAAAACAATTATTTCTACTCTTTAATTTTAATTAACTGAGCAGAACTCTGAAGGTATATTGGCTTCAAATCCCTCAACAACCTTCTATACAACAGGACTGAACTGCTTTCTAGAGTTCACATTAAACCTATTCTTCATCCAAGGAAAACAATGTATACTATCCTATTTATAGTTAAAGTGAAATAACTCTTCTACTGAAAGAAAGAAATAAATCTATAGATCAAAAAGTCAGACAATGCTTTCTATTGCCTCCAGTTTGGGCATCTTCGCCAATGTCCAACAGCTATTACTTGAAAAAACATACCAGTAATCCCATTTAATATAAGAACACCTAGTACTATGGGGGCACCATAAATCACTAAAGAATAGTGGTTACTGACGTTTTCTTCATATTCTATTGATTTCATAAAAGAGAGCTGATTTCAACTTGACAATTCAAAAACTTCATGATGCAAAACACAAGCTGACAGATTTCTCAATATTTTTAATTCTACACAACTTTTACATTTAAACTACTGGAAACTATCTTTACGTTCAACCCAGTTATGAAAATTAATTCACCATTAAGTTGCCAATTCAAATATAAATGAAAAAAGAAATTAATTATGTCTAGTTATAGTGAAATTCAATAATACAAGATTCTTCTACAGTGATGTTACATGAAGTATGATAAATTCTATTATGCAGATAACTAAATCAAATCAGGTTTCAATTATTCAGTGGGATTTCTTCATTTAACAAGCAGCAGAGAACTATCATGATACTAAGATAAATAAAGAATGGAAAAACAAGAAGACAAGGAAAAACACTTGAAAATGCAAGTTACTTAAAACCCATATTGTTGCCTCTCCTAAAGATGCCTTTAACTGAATGGAAAGACACAAATGGAGATGCCAAAAGTATTGACAGACTTTAACCAATTCTTGCAAAAAACAAACAACATAATCCCCCCAAAATACCAAAGCTCAGTAACTTTGTTAAAAATGCTAAATAAAGAAAAAGGCTTTAAACGAAATATAACAGTGAGTCAATCAGAAGGAGATCTAATCTCAAAATTTTTAATTACTATACCAGTCCCTGAGTAAAGAAAATTCTCTTGACTTGTTTCAGGAATGGCTGGAATAGTAATGTCAGTCTTTTATCACATCAGTACATCTCATCTCTCCTGTGTATCACTACCTTCTATTAGGACCATGTCATAAATTTCTAACCAATTACTGTTTTCATACAGTAAGCATGCACACCCACAATCTCTGGGTCATTAGCAGGACCCCACATATGCTTCATGCCTCTTCTGGTTTTCCATTTCCCACAGATAATTACACAAAAAAATATTCTGAATAAGCTGTTGTGTTTGCCTAGAGACATCTTGATCGTTACACCATTATCTTCTCATCAGCAATACACTCCAGACCACATGATTTCAGTGATACAGAAAAACCCAATTTGTAAATTTTAAGCATGCATGGCACCCCTTAAGTGCATTCCTCAAAAGAATTTTCATAGATGAAACTGGTGGATCTCTTGTGTTACAAAATAGCAACTCTTAAATTCTCTGCAGAACAGCAGCATGTTACTTAAAAAAGTACATTTTTAAAAACTGAAAGCAGAAGCTATTTATGCAAACAGAATCTAATCCTTTACAGAAATATTTGCCCAAGACAATGAAAAAAGCACCTCTGAAAAGATCAGAATCTGCACAGACACAAGATTATCAGGACTTTGGATTATCTCCACAAAGAATAGATATCCCTCCCTAACAAGCAGTATTACTAAATTAGGGATGAATTTTACTTAACAAATTACAGTCACCAGTCTATCACATGTAGAGTACACCAGCATTTCTTGCCACACATACAGAGCTTTGCAGAATTACATTAGCAAGAAATTAGTTTTATGGAAACAGCATCGTATTTTTCTGATTCTACATTCCATCAGAAAAGCAATTCTTTCAAATGATAGAAACAGCCTCCACCAAAAGACATTATGATCTTACCTGAAATAACATATAACAATAAGCAGTTTAAAGGTATAATAAAAGCCTAAATGCCAATAAAAATAAATAAATGCTATTAGAATTACTCAGAGATTTCAGTTGTCTCTGACACAGTAAGACTGCATTACATATAGTCAAAATAGTCTGTCAGAATGGGACTACTTATATTTATCTTATCTATAAAAGGACAGCAAGATAAAAATAAAGAAAATGGAAGAAAGAAGTAGAATAGTGGGAAAAAATTATCAACAGGTTTTAAAAGCTAGCAAACTAGCAAGGGAGATGTTTTACTCAAAATTGTAACTGGCAAAAAACTGGAATGGATAGTTCAATATCCTATTTTTCTTCCTTGAAATAGATGGGTTCACCAGGCTAGACAAAGCTATTCTCGTGTAAGAGGGGGAAAAAGATTCTTCGAAAAGAATCTTTTTATGGAAAGCTATTTCTACTTCTTTCTGGAAGGAAGAAAAAGTAATGGGTGGGTGGGTAAACTGACTTGGTACTTAAATAATAGGATGTGTGAAAACAAACAAAAGCTCAACCTCCTCCTCTCCAACACTGTCCTACTCTTTCTCTAAAACCACAAAATAAAGAAAAAGGTCAAACCAGCAAGAGAGATGACAAGAAATGCACATCTGTTCCTTTGCACGCCTTCCACTGAGCAATGTTATCCAAACTGCTGACAGTACTGATATTTCTCACTCTTCTTTCTTACATGAGGAAAAGATGGGTACGATAGAAGCATCACCCCTCTTCCAGGCAAACATTCCAGGATAAGATTGTGAAATTACCTGCTATAAAACTAAACATGAATTATACAAGTGTGACTTCACAGCAGAACTCCAGAAAAGTAACCACTGTATCAAATTTCTTCTCCTTAAGCCTAAAACACTTAAACTGATTTCAGTTTCTTGCATCTTGGCCAAATTAGAGTTGGTGCTGAAATTATACATTGAAGCATCTGTCTCAAACTGATATTCCCACCCTACTGTCTCTCTCCTGAATTCTCAGTCAAAATAATTAGTCATTTCTGTGCACAAATATGGAAATTATTTTAAACCCTTCTTACTGCTTAAGACATATATATTTCTTCAAGAAGTTTTTCTACCTCCATATTTTGGAGTAAGAAATTGCAATCTGGCACAGAAAAGCATTAGCCTGAGAACAAAAATCCTAGTGGAGCAGCAATAAAGGCAGGCTAAGGGGAATGCTAAAGAAGAATGCATAGGTAAGGAGAGTAGCTACACTAGCAAAATGCGTGGATGCTGGCTGGAGAAAGAGACAGACTGGAAATCCTGAAGAACTGCTAGAAGACAGAGGGATCATGGCTATGAAAAAGGAAAACTGGAACTGGGAATAACTGGAAGAAACAGACAGGCAGAATCTGTGATCTTACCTAGTCCCAGCTCATCTACGCACATCACACAGCACCCATCCCAACTATCTGACACAGATACCTCTGACAACTGTCAACACAGCTATTTGTGCAACTATATTCTGAAATAATCTACAAAGAGGTCAGAATCGAAAGTACCATCTCATCTTCTTTTGTTTTCAGATGGCAGCAGATGAATCAATTTTTCATGTGAGTTATATTAAAGGACAATGTGCTGTAGCACAAGCACAGGATCCCCTGGCCAGAACCAAAGGGGAAGATGTGAACTTCGTAATGTGCTACCACAGCCCCGGGGAACAGCAAACTACATTCTACACTTCAACACAGTTGTTAATCTTTACTATGTCAACTTATTAAAAAAAATACAAAAAAGAACAATTACTGTAACATCATTACAAATTGCATTTATACTGAATATAGACAGTAGCTTTAACTAAACACCCTTACTGAACTTACTTAAAGTATTGACTCATATGTAGTCAATAGATACTACTACTATGTAGTCAATAAAGTAACTGTTGCCTAATATAACTAACTTAGCAAGAAAATTAAACCAGACTATGGAAGAAATAACTTCCATGTCCCAATTAACCTAATTTATGGGCCATCCCTTTATATCTGTATCATCCCACCTACCCACTCCATTTTATCACCCTAAGTGAAAGTCCCACTCTGAATTATAATATGTTTTTTTCATGTGAAACCATTCAATTGCTAATTAGCTTTCCTGTTATCCAAAGAACATCTCCTCTGCAGGATTACTGAAACATGTGACTAAAATCTTTGAGATATATTAAATCACACAGGTTCTTGAAAAGCTTATTATAAAATTAATTACACTAACTTGATTACAGTAACCATTTATCAAAATGTTACTCTAGCAAAATAGACTCCAATATTATTTAATCTCTTAACCACAGCTAGAATATAGTTTTATATAAATAAGAAAAATAGTCTTTATTTCCTAAAGAAGTTATTATTTCAATATACACAAAATACATAGCATAAAAAGACAACACTTTTCCCTACAGGTAGGCTGCAATTGTAAGGGGCCATCAAGCACTTTATAATTCTGCTAACAGTTTACAGATGGAAAGGAAGTTGATGGAGTTCTCCTTCCTTTACTTTTTCTTAGAAGTCCCAAGATAAACCAGTATGCTCCTTTTTGTAGGCTACACTGGGAATTACTACTCTGATTTACTTTTGGAGCAGTGACTACAAACATGCTACCTTATGAAGTACACTGTAATGTGCATATTGTATGAAATATTGTATAGAACATTTTTATCCCAGATGATTTTCAGTCAAGGGCATGCATTTGAAATGCATCAATTAATATAGCTTTTTATATGCAAAATTACAGCACCAGCTCCATAAGCCTTAGAACTTTGGTCATAATTACAAATTCTGATGAACACCAGAGTTTGGAAAAGGGGTGCATGAGGCAGATTCCAATTATACACACACTGACCAGACTGCTTGCAAACCATGTACAGCAAGTACCTCCTGGGCTCAAACCCTCTTTAAAAAGGGGACATCTGACATGTTTACTCCCAGATGAATTTAGGGGAGTTGCCAAGTTGGCCAAAGGATTCAAATACTACTCAGTGACAACAGTAAACTAACAGAGAGACACCTAAAGGGTTGATCAGAATTATAGCTTTAAATGCTTAAAACATATTCTGGACAGACTGGGGGCAGGAAGGGAACCCAGAACTAACTCAAAATTTACAAAGAAAAAAAATGTAGCTATGTGGTGGCCCTGCTGTTTCTTCTCACCAAGTGCATTTTCATGCTCCCAGAACTACAGGCATCCCTTGCCACGACAGCTGATACTGCCTTTCATCATAGCACCAGTTGCCACATAACCAGATGTGTTCTCACATGCAAGGGGCTCTACAAAGTAATGGACTAGCTTATAAAACAACCTCTGCTTTAAACTTGAATTCAGCAGTAGCCTTCTATCTCAGAATCACAAAATCATATAGGTTGGAAAAGACCCTCAAGATCATCATGTACAACTGTAAATGTCTTCCCTTATGTCACTTTTTGAGTGGCAGATATTTCTAAGAGCTCCAGCTCTTTTCAGTACTCACACAGCTGTACCAAGACTGACTTTGACATACTAACGAAATTGTATTACACCAAGTCTTGTCTCTGCTGCACAGCCAGCAGGGAAGCACCTATTTTCTAAAGAAACTGTCTGAAATGCTACAGCTGTTGAAACGTTTCACTACCATACTTCTGTGCTAGCACCTCAGTGTCGTGGCAGTTCTCAAAATAGTGATTTGCAGCAAAAAGACACATCCCTCCTTTTTGTTCTAGCCTTCCATATAGGATATTGTTTATTTGTCTCTTTCTGCTGTTTGGTCTAATTGCAGATGGTTTTTCAACCTTTTCCTTTTAATTACAGTACATCTACTGGCATTAGAGGCCTTTATTTAAAAATACACAAGCTTTATTATGAGTGGTCCCAGTTCAATTAGTACATTACTTTTCCTAACTTTCTATTTACATCCAACTACTTTCAGACAGGATGGCTGGCCACAATTTCCTTGATTTAACAGTACAATGGTAACCTAGCTTACTTTTTTATTCTAATGCAGATAATTCAAATAGAACTATGATAGCATCATGTGCAATTTTATTTGATTGCCATTTTGCTTTCTTCTCTTGCTCTGCTCAGAAGGTCTTTGCAGGCCAGCACATTCACTGATAAACAATACGCTGCATTTAATTTCCTCAGTTTACTGTGTTCTGCCCAGTCTATGCTTACATTACTAACTGGAAATACAAAGGAAGTTCTGTCTGGTCTACATTTACATTTAAAATCTCAGCCTTTTACTTACTCTTACTTTCTCCATATGAACATCTTTTTCATTTGAACACTTTGGTACTAAATGTCATTACTGCCCTGTAAAAATCCAGGGAGCTGTTTGTTCTTTTCCTACAGGTCTTGCTTTTCCTGTGACCATGGACAAATAACCTTTAGGCATGCTCCACTTTCATTTTTCACCTAGATGCAGGCCTGCTCAGAGGTTTTCCAGTTCCTACAGCCCTTAGCACAGTAAAAATTCAGACCAGTCTGACTCACACTTTTTCATTCTTTCAAAGTCACAAATTTATTCTCTTGAAAGGTTAAGTTAAAAGAGTACAACTTTTCACATAGTACCACTACGCATCAGCTGTTTCTTCTCCACGCATCTTATTAACTTACTAAATATACATATTTTATAGATTTAAAATGCATTTCTAAGACTTCACACTGTTACTCGAAACCTACCATTAACCTGTCAACACAATGCTGAAATATAACTACAGTTTACCCTCTATATGGCTTTTCTTTTTCCTTCCTTTATCCAACTTTGTGATATAAGGAATACCCAGGTATTCTGCTTTGATTATTCTTGTTCATCAGGGGTTTGTTTTGCAACACTCATTTTATGATTTCCTGCAACTACATGAGACAATTTACTTTCAAAACTATGCTCACCGTTCAAGCATAAAATGACAGACTGCCTACGAAGTGAAAAATTCATTCTGATTCTCCCATCCCACTTACCGAATCCATTGTCAAGCATTTTCTTTGTAAAGATGTTCTATGCTCCAGATACTGAGACGTTGCACTATGTTTACAAAGCAAAAGGGACTTGGCTGTTACTGCATCAGCACGTGAGCTTATCTGTCACCCAAGCACATATACACTTGATTCCCTTTGCATGTTAATTGACTATTCATTTTCAAAACTTCTTCCTCATTAAATATAAATGCAAATCAATTACATTAAACTTTACTAACTTCAAGCCGCTTTTTCTCATACAGAGTAAAGCCAAACTCCTATCCAGTCAGTACTTTGTCTCCAACAGGAGTGATAAGCAGATGGTTAGGCAAGAGCTGCTATATATAATACCTTTACAGCTTCCAACTATTTTTAGCTCAGAGTCCTCTTAAGTCATATGTAATTTCTATCTATTTACTAAACTTCAATTAATTTCTCTTCCATAAATTTCCAGTCTTCCCTTGAGCTCCCATAAATTTTTAGCATTCAGGCTATCCCAGTGATGTATTTGTAAAAGAGAATTCTAAATTTTCATTTATAAATTTTCGCATATAGAAGACTCATAGCCGGCAAAAAGGAAAGGCTACAAGATTAGATATCCAATGCAACTGTCACAGCAATTTCAGTTTTAACTCCTTCTCCATTCTGTTTTCAACTGGAATTTTGGGGTGTTTTTTTAATTAGCAGAATAAATTTTTTTGTGTTTTACTCATGGCTCCCTCTTTTACTTCCATTTTTCTGATTTCACCAATATACATTTTATGATTAAAAAAAATCATGGTATTATCAATGATACAAAGCTACTGCATGGCTAAAGCATGCATTTACAACTACACTGTCACAGATGTTTCAAATAGATACACTCAGCACTAGTAACCTAGGTATATGTTTGCAGCTGTATCTACCCTAATAGAACACGAGACTTCAAGGTTTTAAACAGCATCTTGCCTTTTCTCATTTTAATTGTCTGACACTGAAGTAATTTCTCAAAGATTTGACTTTCCTCCTTTGTCTCAAGACAACAGGACTCATGACTATGGTAATATTCCACAGATTTTATACTTCATCAGTTATTAATTCACTAATACAGGTCAAACTAAGACCACATTTAAACAGAATAGCAACTAGAGCATTTAACCTCATCTGAAAACACGTCTGGCTACAGTATCCAAAATTCCTGATATCTATTTCCATAAATAAAAAGGAGATGCTAATTTTACAACTCCTTGCACTTATTCTGTAACATCAGGTAAAACAGCTGAAGGAACATTAAAAGGCTATTCAAGTTCCAGGTTCAGCCACTAGAGAATTTCTCAAGGCATCAGAACAAAGGGAAAAAGAGCTACTGTCTACCTTCAGCATATTTTATCACAGATTCAGGAAATGGGAAGAAGCTGCCAGAAGGTGGCTCAGAGTGTGAATTATACAGTTTCCATACCTATCCTAAGCAAACACAAGCAGATTGCCAGAGTTCAGACACTTCCCTAAATGGCTAACCCATCCCCACAGTACGAAATCTGCACTCGCAGTTCAGTTCTTGCTCTCCACAGGCTTTGTCTCCGAGCTGCACATCAGCATTGCTCACACATGGTATCAAATGACAACACATTTAAAAACTTCTAATTTGAAGAATTTAGATAAAGCTTAGACTAAACAGTTATATTATTTACTATGGACTTCGATACTGACTTACACAAACACAAGGTAAAATCGATGTTTTTCCTACTTTATCCCTCTGAAACATTCAGCTATAGAGAGATGATTATTCCTTACAAGACCAAAACCAGTATGACCAGTAGCTTTCTGAGTTTGCCATAGAGTTTGGAATCTTTAGATTATGAATTGGAAAATAATCACTAAAAGCCGTTACAAAGTTAGAAATCACACTGATTCATCTTGACAGTCATACGCACATTTACAGTTATAAAGATATCAAGCAGAAGACTCTATATAGGGTTCTTTTTAATAATAAATCACTTACAGTTTGCCAGCAACGTTCTAAAAAAGTCTTACTGGCTCTTTCTAAGGCTCTTTCAAACTATTCCAAGGAATATAACAGCACTATATCAAACTAAGTGCTATGCTTATTCCCTGCTAAGTATCTCTCAAGGACTGACATCAAATATTAAGGATTAATTTGACAAATGTAGTTTACATGCCATCCATGAAACTGCTTAACCTTTTTAAAAACGTTATAGGTAAAAAAAACCAACCCTGATTGTCAGTTATGTTGGAGAACACCTAAAATTTCTGAAAAAAGCCCTGAAATTATTCGGCTGTGAACTGTATTACCCACAGTATAATGCTGCAGCCATAAAAGAAGAAAAATAAATACAGTAAGAATATATCTCCTAAGCAGCCTCCACTGTGTCTTGAACATACAAAGCCCTCATAACTCAGTGATACATTATCTCTCTGAGAGCAATAAGCAATTAAACACATTCCTTCCTTGATAACAAGAGACAAAAGACTACATAAAAGCCCTATACCTTTAAAATTAGTTTCACAGTATCTGAGGACATACTTTGCTGTACACTCCGAGAATTAATGGATATTTGATCTGGTTTATCTCCTGGGTGCTCTGCATAAAGAAGCTATCCCAAAACTTTGATTATTCCTGTTGCCCTTTTCTGCACTAAGTCTAGCAGACAGATCAGTGTGGGATAATCATATCCAGAGCATGGCCTATGTAAGTAATAGATTTTTACCATGGAATAGTTAATATCTTATGTCATGACCCCTTTCTAACAATACTCAACAGTATTTACTTTTCTTTGACACCTAATAAAAACTGAGCTGATGGTTTGACAGAAATGTCTATCGGAAGACTTTCCTGAGCAGTAACAGCTGATTTCAAGTAAGGGTTGGGGTTTTTTGCATAGTTATTTTATTCTTATGCATTACTTCACAATTCAGACAATGAGTCCTTGTTTCTATTTTAATACTCATTTGCTCAGTTTTGTGAAATCCTTCTGACTCAAGACAGTGGTGAAATAGAAGAGTAATCAGATTTGTATCATGTTTAGACTAGATGAGGGTTTTTCTGCAGTCACTGAAATTATTTTATTAAAATATCACTACAGGTATTTATCAAAATTGAAATGACCATCTTCTAACATCGAAAACACATGCCTATTCTGACTTAAAATGTCCCCTTTAAATCACATGCCAGCTAAGGTGGGCCCTTCTTCCTTTCTGGAGTTCTGTGTGCATACACTGGATTATCCCTGCTTTAGTTGCTAAAAACATTAAAACCAATTTTTTAAATTGGTTTTTAGTGGTGAGACAGGAGCAACTCTACAATGTATGTGTATTTAAAGTCACTAAGGAAATAAAAATGTAAATCCATGTGTGAGTTAAGAGAATCATAATTAAAAACGAGTTGAGAAGTCCAGGAGCCTTTGTCAAAGGTTACACATTCATTGACAATGAAGGTTACAAAGATGGCAAGCAGCTTTTTTGGAGACTGAACCCTCCTTCAACAGTTGGTCTGCTTTAGAAAGGTTTTCACTGTCACCCCAAGTGGGTAATTCTCCCAAGGACCTCAGCATTTCATATCCCAGCTACTGCAATGGTCTTTTCTCTACCCCTGCTCACTTCTATCCATTTAGATACTTCCCAAAAGAGCATTTCCTTAGTTTACTTTTTTGTCCAAAGCACCACTTTCCTTATACCTTTCTTGCAAACAAAGCCACATCCATCTATCCTCTCACTCCTTACAACAGCATGGATTCTTAGGCTGGTGAGCCTTCTCTCTTTAATTTTGCAACAAGACTTCCCAGGTGAGGCTTCATTTTACTGTTAAGTGATTTAATCTACAAACAGGAGTGATCCCACTCCTCTGTAACTTTCAGCAATATCATCCTTATTTTTCTCATGTATTTGCTTTTGTATTCAATCTGATCTCACAGTGAGCTGATTGAGAAAACACAAATCCTTTCAAAAGAGTCATTTTTCTTCTAGTCCAGCTTCCCAGACAGGCTCTGTGTTATGGTCAAATGAGCACAGGTGCCAGTAGAAAGCAGGAGCCATGACTACATATTTTGGTGACAGACATCCCTTGGATCAGGTTAGCTGTAATGTGAAGCCTTTCTCTCAGGCTGTACCTTTTGCTTTGTAAGCCTAAGAAGCACAGTTACTTATCTTAACTTGGAGCTCTAAACTTCCGTAATGAGGATAAAGATATTTCATAACTGATGCAGAGGAAATAATTCAACCACACTACTGTTTCTATCTGTATTGCCCAGCTATAACTTACATTATTCTGAAATTGTGAACTCCTTGGGGGAAACATTCTTCATGTCTGCTTCTTGCAAGACAGAGGTCATAGTGTCATGTTTTACTTTATTTTCATTCTGGTTTACTGTTCACTTTAATATAAAACTGTTAAAATTCTATTGAAAAGGTAACTGAAATCCAGCTGATGCAAGTCTTCACTGACAGAACCTGAGGCACAAAAAAAGGCACCCGGGGGAAAGAAAAAGCCCAGGAACTTTCTACATTCTTATTCATTACTGATTCAAACCCTTGGGCTCTTTTTGACATCTTCTCATTATAGAAAATATAGTCAGTGAAGGTCAAAAAGCAACAGTTGCCCAGACTTCAACAGAAGCTAATTTCTAAGTATTAGAAAAGCAAACTTTTGTTTCAAAGCAGTCCACGAGCAAACCAAGGAGGGAAGCCATTATATAGCCCACACATAGTAAGGGCACATTTAAGAGAGGATAAGCAAGCAGAACTTAAATTCTAACTCATGTCACTCCTGCAAATCAGGCCTGCTGACAGAACAGACAGGATGAGAAGAAATGTCCACGATTATTTGGTACAAGTCATGTAACAAAGCTGTAGTGACACATGAATCAAAACTGAAAATGGTACCAAGAACATTACACAGTAAGCCTCTCCTGAGCTCTCCTGTGTCTCATGGAGAATTCCCTGACCTTTTGGGAGGTTTCTTTGAGAGAATTTCTTGGGCCCAGTAAATACAGATATACAACAATTTCAAAAGTTTTTTTAAAGGATAGTTGATCTAACTGCAAATAAATTCAGTTATGAGATATACCCTAAAAGCAGGACACAAAGGTCTGATCACCAGAGTTACCTATCAAGTGGAAAATTAATGAGACATGAGTCACACTGGATAAAATGACAGTAACTGGCTTGCCTTTACCTCCATAATCTAGCAGGGAGGCAAAGCATTCCTTCCTTCTCTACATTCAGAATGCTGATCAAAGTAAAAAATAACCCTTCATGCAATATGGGAGTTTCAATAAAACTGCTTCTAGGCTGTAATTAACTAGAGATATTTTCAGATCATGAAAGAGGTAACTGGAATTCACAAGTAGCGGAAATATTAACAAGAAATTAGTTACCTATATTGTTGGTGTGGGGTTTTTTTGAGGTGCAGTCATAGAATGGAAACAAGAAAGGACTGTCTGTCGAGCTCTTAACATCCACAAATCTGTTCTTTTACATTTGTATAATCTGAATGGTCCTGACAGCAAACTGTGCCCACAAAGCAATCCATTTTTGACAATGAAGTACAAAGAATTCTTGAGCATTTGCAAAATTCTCTTTCGTTCAACAACTAAGACCTTCAAAATACATGTCAAGAGGCACACTGAGATAAGAGGATCTAAAAAGTCTTGAAATGAGCTGTAAAAATAAAGTAAGTAAAGAAATCTGAAAAAGACAGACTTCACTTTGGGATAGGGGAGGTGTGGGGAAGCTTTATCTGCACTAGGACATCATAAAAGAGTAAATGTTTCTCATTGTCCTTTTCAGCACTGACTGTCAGATGACAGATACATGAAGAACCTTTTTCATCTGAAATATTTTAGGAATTCTCTTAACAAAGGATCACTGGATTCCCAATTATACAATCCAGACAAATTCTCAGCTACCCTCACTTAAGAGAAATGATGTAACTACACTTTGTTCTGTTAGAAACCACTTCCTCACAGCTGGATTTAAAACTATCCAAACACATATGGAAAGTAATTACACTATTGCAGCCTCTACAATGATACTGTGAATAATGATATTTTTTTTTCAGTCTTTCTGCATTTTCTGCAATACACTGGATATAGCAGAATTTCCAGAAAGCTGATGCAATAAACACCATGATTCTGCCAAAAATAGAACTCTAGTTAGGGAAGTTAGTAGCTTCTCATTTTGCCTATTTTTCCAGGGTTAAATAAATAAATATAAAAATAAATACATAAATTAAGAAATGAGCAAACCCAAACCAAACAAAACCAGAAAAGTTGCCAGCTGAGGATTGAGAAGACCTGAGAACATCTTGCTAGGTTCCTTTTTCCTGAAGCCTAGCTTTTGAGGAAATACCCAAAGAACAGTCCTAGCAGCATAGCAAGGCACAAAAACACTGTCAAATCTTTTCAACTGACAATTAGAGTACTTACTAACAAAAGCAACACAAAGATGTTTACCTAACCTGTAAAACTTGCCGCTAGTTATACTCTGACTTTTAGAGACATGTACACAGAAAGTGCAAGTAAATGAAAAGAAGGGAGCGGGGTAGAAGAGAAAACATGTACCAACATATGCCAATTTTAGAATTATTAACAAAATACAAATTTTGTACACTAGAAACAGAAAAAAGCCTGCAAGCAAACAAACCCCAGCATCTGTCCTAATGTTATTGGATTCCTAGTCCAAGTCTTTAGTCAGTCATTGCCTATACACTGCCCCAGTCAACCCTCCATGAACTGCTCCTAACTCCAGGACAAAATAGCCTTTTCCATACAATTCTCACTGACGACTGCATCTCAGTTTCAGCTCTTCATGTGGAGCTTAGGGAATAGGTGCATCTGTCTCTGTCTAAGACTTAAGCCTTTGTGCCCTTACTACATGAGGGACCGTGATCCCTTTATAATGTGCTACAGAAAAGCCTCTGTACTGCAGTGAAACGTATAAGGAAAAGACTTAAAATATTTGAGGAAAGGAACAAATTCTTTTTCTGACATCATTCTAATATAGTGAACAGTGTTTGCATTCCTCCTTTATTGATTTTTAGATTTACATAAGCACACACTGCATCAGGATCTAAACCCAGTGCCCTGTCAGGTACCAATGCTTTGTTTCTCAATGGTTTAGTCACAGTTTCCCATCAATTATGACAAACAGAATGATGATACCCTGTGAAGTGAAAGTATACCTAAGTTTAATAGATATAATTGGTGAGATGAAAAAATCTACTAAAAGCCTAATTACAATTAGGCTATAGTAGGCTGAAAGCATTGTTCTACATAAATCCTCTACACTCTTTTTAAACATTGCGAATGTGACAGCATTTGTTTCACTTTAACCCTTTTCCTAATTCCAGAGCACACAAGGATGCGACACAAAGCCTATCCTTCACTTGCCATTAAGCCCAAGGCAGCTTTGTCAAATTTCAAAAACCAGAAACACTTGACCAAGGTCACATAGGATGTAGGCAGTTGATTTTGAATAGGAAAAGTGCAGAATAAGTCATTAAACTGATTTTGGTTGAATCAGATTGTCCAGTACTTTTACCTCAAAAAAAGCTTTAACAACTCATTTGTGTCAAGGTTAGCTCCTTCAATTTAATAAAATATTTTTAAATTACGCAAAAAGCCTCAAAGAAGAAATTTTGTTTAAAACTAGCATATGTAATAGGATATATTTCTATGCAGGTTTTTCATATTGTGACTATTATACAGCAATGGCCATGAAACACCGAAATCTGTTTCTAATACGCAAAACACAAACTGATTTTAAATAACATTATATTTGCATAACAAACTCTTCAGGAACCGGAAGACTTTATAAGTGATGATTATCCCTCAAAACACGGTCTCAGATAGTAACTGTAATCTCTGTTTTACAGAAAGAGGGTGAGGTTGCATGATGTGCTCTGTTTCAGAGCCTGGAATGCACCTGATTCCTTGGCTCCACAGAACTAATCTTTTGAGCTTTACTTCCCTAACAAAGTCTTCTGAAAGACTTTCACTTCAGCTCAGTTTGTTTCTATTCGATCATTAAAAACAAAAAGTGGCAAGTCAAAAATATTAATTCTACAATGAAGACTCTATTAAAGTTACTTTTAACATTACATTACAGAAGGCTTTAATAAATGATTCATTAAAAAAAACCTTAATATATATGTTGAACTTTTTTAGCTAAATCTTACAACTGTTATACCACTAATTTTTTTTTTGCTCCACCATGTATTTTTGTTTTGCTTTTTGAAATCATGGCCAGCAAAATAACACAGATCTAAAAATGAGGAGAGATCTAAAGCTCACAAGTCATTCTACCTCCTGTGCCAAGGACAGACAAACTATATCTCAACACCTCTAAAAAGAGGTTATTTAGCCTTTTCTAGAGCTTTCAGCAATAGATATCCCATTATCTCCCTCAGATATTTAACCCTATGATTACTTATCCTGGATGGATAATCTTTCCTGGGGCTGGAAAGTTTTTCCTGACATCAAAATCTCCTTTTGTACTCTTTAGGACTATTATTTCTTAGCCCACCTAGAGAGAACAGTTTATTACATTCTACTCTGTAGCAAACTTTACCATATTTGAAGCATGTAATTATGTCTCCTCATCTCTGCTAAAGAATAACCAGCACAAGTACAATTCTTTCAGTCTGTCCATAAAGGTCATTATTGCAACTTTCCTCTAAATACTCCGCAGCTGGTTCAAATCCGTTTGAAGTACAGTAACAAAAACAGAGACAGCACATCATCCGAGGCCTTAGCTGGGCACTGCAGAAGAATTTCCATCTCATACACAACAATCCTGCTCATATACCCCAATATGACCTCTGTTTTTTTATAGATCTGTCAGGAATCCTTTGTGTTCATTTAGTGATACCGTTGCTTATTTGCGGAACTGTTGCCCAGCCAATTGTTTACCATAATTAAATTGATTATTGCTACCCAAAGGTATTATTTTGTGTTTCTCTTTACTGAACTGCATCCCAGCAAGTTCAGATCATTCATCCAATTTATCAAGACCATTTCACACTCTAATGCTTGTATTCCCTCCTAGATTTGTACTGTTAGTAAATCTGCCTTGTTCTATCGTCCAGGCTGCAAACTGAAAGACTAGAGAGCAATAAATTCAGAAAATACACCTGCACAATTGACACTTGCATCTTCAATCTGAAATGTTCTTGAAGTATTTAATTAATAAGTAATTGACCAGCATGGCAAATTTTCTCTGGCAATATCTATTTTTGGTATTTCTAGATTCCTTAGCTGTAGACATAACATTCCTAACTTTCACACTACTGTACAGGCAGAGTATGTTTCAAACACAAATATACCAGGGAGGTTCTGCCATTCTCCTCCCCCTTTAATTTATTTGTATGTGGCACAGTAACCTGGCTGCACAGCTCCTCCAATTCTGAATTTGGGTTATCCCTGTTTTTCTTTCCTATACTAGAGATATTACAGAGACACTTCAATTCACACATCTTCCCCAACAAACTGCTAGCTCTGAGAAATTCAGATCTCACCTATGTATATATGCACACTAATAAAAGAAAAACAACAACAAAAAGTAGGATATTACCATTTATATACCAACAGGTAAACTCTCAAGAACACTCATTTTTGACTTTCAAATTTTCAAACTGAAATGTTGTCAACAATGTTCAAATCACCCCATTTTAGGCACACAAATCAGCTATTTCTCATGACAAGACACTGTCAAAATGTCACTGCCCTGATACTGACATATACTCTAAAAGGTAAGCTTTTACACTTCTTACCAATACTCTGTTTGCCACATGTGCACCCACTAATCAAAGTAAATATTTGTGCTTAAATATTGTATTTACATCTGAACTGCTAAAGTCATCTTAAAATCCTGGACAATCAAACTGCCTATCTTGCCAACATTCATATTCCTGTGTCCTGTGATGAATGAAGTTCAAGAGACCAGAAAAAGTGGAGAGCAGCTAACAGCAATCTCAAACACTGCTACAGGGAGAATCAACTTTCTTCTGAGTCAAAAAGGCACAAAGCAATCAGCTTAATGCAAAGCAAAAATATTTAACTTGAGTATCAGATAAAACTTTAACCATGGGGTGATGAAACTGCTGAAACAAGCAACACAGTAAGAAACTTTGCCATCTGAGGGATGATCTCGGTATGTTTCCAAACGGCAGAGGATTGGACTAGCTGAGCTTTCTGTATTTCTGTGTTTAACTGAATTCATTATAAGCATCAGAACACAGAAGTAACTTTAAGGAACAGTTACTGAAAGTTAAGCTACTAAGATACAACAAATTGTCTGTATAAGGGAAAGTAGTTAAATGCAAACTGTCAACTAATACACAAATTCTGAACACAAACCGTACAAATTATTGACCCACTACACTACAAACCCCACATATTTTTATTATAAATCTGCATTTCATAAGGGAATCTCTCTAATAGTCTTTTTGTTTGGAAAAAAGTATCCAATAAGGAGAACACACTATTTCATGTTCAGCTCTACATTTTTAAAGTGTCTCTTATCAGTTACTCAAAAAGAAAGATCTTCAGAAAACTTAAACTCCTGTGATGATTCTTCTACAACCAAAGCAGTTTTTTAACCAGAAATAATATTTACAACATTCTTAAAACTAGAACAATATACCCATAAGTGTTAGAGCAAAGTTTACCAGGAGCAAGTTCTTATCAGCAGCAGCTTGATTTCCAGCAAAGAACACTTAATTTGGAAACTAAAAAAAGAAACTTCCTTGCTACAGAAGTGAGAAAGTTTCTCACTTTCTGCAACCTCACTCCCGCCTACAGAGGTGGCAGAATTTTTCTTGTTCAAGGTTTTTAAGGACAAGTTCTGCAAATATCTGTCTGGAATAATCTAAGTTGTTTTAAACCAACAAAAAAGAAAGGCAACTATAGGCCTGACAGTATGCCATTTCTAAAACTGTGAGTGCAATATAAATCAATCGATATAAATACATGCTGAATACTCAATAAATAAATTATTTCTTGCAAATGTGGTTATCACCAGAGAAACCTGTAACATCAGTTCCCACACAACGCTAATACTTAAACTTTTGGGAAAACCAAAACAAAGCAAACCCCAATAGATCAGTCCTAAAGAATTTAAAGAGATCTTTTGAAATGTAGAAGACTAATTAAAAAACAAATGTGCAAAAAAAACCCCAAGCAAAATCCCACAACTGGAAGTAGGGCAGACTGCAAAAACTTTGGTTCCAACTTCCCCAGTACTTTCAGAAACACTAAGAAAACATTTCTTATTTCCCTTATGCAACAAGGTGGTGAAAGAGCAGAGTACAAGCCTTTCCACTTTGTATCAACCACACAACTATTACTGACCAGAAGTCAATCTAAGTATCTCGAATGATACAGAAGACACGAAAATAAAAAATCTTTAAGTTTCCTGGAAATACTGGGAGAGTAAAGCCTTCATTCTGTGAGACTATGGACAGCAGACTGTAATCTCACTATAAAAGTATGTTAGAGACACTGATAAACATCAGAGCAGTCACGTGCTGTTCAGCTGTAGAACAAAAGCCCTTATTAGGATACCTTCCCAAATTTTGCAAAATAAAGATCTGTTTAGTTTTGCACATTAAATCCCTAATAAAACCAAGCAAAAGATTCCTGTTTGCTATTTCTCTTTTTCTAGAAATGTTAAAAATAATGAGAGAAGGCATATGACTGAACTCCATGACTAAATGCCTTAGTAACTACGCTATTTAATACAGCCTATCTCCTAGTAATTATGCAATGCAAAGGAAAAGTCATTTCAGTTAACAGTGCTACAACTGAGAATCACAACTACCTACCTTAGACTAAACACCTAGACACATAAATTATCAACAGGAGTTCAATCTACGGACATTCACTGCTGCTCCTTACTGACACACAGGGTTGTACTGTGTACTAGGCCTTCACACAAAGCCTTACTGTAAATTCATAGCATAGAATTTTTTTATGGAATAAGCATGACAGTGCTCGAAAAAGGCTGAAATCAAAGACGTTTAGGTTCTGAACAACTCACTAGAAGTCACAGGTCAAACTAAATTAACTGCTAAGACCTTCTAAGGCAATGGGAAGTTTAATGAGTGACTTCAATTGGGTGAAAATTTTCACCTGATAGCTATTTTTAGAACATTTTACCACATACTTATTACTTTAAAAGAGATGCATTTTTGTCCCTGCTGTCCAACATGCACATTTTTTTCCTTAAACTTTCTTTCCACTTCTGATTAAACAAATACTAATGTTATTAATCCAAAAGACAGTACAGTAAGATTAAAAGATAGCTGAAAACAAACCACAGCAGTAACTTGCCATTATCTTTTCCGAAAAGTTACACTTGCTTATGTAAAGAATCATATTTTGCTAATCCCAAACCTACCAGTCCCTACTGGATCACTGGTCCTTGGAGCAGCTAGGAGAGGAAGCGCAATATCTAACCATGGGTTACAAATACACCCAAAAAGCATGTTCTCAAAAGGTTGCAAAAGATAGTATTTAATGTAAAATACAGGGTACACTTAAAGCTTCACTTAAAAGCCTCAGTAAACAATCAGTATGTCATTAGTACAGCATAACGACAATACCAATGGAAAACACACAAACATATGTACAACCACCGGAGAGCTACTACAGTTTGTTTAATAGCAACTGCAAACACATTTCCAAAATACAATTCGGAACTCCAAAGCCTAAAGAGCATAATCCTTTACAAAAATTTAGTGTCAGTTATGTGTTAGCCTAGAACCTGATTAATAGAATACTCCCAAGACTACAAAACTGCCAGCGTTCCTGGATGATCGGGGCAGAATACAAAACACCATAAGGAAGAAGCAAAACCATATGCTCTTCTCTAAGAGAGATCAGGATTAGGAGACAAAGGAGTATTGCTGAGCTAGGACACTTCGATACTACAACTATTTCTCCAAACACAAGACAAAACAGAACTGTATTTAGCAAGTTTGGGATGTAACGGGACGTACGTCCCAGACTCCAGCGAGAGTAGGCTGGGGAAGTCAAGACACCTCTCCTCGGGCCCCCTGAATCCTTAACCACAGGCGGGGCAGGAGCAGGTCGGGCTCCTCGGCAGAAGCCCGAGCGACACGGAGAGCACGGCTGGCCCGGTGTGCGGGCACGGCGGGGCCAACGGGGCACAGCCGGGGCACAGCCGGGGCACGGCGGGGCACGCGGGGCGGGGCCCAGCCCGGGGGCTCCGCGGGCGGGCAGGGCCGGGGGCAGCGGCG
>WBMV01000695.1:214149-259794 GCA_013396655.1 Campylorhamphus procurvoides | reverse complement strand
GGGCCCGCTCGCTGCAGCTCCCCCTGCCGGCGGAGCGCGGCGCGGCCGGGACGGGCACGGCAGGGCAGGGCAGGTGCCTGGCGGGGCGCCCGGAGCGAGGGAGGGAGGGCAGGGGGAGCCCCTGGCTGGGGGGCGGCTGAGGGAGCCCCTGGCTGGGGGCCGCGGGCAGCTCCCCCTGCCCCACCGCCCGCTCCGTGCCCACAGAGCGCGGTGTTCCCTCCGCAGCTCCCGAGCCATTCCCAGCGCTCCCTCCCGGCCGGGCTCCGCAGGGTGCCCCAGCCCCCTGGATTACGGCTGAAAATGAACCGATCGCGCTCTTAGTCTGGTTCTCAGCTCGCCGGTGTGCGATCGCCAGGTTACTGCTCCTGCAGAGAGGCACTACAGTGTAGCTATGACTGTCCTCGAACCATCTTTTTTCCCTGAATCACCAGAGTTATAAGGCATCTGGAAGAGCCAAAAAACACAAGAGGCTCAAGTTTTCTGTTAAATGCTAATGAAATTCAAGGAACCTTTCCACTAGGAGCAATTAACAAAATCCCAAATAGCTAGAAAATCCTCAGCTAAAACAGTTAGAATATTTTCAGTTGCTTTTAGAAGCAGTTACTGACTGTATGGTAATTCAACTGATTGATACTTCTGTAAAGAAAGCAGATTTAATAAAATCCTAATTGCCCAAATTGCAAGTCTAGTCATACAGACGCTCCTGCAGAGTCTGCAGAAAAACCTCAGCAGCTTTTCCACTTTCCCAAGCAGTTCTCACTTTCCCCTACGTCTTGCTGACTTGGAAGTCTTCTCCTCTGATCAGATTCAGAACTGAAATCCCACAAGAGGGAAGGAAATTTCTCTCCTTGACTCCATGGCACTGTTCTCATGCAGACAGTGCTCTGTCTGCGTGCCCGAATCCAGCGAGGAGCCGATGTTCGCATTACTGCAGGAGCACCTGTGTGCACTAAACCCTGTGACTTGCAATCCATTTAGAAATATGCTCACTTAGCTAAGCAGCTGCAATGGCTGGGGATATTATTGCATTGCAGACAAGCCTTAGCGCTCTCACAGTGGAACTGAGGGTTCTGCTCAGCTGCCTCAGAGCAAAATCGATTTGGGCGTTTTGATGGTGGGTTTTTTACACATTCCCATGGCCACATAAAGGTGCATTTGAACAAGACTTGACCGAATCCAAGGGGCTGCTGACACAGGAGGCACCACTTTCCCCCCATGCCTGCCCCACAGTCTCTCCTGCTGCCCACTCTGGTGCTCATCTATACGCAGGGTAAACCGGCTGGACTTCCTAAACCACCAAGAAGCTGTTCCCGTTTCTGGTGTGTTAGTTTTGAGCTAGGAACTAAGCAGCATTGGCTCTCCGTGGGGCTCACCAGAGCCAGCACGTGAGACATGGGGAGCACTGCCAGCAGAGGGGAGGAGCAAGGCAATCCTCCTTTAGCAGCAGGAACTTTTTGGCAATACGATTAAACCAGTCAAACTGTATTGTTTAACCACACCCTACACCAGGATTTGCCTTGAATTCACTGAGAATTTAAATACTACGCTCTGCCATCTTGCCTAAGAAGCAGTAATGTCTAGTGATGGGAAAGCAACAAAGAGCAACTGTTAATGGTGTGAGGTTTCAGGTAATGGTTCCTGCTAATGAAAGGGATACTCCCGAGGCTCTTGCCCCACCTCTGCTTGCCTCCTGCTTTCCCCTGGATTTAATCCAGCCATTGTGTATATACAGGATAGTTCGGCTTTGTTAGCCTTTCAGAGGAAAATTAACAATATGCAAAGAAGAAAAAAGCAGCCCATGTGTAGTAAGGATTGAGATCAAGCAAGCTTGCTATGACTTCCACTCAAAAAAATTTACATTTAAACCTGGAGAAAGCTGCTTGCTTTGAAGCTGGCTGAGGCTCTACATTCACTCATGTCCCCACAGTTCAAAATCTTTTTTCATCCACTCGTGCTATCCTGCAGCCCCTTCCCCACAGTATCCTACAGCAGCTTTTAAGTTATTCCTAAGCGTAAAGGAACATGCTCCTGCCTAGCAGCACCACATTGCTTTCTCCAACACATTTTCACTTCCAGCTGGTCTCCCTTGCTGTTCATATATCCTACCCAAACTATATATTTATATTCCTAACGCTTGTGGCTGCAGCTTCCTCTGTGCTACAGCATCTATCTTGTACCAGTAATTGGTAGTTGTATTTATTGTGGGCAGCTTTGAGTATTACTCATTTATAGGGCAGTAACAAATTCTTTGGCCTCATCAATGTTGATAGTGGAAAAAAAAAACCAACCACAAAACCCAAACCACAAAAAAACCACCTCCTATTCTGATCAAGGGATAATGGTGTTAATGACAACTTTTGAGCAAGTTACAATGAGACAAGGTAAAAAATACTAGATCAGCCCCCTCCCAAGTCAGTACTTCCTACAAAATCAGGAGCTGAGGTGCTTTATATCCCTCCATGTCACTGAAACCTCAGCCCATGTTTCTGCATGGAGAAACGCTCGAGACTGCAAGGTCCAACTGTTACACAGTTCCTGCTTTCAGCAGCAATGTCACTTTCTACCTATCTCAATCCATGAAATTGCTTAACTGCTTTTCCTACTATTAGAGCAAATTAACAAAGTTCACTCGTTAGAACTCAGATCAATGGAGAAGTTGATCCTAAGGAGACCTAGGTTAGTTCTGTGACAGCTACTCTGCTCTCTTTACACCATGACCTAAGAGTAGCATTAACAAGGTATTACTGCCTCCTACCCCACACTAGTTAAATGGGGCTTATGTCCTTGGCTACAACTCTGGAGCTACACTGGTTCTTAAAAGGGGCATACAGGACAGGGGAGATTAGAGCTGAATTCAGCTCCAGAGGCTTATTTGATTTGATTCAAAGGGAGCCATATTGGACTGGCTGATTGTGCAGAGTCACTCAGGTGGCTGCACAGTGAGAATTTTCCTAAAGCCAGCTTAGGTTCTGTCAGGTCAACTTCCATAGCTTGGCCCACACCTAATAAATCATCCTGGACTGGATCAGAGTTGGATCAGCACAACGCTCAGAAGTCTCTCTGCTAATTACTTTACCATTTCAGTAATTTAAAATTTTAAAGGTAGCACTTTGGATCTTGTATTTACATATTTTTGAAAGGAGAAAAAAAAAAGGTATTTACATTCTTGTAGATAGTTACAGAAAATAAAGTTTAAAAAGGAAAGATTTTGTTGAGCCAGAAAAAAAAAGTGTTAAAACCATTTTCTGCTTTGATACATTATGTATCCTTCCACAGAATCACTTCATATTTTGTTATAAGTCCTCTGTTTTGCTACTCATGTTTGCCTGCTGTATTCCCTGGAGAGGCCTACATTATGATTTTTTTTCTTTCCGTTCATGCTACCATATATAAAGAACGGCTAGATGCCCTTAAGATTATAATCAACAAAGTGTTTTCAGTTGTTTTACCTGAAGCAAAATGCTTTAGATAAACAATTTTCTTTTGTGTCTAACCTTTAACAAAAAGAAAAAAAATTCTGCCTGAAGACATACCCTACTGACTCACTTAGGTGTGGTTTCAGTAGCCAGTTTACATGAAAGACTACAGGCTTTTTGCCACAACTTCTATTAAAATTTAAAATATTATCAATTTAGTGCCATAGTAACAAAATGCATTCTTTTAAAAGTATTTTTACTACATGAACTATTACTTGGACAAAGACTTTACAGCAGTGGGGAAGTCAGCATGTCAAAAATAAAATATTACTATAAATATGTCATTGAAAAAATGGAACTGTGGCAAATTGCACACAATTATACGTGGTCATGTGATCTATTATCTACTAAAAATATATCCACTCCAACTACAAATTTAGAATAACTGGGTATTCTGACTTTCTTTTGGGTGGGCACAGGGTAAGTGGAAATAAAAGTTTTAGCTCTCCATTAAACAGAACAACCTCCAGTCACTGATAAAGGGTAAGTATATTAGACAATTCAGGAGTCTTGCAAACTACATAGATTACTGCAGAGAAACACAAGAAATTGCTGAAAACACAAGCTGCCAATCACAAAAGCTAAATGAACTTCAGAAATTATTAGCTTATGCATTTTATGCCTGTATATTTAAAAGAGGGGCAATCTAACCCAAATAGGTCTAAGAATTTGCAGTGATCTGATACTTATTTTTAATAATAATTAGACTATATTCAGTACCACATATAACCACTCCTCACATGAGGTATTTCCATTTAAATGGCTTTTTCTAATTTCAGTAGAGGCTTCAGAGTCAGGTAAATATGAAATGATAACTAAATTATAGCACATTATTAAAAAAAAACATTCCCGATAGGAATTCATTAAACATAAAAGCAGCACACCAAGAAGGAATATCTTGATTTTTTCAGAATATATCCTTCTTCTTAGTTTTTGCTACTCAAGAGTGAGGTTTTATATCTCAGAATTGAAACATTGCTACCTAAAATATTTCAACCAACCGTATTTTTTTATTTATTACTGTAACTTTGAGCATGTTATTATTCTAGTGTATAAAATCTGACTCTGGCTTCAAGAAAACAGCAGTCTAGACAATTCCACGTCCTGGAACATTTCACATATATGAAACTGAAGTTTTGACTAAATGGGATTAGAATGGGAACAGGAACTGTATGGGCACAGTGTTTTTGCCTAGGGCTATTAAAAATTTGAAGTACATATTACTTCCAGCTGCTGCACTGGAGTGTTCTCATCAGCACTGACTTGAAAAGTGAGTTATCTTACTCAAGGAATTTTATCCCTTACAGATGTTATAAACTCCTGTCCAAACAATCCTTCCTTTCTCCTTTAAAAACATCCCTTTGTTACATGTTTGGAGCACTCTCAGGTATTACTGGTTCCACATTAATACCATGAATTATGTATAACCTACATAAAGATGTGTCAGGTCATGGAATATCCCTGTTACTGTTTTGACTACCTTGCATATTCCTTCAGGGTCTAGAGCACAATAAAAGCCTCTACTGTTACTCAAAACTGAACAGCATGTAATATATTCAATATAAACCAGAAAAAACATAAATTAACACTTTTCGAGTAAGATGTAGGTGCCTAATAAAATAAATAAATAAATAAGAAAAGACCTGGCATATTTCTGCCTAGCTTTAGGCACATTTATTCCAAACAAAAAAGTTTTTTAAAGAGAAGCCTAGCTTGTGATTAAGGCCCTCTCACACAGGATATGAAAGATTTAAGCAAAATTCCAAACTAATTGCCATCATACAGGAGCAGGTGCCGAGTTTAAGGTGTTCGGGGCTCAAATTCAGATTTAGGTTAAAAGTGTGACCAGGAAACTTCGTACGTTCCAGACAAGGCTTGGAGGGCAGAAGCCCAGAAAGTGCCTCCATTATCTGTCTGTTTTTCAACATCTGTAGAAAGAGCCCAGAAGACCAGGCTCTGCACTTGAGTGTGCAAAATCAAGGTCACACATCAAGTTCAGATTACTACTGATCTAGCGTAAGAGACAGATTAGCTTCACTACCCTCCTTGGTTGGAAAGTAAATTAATTACACCACAAACAAATGAGGTAAGAGTGCCTTTCCCTTACTAAAAATTTTTCAGAAGACAGGTCACTCAAAGAAGAGGTCATAGCTACAGAAAAATGGAGGTGGGAATTTAGAACATCTTTCACAGGCCAAGGTGAGCACAAATGTCTTATTTCTTGCATCTACAGTTAAAAGTGTAAACCTCAGGACTGGACTAAAGATTCAACTGAAAATACTGTCAAACTGAATTAACAGTTGCCAATTGATTAGCATTTTGGCCTGTATGAGTGCATTTCTTTTGATAAAACTGAAAATCTCAAAGTAATCTTATTTCTGGTCCTAAAGAGAAAGTGTGTATTGGTGGAAACAAACATGCATTCACAGAGTGAGCAAGTGCTGCATCTCTGATCACTTGGGTTTGGCATTTTAACAGACACCCAGGGGAAGTGGTGGTGGGGGAAAAAAAAGCAATGTGTCCCCATGGTAACCAGGACATCTTGTTTTAGCATGTACATTAAAAACCACGCTGGACAGAACAAAATTAGTCACCTAGAAAAATATTCATTTCTGGGCAAAACTATTCAGGAACAATGAAAATGAAATGTCCTTGGCACTGTCCTGTGAGGCATGAGACAAAAATTACTATTTTTCATTTTTGACAGCTGACAATTTACTCTAAGTTTTTTCTTACTTCTCTGAATCAAATGCCTCCTCTCCTCTGCCCTCTTTATTCTTCTCAACACAGTACTTTTAGATTTACTCTCTCACGTGGTAAGTTATTCCAAAAATGGATTTTACTGAAGTTCTTAATGTATAATAAATTCTTTGTGAGTTCCAAGTGAAAAAGGGGGAACGTATTTCAAAATGAAATCTTCTCAAGTTGATTTAATTATGAAGATACTTTGTGGATGGTGAGTGCTTTAATTTTGTACCTCCCACATTGCTGAACAAATGACCAGTAAGAAAAATAAGTGCTAAGATTCACTAGCATTGCATAAAGACATATCAAAGCTGCATAAATGACCAGGCTGTTCCCATTATGCCCATTTTACTTCTATACTGACAGTTGATTTCATAATGGTATTTAGATCAGCAAGTGTCAACTGTATTTCCTCATGTCCACTCACTGCAACAAGAACTTGAAGCTTTAGTTAATGAGCTCCATCTTGAAAAAGTCAGAACAGAAAATGAATTTGCTTGCTGCTTCTTCTTATGAACATCTTATTTGAGTAATCAAGTTCCTATTGCATTTTCTTCAGTCCACACACATACACCCATCTAAAACAAAGAGGAAACTTGTCATCAAATGACTTGGCAGATTGTATCACCACCAATCCAGAAAACCTACTGGACATATCAGTGATGTGTTTCTCACAAATAGACATTCTTTTTCTAGCTGTGTCTCTGAACTGAAACATGTTTAGAAGAGAGAAGTTTTGTTACAGAGTAAATAATATCAGGTTTCAATGAAAATCACAACTCTGATATTGTAAGCAAACATTAGTAATATTAAATGTATTATGAACATGATACTTTATCTTGTTGAGTGGCAGTGTTCACAGTGTTTTTATGGAGAAACAGCCTTGTCACCTTGTTGAACGACTTAAAGCTAGCCTGAAGCTATTCTACACTTAAGTCACATTTTAAATGACTAAATATATATATATATAATAGGATATATTCAAGAAAACAAGTTACACTTTTCACTGTTAGTGAAAATAGCACTTTTAGAATTTTTTACTGAAAAACGCTATTTTCTAATCTGCTAAGATTTTGAAGGGTAATATAAACCAAGTTTGTTTGCAACCTGATTAATTTCTGTAAAATACCACTGAAAGTGATTTGTCTTTCTTTGTGACACTTCAGAAACCCAGAAGTCTTATTTTGCTTCCTGCCATTAATTGTCAGCTCTGGATAGCTTAAGTATAGAGGGAAGCCAGAAAAGCCATCTGTTTGGAAGAATGAAAAAGCCTAGTTGTTTTACTCATTTCCTGGGCAAAATGAAGAGCTGAAAGGTTTTCAGTGAGAAAACTGCTTAGACTGCACTAAGCCAGATGTATATGGGGAATTCACAAGGAATAAACAAAACAGAATTTTCTTAGTTCAGTATAAAATAATTGCATGGCATATATGAAGAAAGCACTTGCCCCTTTAGTCAGATAATCTGCAAGCTCTCCTGTAAATTTTCCAAATCTCAGGTTTGCTTTTCCAAACAAATTCATATTATAAATAACAGAATAATCTATCAAGGAAAAAACCACCCCCAAACATTAGCACTATCATTATAAATAAATGCCTATAATATTAATTTGAAGGAAACATTGACTTTACTTCTTTTAGGAGAACTACAATGTATTCTTCTGGAAATCACTATGTAAGTTTTGAATCTGAGAAGGAGGATTCTTAAATAATGCATTAGCATAGCACATCAAATTACATCAAATTTCATTAAAAAAACCAAAACAACCAAACCCAAAAAGCAAAAAACCAGACCTACTGAACTTTTACTCCACAAATGAAAACTTCTTGATCCACATAATATATTATATGGCCAAACATATTTCTAACACTATACGTTGACATGCCACCATCAGTGGGACATACCACTAACTCAACTTACATGAAATGACCCAGCTCCAGGGCTCTCTTTACCAAAAAATGTGACAATATGAATTTACAAAAAGCTCTAAATACATATTCCTTTGGATGTCAGTGAGTGTTGGACTCTGCTGGAAGGACAGGAAGAGCACATGATCATCTAACCTCCAGAGCAGGGACTAACACTACTACTTGTTAGCTCCAATCTTGACATGTCTGCTCGGGCAGGTTAATTCCTATCAGCACAGAATGGGAGCATTTCCATATGACTGTGCGACTCACACATCAAATATGATATTGTCAGGGAGAAGAAACCAATTAAATAAGTGAAAACCCCTAAAAAAATTAGCTGCATCTAGGCTTGCAAGTCACAGTACAGTATCTAGACAGAGCAGCAAAATTTAAAACCACTGTCAGAGCAGCAGCAATGTGGGTGGCTGTTCTTCCTTGGACTCAGATTTGGCAAGTTTGGAGGGCCTCACCACAGAGCTTACCCTACAGCAGTTTTTTTCAAATAGATGTTAGAAGAGTACCTTAAAACATGTTTTTGCTGCATTCAGGCATGTCAACAGATGACAATAACCATAGTATTAAAATAAAATATGGAGAGTTATCAAAACGGTTGAGTTTGCCAAATACAAATTAATAAAAATAGCTTTTGGCCTTTTTCATTGGGTCTTGATACAGGTTTTGAACAGCGTATTAAATCTAACTTACCAAGTAAACTTTCAGGCCATTACTGATGGGAAGGCTGACACCCATTACAGGAGTCCTTTGAGTGTCATTTATCTATTGAAAAAACCCAAACAACCTTTATCAAATGTAGCTACTTGAGGTCACTATTCCAACATAGAACCAAAACCAATTACTGCAGTGCCTCCAGCCACAGCTTAATTAAGAGACTAGAAGATTATGTGCATTTTTATATATACATGTATCCCTATACACAGGACTAATTTAGATGATACTTGCAGAAACGGCTTTCTGGACTCACCAATTTAAACGACGAACCTGCATCACAGAATTGTTTCCAGAACTTCATTTCCTGATGTCCTAGTGACAGGAAAGGAAGAGACTGGCCTCTAAGTCAGTAGAAGTATAACATCACATAATTTTAAGGCTAACAAGCAGGTCAGTTTTATTTGTTTTATTAAGCAAACAGACTACTTAGCTCTCACCTCTGAAACATATTACAAAACTGCCTTATTTTGCTTCTGAATAGTTCAATAGCTCTTCTGCTGCTCTTTTTCCTTCCAATTATACTGTTCAACTACGTCACACAGCTTCTGAAGCACTCTCCTCGATGCTGACTGTTCAGATGAACAATTAGTTCATTAGAATATTACTTGCAAAAAAAAAAAAAAGGCAGAAATTTAAAGAAATCAAGCTCTGAGCTGCTAAGTCCCCGGCACTCCCCATGCAGTTTTCCCCAGGAGAGAGGATTAAAGATACCAGACTGAACAGCAGGCTTTTAACAGCTCATATCTAGATTTCCAGACCTACAACAAGGACTCCACTGGATTTTTCCCTTCTTGAAATGACAGTTTCCCTGGCACCCAAACACATTGCTGTGTTTCCTCAACTGGAAACAAATGAACAAAGAATCCAAATAGTCTGGTGAAAGGCTTATGGAAAAAAATAATCTCCACAGCCCCTTCCTGAGATGCATTCTTTCTTTGCTGCAAATCACAACAGATTTTCACAGTAAAGGCTTCTGCTTTACCTATTCTCTGAATTATTGCCTTCCCTCCAGCATACACAAGCCATCCATCTGGAGTTCTCCCACACCGTCTTCCTTTAAAAGGCTACTTCCATTTCTGTGACATAAAATCCCTTATAGAGCTCTCAAAGAGCTAAAAGCAAGACAGTCATGCCTTAGGAACTGTCTTAAACACAAACACATCTATTTTCCTTTGCAAACTCAGGACTTTTTTTTAAAGCATGACAAACAGTTGCAGTGTGAAGATGCCTTAACATGGTGACAGAGGCATTTCACAAGCTCTGCTGGCATAAAGTGTCTTGTTACTGATCTATAACATCACAGTTTAAGATTATGTTTGACTATGGATTCCCAGACACCCAGCGAAAAAGACTGACAAAACTGCCAGAATATTTCTAGATTTCTAACATGCTTCCTACACCCAGCACAGGTCACTGTTGCTAACACAGAGGCAAATATCCCTGCTCATCTCAGAAAAACTGTTCGCTATTATCCAGTAATTATTTACATCTTAGAAGTCTTGCATCTTCAGCATTCTTTTAAGTGAGAAAGCTTCTTTTTCAACATCAAGTCTTGTTTCTTTTCCCTAAAATAGCCTCTCCTTAACTTGTATTTATCATTATATAGCATTCAAAATTGGGATCAGTATAGACGAGATCTCACAACAAGCACAGCACCAAGTAGAGCAGAATAATTACCTCCTGTGCCTCACATCTGATGCTTTTGTTACTATTACCCAGAACAGGTTTTATTTTGGTATCACTGTGTTTTAACTCTTAGTCTGATCTGCTATAATACCCATTTATCACAGAACTGCTTCGTTCCCTTACAAGCTGATGTCCCTTACGCTCAATCTATTTTTCTCTTGCAAATTTTACAGGGCCAGCCTGTTTCACCATCCAGACCATTAATGAAAACATTGAATAAATTTGTAAACTTGATCACAATACAGTGCTTTAACCAAGAAAATATTTCCCAAGTTTCCAACTAAGAACATCACGTAGGAAGAATTCCTCTATTCATCGTTACTTTGCTTTAGTATATTAGAGAACCTTAAATCAAAGAAAACTTTAGTTAATACAGTATAAAACCTAGTTTAGTTTAGTCATCTTATTATGACAAAAAATGGAGGTGGGAAGTTAGAACAGCCTTCTACAGGACAAGGTCAGAAAGTTACTAGTCACTGTTCATAAGTCTCATTTGCACCACTCTGTTTTTAGCTCTAGTTCTTGTCAGGCAGGCTGAGGAAGAAACAGATTTACATTCAGACAGAACTGACACTCCTACACAGCACATTAACAAATACTTAAGGTTAAGGGACACTTTCTTTAGAACTGCTATAGGTGCTTTTTTAACCAGAATAGCTTTAAGTTCTTTACAAAGTTCCAAACCACTGCAATTTTATATTAGTTATAAAATTACACAGAAGAATGTCATGTCAGCATTTTCTTATTTTGGAGCTAGAACTGACAACATCATTGTCTAAACACAAAATGGTCAAGAAATACAGTTGTGTGGGTGTGAGAGCAGTACCACAGCATTAATTCAAAAGTTTTTATATTTTTATAATAAATGAAAAACATTTAGAAAAGCTCCCCCCGCCTATTCCACAGTTAATTTTTTTTTATTGATCCGGTCTTCAGTAATGCTGCTTATTTGGTAACAGTATCAGGCAAAACCACAAGCAAGTGCCATTCTGCATTCCAATATAATTAATTCATTAAAGTTCTGCAATGTATACATTTTATCCAGCTTCTGACATTAAAGGTCATCATGCCAATGAAAATTTTTAACAATACAATAAAATCCTTCAAATGGAAATGCTTACAAATGTAATTCAAGACACCAGACAACTTAATTTTCTGAAATTTATATCACTCATGTCCATAATAATTTTACATTTCACACTTCATGCTCTCAAATGTTACCCTAGAGAAGACTAAATCTTTTTGCCACATATACTACTAAATACACTAGCCAGGTTTATAGAGTTACAGAAGACTATAATAAGATGTAAAATTTAGTAGGTAATAAGTTATGACATTTGCTGACTAAAACATTATTCAGTCTACACTAATGTTTGATCCATTCAAATACAGTAAGTATTTGGATGTTATATACTACCCATTTCATATACTTACAGTGCAAAATAAGTGACAATTTTTTTTTCCTGAGCGTTTAGGAAATGAAAATCCTTTTTCTTTATCACTGATTACAGTCCATTTAAAATATACTCCTCACATACCTAGGTTTGTTAAGACTGTACAATTAAGACAGGCAAAAGTTTGTAGATATCAGAAGCCCAGTCAGGAATCAGAAGGGTTACTGAACATCTCTAAAATTTGTCCCTGTTTTTCAAGTCTAAGGATATAACAGGATTATTTATAAATTCAGGAATTACATTTTTTTCCATTGACCAAACATTCCAAAATGTACAAACAACATGCCTTCCAAAACAGAGAAACAGCCGCTATTTAAACAAATTGCAATACATATTTCAACTTACTATTCCGTAGTTAATGTAATGCCCAGGGAGCTGTGCCTCCAACAGAAATATGAGAATAAAACTTTTAGGAATGTATCCTGGGCATTTCTGTAAGGAAGCTGGATTCCTTACAAGTTCATCTTTTTGTCAATAGTTACAGACCATGAGTTTCTAATTCAATCTTCTCCTCTGTCTGCAATATATCAGGTTCAATTGGAGGAACAGGTGGTCTGAGTATAATCTCTGGACCTCCACCATAGATTGACTGAAGAAAATTCCATGTTTCTTCAGATATTTGTCCAGAATCTGCACCTGAAAAATGTTTAAAATTCAATTACTATTTAGAATAATTCTTTCATTATTTAAGTCTGTAACAGATAAAGAAAAAAGAATAGGGATTGAAATTTAAAACTGTAAGATGCATTTGTGCTTTACTTTGCATCAACTGCCAAGCCCAATTACCTATTTTGTGTTAATTTTACACTTCTTCATTCTTACAACAATCTGGTTTAAATTACAGAGACCTGCATAAAACACATGAAAGTTCTATGATAAACATATTTTCTAATGTCTATCAATGAAGCTGACAACTGATAGCTCTTGGTATTCAGGAAACAACAATTCATATTATTATAAGGATATGCAGTCCCATCAATTACACAAAAAAGGTCAAGGACTCAGGATTCTTGCTTGATCAGGGAAATTAATATTGATAGTATAGAATAAAAATATAAGAACTACAGTGAAATTATCAGAACCTCAGAGAGAAATCTTTATTATTAGGATAACAACAGCCCTAGTAATGCTCCTTGTATGTAGCACTAATGGGTCAGCCTGATTTCTTTTCATTCACTGATTAAAGTCTTTGCTTATGATTCCATTCCTCTGCCTAGAGGTCCATCTCCCACCTCAAGTCAGCATCCAACAAGCATTTCTGATTTTCCATAGCTTTTTACAGTGGCAAAGGACAAGACAGAATCAGCACATCCTGTCTGACACACTTGGAGTGATTTCTTCACACTAACCCAGGCAGAGGTCAAATTTCTGTTCTACCAGAATAAACCCCCTCTTCCTTAAGCAAAAATGTCAGCATCCTCATACTTAAAGAAAAAGAGCCATAATGAAGGGACTTCTCCCCCTCCTTCCTGTACTTTTCTGTCCTCACCACCCACTCCACTGGTGCCTACTATTGTCCTTCATTAAAAGTTTCCAAAGAGGACAGGTACAAAGAGCTGCACATTTGTTTACCGACACTAACTCAACTATACAAAGCTTCATCTGGAAAAACTGCTCAAAAACCCCCAATCAAACAACACGATACAAAGCCAAAGCACCATTTTCAAGTTACTCTGCACCTCCCACACTCTCATCTCCACTTGGATTAATCTATTACAGATATTAATTCTTTATTTTAAGAATTAAGATTCACTAGAAACTGCCATTTTATGGCAACGATAAAAAATTATTTTCCAAACTTCAGCAAATACCCAAGGAGCCCAAAGGTGCAGCAATACAGGACACCTACCTTGTTTTAGTACAGTATTTCCACATTTTGTTACTGCAATCTTAGCATTATCAATGGGACCAGGAGGATCTAGTGTGATAGAAAAATTATTAAAATTGGGAGAGCTGAAGACAAACAGCAGGTTGGAGGTTCTATTTCCAAATGGAAGGAGAAATAGCTCGTTTGTTTATTGCTGGTTCTTGTACTGCCTAACAGCATGTTCTAAATTGTTGAAAGTTAATTAGATTTTTAATTAAGAGCAAGTTTTTCAAAGCATTCATGACTACAGTAAGTCTTCAAGCAACATAAAACACAAATTAATCCTAATTCTTACCCCTAGCAAAGCTGTCCTAAAGCAGACTCAGACAAGGCCGTAGATTATTTTATCAGTTTTCATTTCAAAACTTTAGATGCATCTAAAGCGAGCTAAAGTGACATTATTATAGTGTTACTGAGTTATCTATGAGTTTTGGTTATGAGAGCGAGGCCACCTTTCCTCCAGAAGCTGCAGCATTATCTATTAGGTTGCAGAGCTAAATCCATCTCCCCTTGCACATCAATTTTCCTCCTGCTGCTAACAGTAAACCCCTGCAAACAAGCAACATTCTTTCTACAACCAGCCCATTATCCCATTGCTGTGAGTTATTTATCTGTAATTTGGTTTCTGGATGTACTCTATAAAACCTGTGCCTTCAATACTGAAGAGCTTGTGTTGCCTTCTCCATCTGCCCTTCCTACTGCCTTCTACCAAAGCAGTAACATTTTACTTAAGCAGTACCACTACAAGACAAGAAAACCCAAAATATTACCTGTATTTTGAAACAGAGCACAACTTACCACTGTCTTTACCCTTTACAAATCCTTCCCATTCTCTGAACCAGTGCATACTGATGCAGTAAAACGTTGATGGAGATTCTTCTTCTTGGAATGCTCTATTAAGCTAAAAGGAAAAAAAAAAATCTGTACTTTCCTGTCATTTTCATTTAAACTACTGACTTCTTTTAACCAGTGTAACTATTAGCAGCATAATATTACACTGCTACAGAACATTTTAAAGAACTACTGATGATCAGAACAGTAAACACGTGGTGAATACCCAAGGTGAGATTTTGATGCAGTGGTAGCCTTCATACTAAAAACTGATTTATTATTTATTTGAGAATTTTTTTACTTTTCCTGAAAAGAGTGATAAGTTCTTATGCACAAGTGCTTACCCATCAAACACTACTGGATAATTACTGTGAAGGCTGAACTTTCCAGTAGCAAAAGAAAGCAGAAAATTTATTCTAATAAAATAAATAAAAGTTTCTCCATAATTTTATGGAAGGTTCTTTTGTGCGATGAAATGTATCTTCATCTATGTTTGTTTTGCCCCTAATATTTTGAGCAGATGGCAGTACAACTCCAAGCAAGTCATGGTGATCTAATGCACTAGAACTTTTCAGACTTAAAGATCTTTTTACAGTGTTATTCAGAAAGAAGCAAAAAGTCACTTAAACCTTTAAAACCATTATCTTTTTAGCTCTGTAACAATACAGCTATACTTCCCCTTTGAAGTCACTAACCCAAATCAACACAACTTCTTAAAGTTTCAGACAGAGCAAGTTTTGCAATCATTCCCTAAAGCAATTAATAGAGGATATTAAAATTTTCTGTGTACTAACCAGTAACAATACTTATACACCCGTGAACATACAACTGCTGTTTATACTGTAAAGATACTGACTGCTAAAGCAAATGAGGTTGACTCAATGTTGTTAATGATAATTCCTAACCAGTGGTTACCCAGAGTGAAGAAAAATCAATTACTAAAAATTTCAAATAGAAGCTAAACCATGGAAAAGCTGACACAATCTCTGAAGTGTGATTAAAAAACAAACAACTGAAAGAACAGAGCCAATTCTATTTTTCTTCCCCTCATGAATTAAGATAGCAGAAATGGGACTCCAATATCTCTGCACTTATTTTCACTGAAAACTTCAAAGTACATTTTTGGTTTAAGAATTACAAAATCATGCCCACTAGTTATTTTACCATTCAGACTCAAGGACGTAACTGTCTAACTCATAAAAAATACAGCAGCTCCTTGACACTAATTTTACGGATCCATATTTACTTCACACTGAATTAGTTATGTTTATGTGTCTAATGCTTGTTTTAAAATGAGGAGAACTGAAGATTATGACTAAGTTTTTGTTGGCACAGTATTATTGTACTTAAACCTTACCAGTTGCACAGAACAGAGCACTGGCAGTGTATAAAGAACAAATGCTCACCTAGCTGCACTGTTTCTGTACTATAAAAAAGCCATTTAAACAACACATAAAAATTTTTCTCTAAGTACATTTCCACATAAGCAGTTCTCTGGGATATCACAAAAAAATTGCTGTTACCATTAGGAAAGAAGGGATTGTATATAGATATACAGGTATTTAATAAAGTCTGTTTGTTGCAGAATCTCCTCTGCAATTCTGGTAATCCCTTTGGTCAAGTATTGACTGCCAGGTGATGTCAAATAGCAGAATTGATAAATGTTTACTTTTTTACCCGAATAAACATTTCCAGTTCATTTTTCCTTCTTTTTTCAATTCTTTCAGATTCTATTTGGCAGGTGTGACAAACATACAGATGGTTAACAGCTGGTCCTCCTCCATATCTGCAGCAGAAGTAAAGAAAACCCATTAACCTTGAGAAAAATAACATGTAAAAACATAATGCACCTCTAGACATCATGTCAGTATCTAACAGAAGTCTCATACATGCCTGTCACACCATCCACAAAACTCATTAATTATTCTCCTTGTAATATTTTGTACTCCATCCCAAGATCTCACTGCCTCAAGCCAGTACAAACCATCTCACACTCTGCTGAATCACATGCTTCCAACAGGCATTATGACTATGGGAAGAATATGTCAGTGAGCGAGTGGCCTGTTACATATACACAAGGTGTGGTATTATTAAAGGCCTTTAGGAAACAGCTTATGAAACATTCCAGCCAGTTCTGTCTTAAACATGTTTCTCCATCCCACTGCAGCCTTTTCATCAGCTTGCTAACTCCCTGACACCAGACTCTGAACTAGTTTATCATTTTGTTCTTAAAAGCTTATTCTCCACGACCCTTCCCTCCGTGTTTTCTTTGTCTGAAACTTCCAACTGCATGGAAATCTGCAGGGACACTGCTCCTGAGAAGCACAGAAGATAGATGTGTGTGTGGGTGTATCTTAGGAACATGGGCAGCATTCACTAGCCTGGAAACTTAAACCTGATAAAGAAAATATTCTTAAATGACTAGCAGCCTTAAGAGATGTGTATATACAACAGAAAGGTCAGGTTAAAATACACACTGAGATAAGGATATTTCAGGCTCTGCTTCCTAGTTAAACAGTTATTTTTGTCAGAGCTGTGTTCTCTCCCAGTTTTGTTTCTCTTCCAAAACTTCAGACTTTATTCCGAAACTCTTACATTAAATGAGATAAAAGAGAGTGCTCTGAAGTATACTAACATGAATTACAATTCAAAAATGAAAAGTTTTTAAGTAAGAGTGAAAAATAACTGTGTATACTTAGTGAATGAAATTGGGCAAAACTCTGCCACTGCAGGCATTTTCTTTTTCTGCCCTTTTAAGAATTCTGTTTGTCAATCTGTAAAAATAATTTGGGATGCTATTTTTTCTCCCCCAAATACAGAATTGCTGTGTTTTAGCTGAAAATTAAAGTATTGTTTCAGTGCCTCAGCACTTATACGTACAAGTTTTTTGGTACATACTCAATCACCCCGACTTAACAAAGACAGGTTTCACAAAATGTCATGTTCCATAAACCCACCACTTAAATCACACCTTGGGGGCTGACACTTTAGCTTTAGACTGTACTGATCAGTTCACACGTTTTTAACCAAAATAGGTCATGTGTGTGGTATATATATTATTTCAAAGCAACTCTGTCCCCAGAGTATTTGGAATTGAATAGTACTGCCATATGAGCAACAAAATAAATATTTTTGAGACTCGGATTGCCAATTGGCATTGTAGGCGAGCATATCCTTTTTCCTTGATACCATCTCAGTAGAAGTCAGCTTCCACCACACCTCCCCTCCTCACGCTAAATTCTAACCCACTACACCCATGGTCCTCTCCCATAAATCCTACTAACAGCAAGACAAAAAGCAGAACTTGGTCGCTTCAGAGCTGCTCTGTGTTGAAGGGTTCGTATGACAGCCAGAAGGCCAAGCAGTACAGACACATTTAGCAGTAACATTCATACCTCTTTTCTACCTAACAGATTACTCTCACCATCTGGAAGACCCCATAACCTCTGGGACTTTTCTATCACATGACTTAATTTTTACATCTTGTTAAAGATATTTACAAAGAAGGGAGTTCAATGAGAAGTTTAAAAACATCTTCCTTCAGATTGAACGAATACTTTCACATACAGATAATGAATAATGGAAGAAAAATTCAGTACATACAGGAAAAGTGGAAATAAGCTGGAAATCGCATTGTTTTTTATTTTTCACTTGTGTCCACTTAAAACATCAATAATAAAAAAATCCCAACTCAACCCTTTAGCTACAGTGTTCCTACAGTGTTCAGGTAGTAGGAAATTAACAGCTAAAAAAATTTAATGTAAGTGCAATGCAGAGTCTTTTAGATCATCAGCAAAGCTTTCTACAGCTTTTTGTTCCTTTAAAAGGAGCCATAGCTTTTAAGAATTCCTCCTTTATAAGCAAGCACTTAAACCTGACCGACATTTAAAAAGTGTGGAGTACTTATACAGAACACTTAGATATAAGTTATTTTGAAGCGGTACTGGCAGCTGAGGCTATGGATTCAAAGCCAACATAAAAGAAAAGCTGTCTCCAGCCAACAAGAGAACAGGAAGCTGATACAGAGAGCTCTTTCAAAATACTTCTTGCAAAGTGTACTTTTGCTGACCTACTTTGGTTATTTCGTACATACCATACACGTTTATTGGTTTAATATCGAAGTACTACCCCCAATAACTCACTACTCTACGGAGGGTTTTAGCACTTTTGCACAAGAAAACTAAATAAACTGGCTGTTGCAATCCTTTCACTCAACTTTGTGCCTAGAATAATTTTTTTTTTCCCCTGAGCCACTAATTCTAATGTCGCTTCTTGGCATGTATTTGCTCTCAAAACTGTAGCACTGGATTTTTTTCAATTATAGTTCAAAACTTACCTGCTATACAGATTATCCCATATATTTTGAGGTAGCATTACAACTAGGTCTTCTATGAAGTTAGCCTTGTGTGGGGGAACACCTGCCGAAGGAAGAGAAACAAAACCAAAAAAGAACAACCAAAAAAAAGATTTGTGGATTTTGGTAGGGGGACACTGTTAGAAATCACCAAATAAATAAAAAAACAGAACTTTTCAATTACTTCAGAGAAGTCATGTGAAAAGTTTTACCACAGGATAATCTATAATTGTATATGAAGAGACCACTCTAAATTTTAGCCTTTTATGAAGGTGGAAAGTTTCTATAAAGCAGAAGCAAATTATATAAAGGGATAAAATTAAAGACCCAGAATCCATTTTAGATATTGGTTTCAAAAAGCTTAAGGTATACAATTAAAATGTTAGTGATTAAATATTGTGTTTACACATGTAAATACATTAACAAAATATCTATTCAAAATTCACTTATTTGCTGTAGACCTTCTGGAATTACTTCAAACAACATGAACGCTGGAAAGCAGTGAAATGTTGAGGAAAGCAGAAACAGAGGGGCTTGCAGAATTAGCATGGCTGAGCTGAAGCACATGGTAAGCAGCAGTGAGCTATGCAGGAATTATTCGGAATAGGGAAAATCTAGTAGTTTGGACACTCTTATGTCAAAGAGTCATCCCTGCAGAATGATAGCCACAGCACGAGGGCTCACAGGTACTCTGTAGATTGCTACAGGGGCACAATATTCCTGTGTAAAAGCCTGGATGAGAAAAATATTTAAATTAGCAGATGAAAGTATTGAGAATGATGATGAAGTGACAGGATTTTTTACAACTGGAATATACAAGTTTAGGAAGAAAGCAGATAAGCCAAACTGTTCCTCTTCAAGAATGAAGAAGGTTTAAAAACAAAATCAAATGTGCAAAGAAAAAAAGTGGGGTAACTTCACACAGTATTGTTTCCAATTAGTGAACTACTAAAACAAGACAAATAATTTACTTAGAAGTTAAAACTTACCTAAGAAGTTATAGTATGAACTTACTATAGTCAAATTTCTTTAACTAAAATAAGTGTACATCCCTTTAATAGTTGGAAGTTGACGAATTATTTTTAAATGATATTCAGCTATAGTCTCACCTCCATGCACACAGAGAAAGTCATTATTTGAAATTGGTCCTGGCTCTGCAAAAGTCTTGAATTTGTTTAACCACTGTCTGGAAACATAGAACTGCAGAAGACTTGGTTCCATCATATTCAGTAGACCTGATATCCTCCGTCTCTCCCTCTGCGCTTCTTCACTGCTCTTTCTAGTACCAAAATAAAAATCATTAAACAAATATATATATTTGTGTACAGTGCAGATAATTTACTTTGTGAAAGGAAAACTCTACCTTGAAGTAAATAACCTGGGCCTTGTCTATACTTTGAAGTTTACACAACCTAAGAAAGAGAAGAGTGGTACTGCAAGAGAGATGGCAGATTGTGCAGAGGTGGTATAGCACAGGAGATGGGCTGTGCCATTTCCTCTGTACAGCTCTCGAGATACAGCTTTGCAAACTCATTGGGCAGATCGCCCTTACTTACCTTCAGAGGCAAGGTTAAGCAGGAAGTAGATTAGTTAATTCCCCTACTTTTCCTCTATCCCCCCACTCTTGTCATGGAAAGTGTCCCTGCTGCATAACTGGAAGTAACTCTGCTCTCCCATTTTAGATTGAAGAGAATCTCTCTTCTCCAAAAGCACCTTGGAACCTTTCATTCCATATTCCAAAACTCTGAACTGAAATTTAACTCAGCACCGCACTACAACTGGGCCCCCTCAGTTAATATACAGCATGAAAGTCAAGTCCAATACTAACAGAAAATCTTCAGGTACATCTAATGGCTCCACTCACAAGGTTATTTAAAGTACAGCAAAACAAGATTAAAACAGCTGGAAAAAGCACATGCTATGACCCCAATTACCTGTTTAAATTCAGGTCAAAATTACTTAACAAAACACTTTAAAAGTTTGAAAACTAAATTCAAGTAGGTAAGTTCCCTTTCCAACTGTAATTTAAAAATGTATCCGTATCTCCACTAAGCTTTCTAAAATGTGCTGAGAAAACACCTATTTGTGTGTGTGGTAGCCTTTCGTGGGTACATTCTTTTTTAAAGCCAAATTTCATAAATACTATTTTTTATTTATTTGAATATGTTTGCCCACAAAGATACAGTGTTCCCTCTTGCCAATGCAGCATGACTTCCAAATTCCTTTTAAAAGACCTACTGAGTCAGATTCATGGGCTTAGCTCAGACAGTGGCAGGTATGAGTGCTTCTCATGAAAGTTAAAACATTCTCAGAACACATCTTGTTTCTTGAGCAACTCTGACACAATGTATTCTGCAGCCAACTTGTCACAGAAATTTGATCTTACTACCAGAAACTTAAAATCTGAAAATTGAGTTAAGCTGCTTTTATTATTTCAAGTACAAAAATCCCTTAGACTGAAGATGATAATGAAATGACTTATTTCAATTTAGGAACAGACTAGCCTATAAATTCCCTGAAATTAAATTGCAACACAGTTAAACCTCTGTTGTTCCACATTCCACCTGACAAAGACTGCACAATTCCATTTACAGCTCCTTTGTGCAAAACCTCTCCTTGTGCAGAATTCCCTTCCTTTAATTGAAAACAAGGTAACTGGTGGCTAGTTCTAACTGCTTAAAGTTCTCTTTCCATTTATCTTACTGTGTTTTATTTATGCAGGCTTAATTTTCATTTTAAGTTCCCTATGTTTTAGCAATGACAGAGCAAGTGTTAAGGGCATAACTGAATGATTAAATCTCTCTCCAGCATAGGTTTTTCTGGTTGGCCAAATTCTTCCATTATAACTCTTGTGTGGCAGCTAGTTTCTGAAAGCTGCCCAACTGCTTAAAACTTTATTTTCATACCTGACTTTTAGACGTATGATCATACTTTTAATCTCTTACCTGTAGAAGAGAACATAGGCTTCTGCATTTTGCACTGTGGATTCCGATACTTCTGTGACACTCTGGTCATCAAATTCATACCACAAATTATTTAAATTGTTGCGACAATAAGCTATGTAATGTCCACCTAGAGTGTTAGAATTAAGAGCTGTTAACAAGTGTTCAGAGCTGCCCATTTTACTCTGCAATACATGAAAAGGAAGCAAGTTCTAAAAAAAAAAAAAATCAAGTCTTAAATGGGAAAACACAGAATCACTAGCAGACACAACTGGGATATTAACTTCTTTCAAACTCAATATTAGCTTTTTTTCTGTATTTCTATCAGCTAGTGGTGAGCTGAACTCCACTGCTTTCAGCGTGTTCCTGAATCCTCCAAGCAGCCTGCTGTCTAATGCAGTCCTGACACGATATTCAGAGTAAAGACTGAACAATTTACCCTAACCACTTCCCATGAACTCTTTTCAAATCTTCGCATACTTTATAACAGCAAATAGCAAAGATGTGGAACAGCTACATAATATCACAATTATAAATGTGTTTTGAAGACTATTTACATGTTTTAAAAATTATTAAGATTTTTAAATACATATTTCACTGCCAATACGTAAAGAATCAAATATTTGCTAAACTGATTATGTGAAGCACCATTTAGCAAGCACTAAATGGAAGCTGAAAATGCATCCAGAAAAAAAAAAGGAAAAAAACAATGGGTACCTCAAGTTTGAGAATTATGAGGGAGTAACTTTTATAATAATCTATGAAGTTTCTGGCTTAAAACTTCTCTTTCTCCTGTGCCCAAATCTTGTAAATACTAAAATCATCTCAAACATACGACCTTGCCATACAGCAGTAAAATGTTTATTCAGCTACTTGTAACATTACCCATAAATAGCAGTTACTGCCTATTTTGGGGTTAAATGGCAGGGACCACCCATCCTTTTAAAAACTTAATGGCTTCTTTGTGATGCTTTATAAACCCTTTCCAAAAAAGTAATGCATATAAAGGATAAGGCACATTATCTATTTACCCCTCAGTGTATGAATACCATCCTTAAAGAGAAGTGCTGATGTGACTATCAACTGCAAAGACAAATCAGCCTCACACTTACTGCTGGCAGTTCCATGATGGCAGATGACAGACAGAAGATCGTAAGTCACAATTTGAGCAGGACTGTCCTTTGCAAGGAAAGGCTGAAGATCAAGGCCTTCCAAAGGAAAGGACACATGGGTCCCAATTTTCGTGGAAAACATAAGTTCATGTCTAAATCTTTTGAGATGAATGCACAGTATCTGTAAGAAGCATTGACAGATTCAGTCAAGAATTATACATGCTATTTGATTATTAAGTAACTAAACTGTGCACACCATCTTTTTTTTTATCATCCCAAGAATATTTTCCCCTATGACCTGAGGCAACTATTCAAAAGCTCTGTGTTCCACAAGTTTTTTTTTTGTGATCAATTGTGGTACTAACACTGATGCAGCAATGAACAACATACCTTTTCTCTTCCTCAACACACATATTACACAATCTTGTCATAAGGGACATTAATTCTTCCCGATTATTGCAGCTACCAATTCACACTTTCAAGTGTAAGACTGGATTACTTTTAAGATGTGAAGTTACTTAGAGGAAAGATTTCCAGTCTAGCTGTGGTGTTTGATTCTATAACCTACAGCATAAATAGTAATATATATAATAATATAAATATAAAAGTTGTCACTGTTGAAACTTGACAGTAAAATCCCATTCCTAAAAACACTACTTGCCATTTACAAGTGTCATTTTCTTACAGGGTGACTAATCAAATATTGCTCATATGCTTAATCAAATGGCAATATCAAGATAGGCTTCATCAGCATTATAAACACAATTTACTCCATGCAACTCATTAGTCATAGCACATCCCTAATCATGCAGAAAAAGTGCTTTAAAGTGCATATTGTAACTGTACCTCAGGAAATTTTTGCACTTTGCAGAATTTCACTCCATTTCTTAACCTAAGCAAAGAAAAAAAAACAAAACAAAACAATCAATACTTAGTGCTGAAAAGGTTGTATTTTATTGTGCTAAATCAGTAAGAGTCTAAGCTGAACAGTACATTGGTAAACCCAAAATATTTCTGGAATAGAGACTAGACATGGAGTAGCCAAAACGAGACAAACAATGACACCTCAGAAGACAAGACAATCTGTACCGCTGAGAAATTCAAAGCAGCAAATACAGATAACCAGGTCCCAGCTAGCTAACAGCTTCATTTGCCATAAAGGAAAAAACTAAGTTTCCTGAAAGCTGATTATTCAGCAAAAGAGAAAAAAAATGCACTAAGTTTATTTTTAGGGAATTATCTACAGCAGATACAGGAAGGAATAACACTCCTGTACCATAGGGGGCCTCAATCTTCAGCCCACTTCTGTTTCTTGGTTCTTCAGTATTTAAAGACATAGTTTATTAATTTACTTTTAATACACCTTAATGACCCACTGCATATCAATTAGAACCTGTTAATACCAGGGAGGACTAAAAGCTTTTATCAGTCAAAACCAACTTACATCTAAAAATTGTAAGGGAATGGAAAAGAATTAAGCACATTTGGTTTGCAATGTGGTACAGTAAGTCACTGCTTCCTGACTCCTGCATCTTGGTAATACTAAATTTTTGACCGCCAGAACACAGAGTAATATCAAAAGATGAACAGTATTGTGACATATTCAAGAGAAATAAATGCCTCTTGACTAACAGAAATATTAAAGATGCCTAATTAAGACAAGTTAAAACAAACAAAGGTAAAAGCCAACTTACTTTTTACACCTTCCACAGCTGTACATGTTATCACCTGAAATATCAGGAAGAAAAAAACAGCCATTACTCTCTAAAACGAAATAGCTATCCTTCAAGTGCATACATTTGACAGAAAAATTTCAAAGAAATTTATCTTTAGGTTGCATTCAGTATTTAACAGCTTAAGAGCGTTGACACCGCAACTAGAGAGAAAGCTTCTTAGTTTTATGTTTTCAGCTATGAAGCAGTATAGAATAATCTGAAGAGATGATGCTATGTAATTTAAAAAGGAAATAATTTACTATGTCCAAATTAAGGTTATGAGAATGAATATTAATATAGTGGGTTTTGAAGTTTTTAGGAACCTTCAGTTTATACAATTTCACTAAACCAAATTCAGATTTACTTGACATTTCTAAAGTAGCTTGCATGGGCACTTTTTATCTCAAATATTCAAGTGAGAGAGAAGCTTACCTTTTTGAAAGAAATGATCCCAAAAGAACAAGGAATGACTGTATAACAGTCTAACAGGTGGCCTCTGCTTAATTGAATCAAGCTAAGAAGATATTAATCATCTTATTGTGATAGGAGGAAAAAAAACCAGAAGAAACATGTTCATGTAATTAACCTCTTACCCTTGAGCTCATCTCTGGCGAAAAAGGCAGCAAGACAATCTTGTAAGGTTACAACTGGACCCCAAAACCAGCTAGGAACACATGAGACAACAAACCTGAAACATCATTGACAGAAAAGAAAGAAAACCAACAAATGCTCTGCCAGAAGAGCAGAAACTAGAATTTCAAAATAGACAAGTAAATAAAACAAGATAAATATTATTTACCTTTTGAAATATTCCATAAAAAAGGCTATCCATCCCTGGGGGGCATATGCTTCTCCACATGACCCTGCCTTGACTAGAGATGTCTGATGACTTGCAGAATGGAGTTTTGCAAGATCTTCCTTACCTGGAATAGGTAAGGACAGATCCTGAAAGGTCTCCAGAGTTACAGACAGCTAAAAAAGGAAACAAAAAAAACAGAATGAAGTTAAGCCTGAAGAGAAACAGCAATTAGACTGAATTCTGTAAAGTTTACCAGTAACTACTAAGTCACTGTATAATGGAACATTCCACTGGGTAGCATATTAATTATAAATAAGGAGATTAGTAAGAATTCACTTTCTAAAAACAGAGGGAGCAAAAAATAACATTTCAGAGAGAACTTGCACATTGTTATCACTAAAACATTTTTTTAAGTCATTACTATTTGTCTTCCTATCAGTCATACAAAGGCTCCTGCTATAGAAGCTAGTTTCAAAAGCTCCAGTCTATTGTTTCCACACTACTTTGACATTATCTTGACCTGATGTAACTGGACTTGCTGCGAGGAGACCCAGCTGTGCTGCATTCTTGCTCCTGTGCTGCAATAACACTAATCACAGAGTCAAACATTGAGCAAGCTTGAGAAATTCTTATTTTTTTTTAGAACTTGCTCATCAGATTATCATGAGGTCTCAGTGTCTCAAATCTAAAGAGAAGCAGCAAAGGCATGCAATTGTGTAAGAGTTAGGTTTAAAACTTATGTTAAGAAAGTTATTCCCAATGCAAGGATTTGAATATCCAATATTTGATAAAATTGCTTTGAAACTAAAGTGGTCCACTAGACCTGTTTAGATAATTGACTCCTTTTAAATAACTACTTGCTGTTCCAAGTAATTCTCTGCATAAATAGTGCAGGAAAAAAAGCGCAACTCTTCCTATATTGCACTACATCTTGCCCTAGAAGACAACTTCAAAAAGCAACTAATGACTCATTTCACCTGTAGTTAGTGTCTTTACTCAGACATTTTGAAAGACATGAATTTTGTTAGCCTCAGTCTATCTGACAAGACTGTTACAGCACTATTATTAAACCACTGTCTTATCTTTTGTTTGTAACATTAGGTACCTCAGAACTTACAACAGCAGCAGATATTCAGGAAATTAGGATATTGAGAATACTATTGAAAACTAATCATACCTAAGTGAAGTTGAAGAGCAAGCCTCCTTCTCCATCTTTACTATAAGCCAATTCTCAAAATGTTATTTTTCAGCTCCAAGTAAATACCCACCTCAGTGAATACAAGCTATTCTAAACACAAAGTGCTGGTAGTAGCTACTAGTATGATTTGAGTAAAAGAGCATGAAACAACCTAATGTTCTGAGGAAATCTGCCACAAAAGAATAAAAAGTTACCAGAGAATTACTGTATTTGTAAATCAGTAAGTATTTGTATTGGGGGGACAAACCCCCCATATTAGAAGCTAGAACCTTCTCTCCTTACCCGATCACAAGTCAAGCACTGGACTGAGCTTATTATAGTCCCATCAAATATATCAGAGATAACACTCCTGTACTTCTTGCGCTTCTTCCTTTTTGGTGATGATACAGTTGAAACTATAAAATGACAAAAATAAAATGCTGAAGTAAATGAGAATACACTGATTTCCTTCAACTTTGTATAATTAGAAGTCACATTTATTTAGGGTTAAATTATGAGTCAAGTCCCATTTTCTGTTTACTAAATATTTCTTAGAAATTACACAACCAGATTACTGCCAGTACTAGTCACTTCATGTAGGTTCCTCAAGCAGTTTACGGGGGACAAACACCAGAAACTTTTGCCTCTAAGTAAAACTCAAACTGCCAGTCTTGAAATTGACAGCCTGTTGCTAAGAGACTCATCTTGGCAGGAATACCCCAAGGTATAAACTGAAAAATGAACATTCTATCTGACAATTTGAACAGAACTTCCCAGGAAGTTTTAACTACATTAGGCTGAAGAGCTCACATACAAGGTTACTGAATCACCACACTAATCACAGTGGCTTGAAGTACACTAAATATACCTCGAGTCCAGCCTAACACCAGTTCATTAAAAAACCCTAGATCTCCTAACCTCTCCTTGTGCATGATAGGCTCCAGTCACCTAGACTGATAGAATTACTTCAGTTTGTCTAAAACCCTCCTCTGACAGTGAAGCCAACACTGGAGACAGTAGTATGAATGCAGTGTCAAAACTGCCGAAGAAATGAACGTCAAAACAAAAGATGTCAATTACTTAAGTCCACCAAATCATTGTCATTCAACACCAATGCATTAAAAGCACTAAAAGGATAACACAAACTTGTTCAGAACTTATCACGGACAGCCTGTTGAATGAAAGAGGATCACAGTATTCAAGTTGTATGAATTTTTGGCTTTGGTTTGGTGCAACGCCTTAAAAGCATATTCTGAAACACAAGCTGTTCTTAAAGTAGTCTACTGTTAGACAAATAAGGGAAAAAATAACTATATATTGTTCCTTGTGCCCTAAAGCACCACTGTCTCTTACCTAAAGGTAGTGTACGTCTAAATATTCTGGATGCTGATAAATGCATTGTACTGTGGAGAATGCCAAAAGGAATACTCTGCACTGCAGGGACATTAACAACCATAGAGCAGCCCACATGTACAGGTCTATCCACAGCACAGCTATGCATGGATCCTTAAACCTTAATGGACTAAAATGCTGACTTACTGAACTGCTGCTGAAGAATGTCCTTGTCCTCTAAAAGGCATAATTTTCCTGGAAGTACTACCTTCCTACAAGTTTCTCCTCTCTCCAAACCAGTGCAATTGAGAAAACTGCCTAAAATTATTCCATCCTCCAAAAAACAGAGGCAAATATTATTCAAGCTTCAAAAGCATCAGAGTATTACAGAAATACAGGAAATGATCTTTTATGTCCAGCTTAAATAACACTCTTTCTCCCCACTGGAAACAGGACATAAAAAACCCCTTAGGAACAACACTGCATTGTTAGACAAGACATAAGAAACACAGTGAAAACTAACACAGAGTAATTCAGTACCAGGAGGGATCAAATAAAGGGCCTATACCTTTTTTGTGGACTGGTGCCAGAGAAGAGCATGATGAGAATGATTTTGGAGGACTGTTTGATAAGCGTGTGTTCATCCCTTCAATTGATGATGGGGTTTGGGCTGCAGACATGTCACTCATGTGAACATCATTGATGTATTCTGCAATTAAGATTTCCATTATTGCATAAATTCCATGAAAAAAATTACTGTAGAATGAAAAGGCACTATGATCATGTAACTTATTAAACCACAGTGTCAGGTCACTGGATGTTCAGAATTGTAGCACCATTTCACTTCCTTTTAAGTTAACAAAACCAAAAAACCCACTCTTGGATTATCTGAAACCTTACCAGTACAAACTGTTAGCTTTCCAAGGGAACTAAAACTGAATTCAGAACACCTGAACTGAAAAAGATAAACTGAGAAGGTACATTGTCTACAATAAAACTACTAACCTATTTGACCTATACCTCTACTATACTCTATAACTCACTTCCACTTACACAGATACTCTGAGTAAGAATTTGACTATTTGACTATTTCAATTACACAGTAGTAATGCATTACCTGAGAATCTGCTATGTATCTGTACTTTGACAGTTCCTTGATTATTTAAAAATTCAGTGGTCTCTGAAGCAGTGTTCGTATCTTTCTCCAAGTCTTCCATAGAATTTGCTCGTTTAAGCTTGTTGCTTGATATTTTTTCTTTCTGCCAGTCTTTGGATGTGACTGAGTTATCATCATCTTGAATTAACATGGTTGTTTCTGCAGGATCCTCTAACACAGGTTTGAAAATTGTGTCATTTTCTGTTTTATCACAGTTACCACAGGATTCACAGGGCTGAAAGCCCAAGTCTGACTGGCTCTTGTCTTCTTCCATACTCTCTTCAACACTCACTGGCTGGGCATCTTCCAGTTCTACAACTGGTTCTTTAAGTTCCTCATGAAGCAAATCCATTAGACAACGCAAAAATTCTTGTGCATCCTAGGATTTTAAACAAGTTTGAGTATTGAAACGTTCTAATCCTTCACTCCACAAATACATAACATACTAACTGAAACAGCAAAAGTCCTTCCAATAAATAGATTACTGGAAGATACTAAGAAGCTTTTCTAATTACAGAGTTAAAATTTTTCATCTAACCCAAGAGCTTTTAATGAAGTGCTGCACACCATATGAATGCAGCAAGATACTGTATGAAGGACAAGTGAAGAATGCCTTTGCTATATGATAATCCATGGCTATTTAACAAGTTACCAACTTAAAGTTCCCACAACACTGCTTATGAAACACACAATGATACGTTTTTTCCCCCCAAGATACTAAATGAAAATCGCATACTACATATTTAAAAAAAAATTTAAAAATGTTATATTATTTTTGAACATATTTGTTTTCTGAGACTGCTCAAATATTTGCAGCATCATTTCACACAAAGCAAAAGTTCAGTTATTATTAATTTTCCAGAAAAAACAGAATAGTCGTTTTAACAAGTTGAAGGCCTTTTGAGAATTTGATATAATAAACATAAAACCTTCTTCAGAACTAGATTTCAAAGTAAGAGATAACTTTATGGCTTAAGTAGATTTAAAAGACATCAGAAAGTTTCACCTGTTGAGAATAGCCTCGAAACATTGGATTAACACTTTTAATTCCTTGAAATAAACCAGTAGGAACAACAGATCCAGGCCTAAAAAAAAAGTTTTCAATATTTAAACATTAAAAAAACCCAAGCGTTTAAGTGGAATTTTTAATATTTATTGGGATCATAATGTTACCTGTAACTAAACACCAATAATCTTAACCTTATCCAAACAAAACATTGGTATTGAATTCTTAACTTCATGATTTTTAAAAAATCTGACATCCAACAGAAACAGTATCAGGCCTTTCGTGCCACATTTCTTGTTAGAGAATCAGACAACAAATCAAATACACTCTTGGCACTGTGCACAATTACTGTTCCTCTACCATTGTATTTATATTTTGAACTATTTTCTTAGAGATAACAGAAATTCCACATAAGGAAATAAGAGAAATGGATAAAACATTGATACAGAATGAAGAACACAGAGAGGATACAGTAGTTAAACATTTTAGATGTATTTCTGGCAGATATAAACATTTTTAAAGGCTTAATGCTTTAATAGTGCTCATGTAATCTATTTCTTGTCAGATCTTCCCTGATACAATTTACATCAATTATTTGTCCTGTCTTTGGTAGATATGGAAAAGAACAGGTTACAAGGAGTGTTTGAATCCTGCACATTAGTCTTTCCTTCCTTACTTTTTTAAGAGAAATTCTCTCATACACACAAAATTAAAATTAGAAACCTAAGATGGATTAATGAACCCTTGATGACTCTGGAGCTTATTCATTACTATTTCATCACCAAAATGATGTAATACCTGCTTTTGTGCCAGAGTTCTGTCATCAGCTTGAGGTAACTCTTACAAATCGCTGGTTTCTTATCTGTCCGGGCTAAGCCTCCACAGTCAAGAAAAAAGTGTGTCAAAGGTGGGCTGAATAAAAAGAAGGAAATAGCAAATTTTTCATAAAGGACTGTAATATAAAAAGAGTAATACTTTATGTAATTGAACAATTTCCTACATATTTAAATGCTGCAGCCAAACATTTTCCAGTAGGACAACTGCAGCAGTACAGCCACACCGCTCCTTAAATGTATTCTGACATTTTTTCAAGCACCAGAATTGTCTAATGGGATTCAAATTCAAGGCAATTCTTACTATTTATCACAGAAATACACATGTACTACTCCAGCAACAATCACCATAAGCCCATTCTATAAAAAACATCTCAAACAAATCTTTTCTCTAGAATCCAACACTGCCACAAGATGTGTGTAGGTAAATAATTTAAACAATAATTTATGTTTACTTCATGCAGCATTGCCAGCTCACATGCCCTCTCCTCAACCTCACCTTTGAGGTCACAACACCTCATGCACACTGGACCTATTTTTATCCAAGAAAGGAGATATCCCAGCATACTCATAAAATGTGGCATTTCTCAACAGAATAATTTCCTCATGAGTAGATGCCTTGGCCACTTCTTTACCTTGCAGAGAGATCTGCCTCATTCTCCTGTCCCTCAGCAAGGACCCTCAGTGAGGTGTACTCAGTCCGAGGCAGATGCACAGCGAGCACATGTGACACATGCTCAGGACCTGTCACCGCCCGACCATTTTTAGTACAACAATCTTTACAGTAGGATAGTGGTTTTATCTCTTCAGCTTTTGCAGGCTTTTCCTTAGTGAACTTGTCTGGAATTCCCATGGGATGACAAGATTTTGTATTCTAGTCATTCCTAGGATGATTTAGCATAAAATTTCCCAGATGCATTGTCCGTAGGGACTGAATTCTGATCTTAACATGTCTCTTTTTTAGAATTAGGGTTTACTCTTATGAATTTCCTTTGATTTTTTTCTGTAGCAAAAAAAAAAAAAACCCCAAACAAACTCCCAAAAATCAATCCACAAATTTAATAGATTTTTCAGATTTTCTTCTCTTTTCTACAACTACATATACTCGTATTTAGGAGGAATTAGAACGAAAAGGGGAAAAAACTCAGTGGCCCATATAGGGGAATACTTTTTTTTCCCTATCAGTGACACAATTGCTTGTAGTATACAAGACTGATTTTCAACTAATACATGTTATCTTCCATGACTGCAGCCCTTCAAAACCCTTAAGTCCATTTTGAGAAAATGCATGCACAAGCAAATATCAAATCGCATTTACAATAATTTTCCATACCAGTTGGAAAGAGCCTGTAAGGCAGCATTCATGTAACAAGTATTTCCAATATTTTTTAATCCTGTTAGACCTGAAAAACAGAATGAATACTCAGCAAGTCTGTTAATCCAATACAATATTAACAGGACAAGAAGATACAAAGATATAGAAATACATCCATTGGCTGGAGAAACTACCTAGGAATAAAACACATGGCTTAACACTTTAAGGGCAGATGGCAAATTAGTGGGGCGGTGACATATCCAGAAAAACTGTGCCAGACAACAGAAGGGACAAGGCAGGTTTTCAGAGCAATGCCAGCAGACATAGGAGGGGGAAAGCTGGTATTACATGAGTGAAAGAGGAATCAGATCCAGTGTTGTGGTTTAACTGCACTCGGCAACTCAACCCCACAGAGCCACTCCCTCATGGGGAAATGGTGGGATAATTGTATAAGTGAGAAACCCCATGGGTTGAGATAAAGGCAGTTTAATGGGTAAAGCAAAAACTGTTCATGCAAGCAAAAGGGAACATTCATCACTTCCCATGGGCAGGTAGGTGTTCAGCCATCCCAGGAAAGCAGGGCTCCAGTGTGAGGAGTGGTTATTTCAGAAGACAAAAGCCCTAACCTTAAAAGTCCCCCTCTTCCCCCTTCTTCCCCCAGGATACCATGTGGTATGGAATATCCCTGTGGTCAGCTGTCTCAGCTCCTCATGCATCCACAGCCCCACTCGCTGGTGGGACAGTATGAGGAGCAGAAAAGGCCCTGTGTGTAAGTCCTGCTTGGTAATAACTGAAACATCTCTGTATCATCAACATTGTTTTCAGCACAAATCCAAAAGAAAGACCCACAGCAGCTACTGCTAAAAAAATCTACTCTTGCCCAGCCAAAACCAGCAGAACCAAAAACATGCACAAATTAGAATAACTTTATCATCACTGATGGAAAACAACTTGCCTTGACATACGCACTGGCATCTCAAAAACAGCAGCTCGACAATCTGCTGACCAGATTTTTCTTAGCAAATGGTACTTAGAAGTATTTTCTTTACCATCAAACACATATATCCCTTTTAGAGTGATCATTAAGAATCTGAGACTTCTAAGAAAAAATAACTATTATGTTCTCTTAGGAAATGAAAAATTAAGACTTCACTGTTTGGGATGTCATCACTCTCATTTTCATCTTTACACTAGTTTAGTATTAGGATGGGGTAACATTTGATACCAGAAAGTTTAGCAGTGCATGAAATCAATCACGTAAGGGAGAAAAAGAATAACCGAACCCCCATACTAGGATAATACAGGCTCAGAAAAGGGTTACTCAAAATGCAGTAAGGCATTCAAATTAGAAAGCTTTTAGGGCAGGTGAAAACATTAGCACAGATTTTATAAAAACCTACTTATACCAGAGTGGTTAGAATACCAACTAACCTAATCAGTACTCCAACGTGTTTTCTAATTTTTGTTGCTGCTTGCAGGGTGCACATTTATCACCACATCCTCAACATAGGTAAGTAAAGACTACTACAAGAAAGGTGAAACTAAAAATAAAGATCTTAGTTGGAGCAGAAAAGGAAACAGTTCCACTTAGAAGAGAACTGGAGAACAGACTTGGAGACATACACATGCGGTAAAGGGCAATAATGTACTGGATTTTGCTTTTATTACCTCTAGTCTTCAATTCATCTTCTTCCACTTCTATATCTAAGTCATCAAATACAGCTGCTAGCGGAATCTTCAGTGTGGGATTACTTGGTATTTTAAAATCCTTAAAAGGAGAAAAAGAAAAAAGTATTTTTACTTGTATTTATCACTTTTAATTAGGCTTCTGTATAATTTTACCAACAAATCTAGGAATGGAAAATTATGCAAATGCATTTTGAAATCTCACTGCATATGAAATGACAACACCATGATTTCACAAGTACCCTGAGAAAGCTTACTAAGAAATGCCCCAGGTTTTTGTTTTCAGATCAGCAGTGACAACACTGCATTATTTTATAACAACAGCTGAAAAATCAAAAACAAAGCCAGGGACAGCATTTCTTTCCCCTAGAAACCAAACTAAGCCAGCACTGAAGAGCTAACACAGGAGCCATCACGCAAAAGTCAGTGTAGGTGTTCTCGATATGCCACCAGATGGCTCACTACAGTTAATGAAGACAAATTAAATTCTTGGAAGAAAAAGGTAAAAATAGACAAAGTATTAGGCAAGCAGGCATTTATTGCATGACAAGCTCTTTGTGTGAGCACATAAATAAAAACCCTAAACAAAAAGTCTGATGGACTCTAAGTTCTATTTATTTTTCTGTATGTTATATCCATTTCCTTGGAAGATTAAAGCAGGTTAAGTATAATAGAACAGAAGCACAGAAGTCTGAATTCAGGTTTATACTAAGTAACCAGAATTTGTTGACAACTGAAATTTAAAAAAAATTCCAATGGTACTATTCTAATTGAGCTGCTGGCATTTTATGAGAAAATGATCAGATTACATTCATAATAAATATACACTTTGTTGTGAAAATATTAAAGGATATTTCTTCTTTACATACACTGCAGAACTGCCTACCTTTCTGTCCAACATGTGCATCGTGGTCTCATTTCTACTGCTCTATGTCTCAAGCAAAAATTTAGGAACACTGTACCTGTGTTCCTAACCTGTTCTACCTGTCACCATTTTAACCAAGTTACCACTCATTTATATGTAACTACATTAAATATCAATAAAGAAATAAAACCTTTTCAGATACATGCATTATTCCAAACAATTATAAATAAGAAATTGCAGCCTAACTTCCTCCAAGACAACCCTTCTCTAGAAAAGATATTATAATTGAACAGTACTGATGCCAGTAAAGACAAACAACCACAGGAAGATAATGTCTCTTTAAAGAAATTTTACAGAAATGGAGAGAAATTAATAGAAAGTTCAGCCACACGAATGGAGGAAAAGTCAGTCTTTCTCTTGAGAAAAAACAGTATTTACTGCAAAGCTACAGCTGCCTTTTGTTTCACTGGGTTAAAGAATACCTGCACACTGTTTTCTTGTGCTTGGTGAGACAATCTTGCACTTGGTAGTGGAGAATGAGATCCTAGTTTTCTATCCAGGAATACTTCCTTACTACAGGCATAACACCAAACACGGAGTGTAGTAAGGTTGACAGTTAGACAGTGTTTTGTCTCCTAAAACGGAACAAAAACCAAAACTGTGATTCAGGAATTTGTAATACTTAAATATGGCTACATGCAAGCAAGAACAGATGTATTAAAATTCTAGGTCTTTCAACAATGAAATGCATATGTATGTTAGAACATTAAAAAATAAAAATTCAATTACTGAAACTTTAGCACAAACTATTCCACACTCCTTTTTAGTACAAAGCACTCAAATTAGCAACAAGGGACCATCAGAATCTAAGACATCGTCGTATCTGACACACCTCTCTGTAATCAAAAATAAGAAGAAAACCTCTTGTCAGAAGTGTTACAATTCACAATGAACCAGTTTTCCAGGAATGTCTGTAACTGGTCATAATGGGAGTCACCTCCTCTACAATGTGTAGGACAGTGTTTATTTCAACTGTTTTCCTGTAAGAAATGCATGCTATTTGGAATCAATCTGAAGAGTAAGATAAATTTTTTAGTTCTGTTACAGTAAGAGGCACTCGTATCAAAGCAAACTTACAATTAGTTCTTTTGCTGGCAGCTTCACACTGTGAAGCCATGCAAAAGTTTGACTGATGAAGACTATATTTTGTTCAAATCTTAATCCTTTTTAATTTGATCGCCTTGCTTACTGTAAGTTTGCATACACAGTTACTATCTTCCTTCAGATATTTTCACAAATCCTTTCTGTATTTCTTCCTTATACGTCAGCACCAGCTAGGTTTACAGACAATGAGGGATTTGCTGGAAAGTAAGAAAATGCTACAACTGCTGCAGGATGCCCAAGTTCCTCCTCCCTTCACTTAATAAAGCCTTGTACAAGAACAATGTTTTTAACATAAAGTGTGGGCTACAACTTCATTAAGTAGCTCTCTCCCTATTAAAAATATCAGAATACATAAATAACTCAAAAAATTTTAAACATGAGAATATGCTTGACTCTGCAGTTTCAGATGTATAAATAACTGCAAGTCTCCAGAGTAACAGCTTAATTATTTTCTTGATGTGGACACAATGAATATGACTATTTGCAGTACAGGGAGACTTGCTCATGGGAACTGGAGCACACAGAAATTGATTTGTGTCAACCTTGCTTCTCTCATCTTAGTGAGTTTATTGATATTTGTACTGAAGAAGAATCCAGAAGAGGGCTTACTATCCACAAATTAAAATTAAGTAACAAGAAAATCAAGACAAGGGCGTCACTGAGAGCAGGCAAACTCTCTTTCTCTTACCTGGCAAGTGCATAACATTGCTAAAACAGCATGTAAAACAGGAATAAACCACCATAAAAAGCCAAGAGGTATAGAATTGTAGGCAACAAATTCAGGGACCATCTGTTCGCCAACTGCACTAGAAACAACTCATTTCCAAATCTATTTTAAAGGCTTTAGAATTGTGATTCAGTTCAAAGAGATGACAAAAAAACCCCTCAAAGTATTTATATAGATTTATACTAACTATTCATTCGTATCACTACGTTCTTTTCTCAAGGTCCTGCTTCAAAGAAAAAAAATCAGGAGTGTTGGTAAAATGCTGTCATAATGCCACACACTTCTTGCAAAACTCCAGTATACACTATCTGTTCATTTCAATATTTGACAGCGGGTTTTTTAGTAGTTCTAGGCATCAAAAATTGTCTAGTGTGGAACCTTACGTGTGTTTTCTGACAGACTAACTGTAAATTGATGGCAAAAATTCCATTTAATCACAAAGTCAGCAACTCTGAAATTACCTGTTAATAAAACTGCCATCCCTCTGCCCCCAGTATTCCTAATTTGCTTCATTTTGGCAAGTGTTCCACTTGCACACGTGTGCACCAAACACACAGTAAGTTTAAGACCCAAACTGATGATCTGACTCTGTCCAACCAAGCCTGGCATGTCGAGGAACAGAGTGCCCACCCTCCCCTGCTCCTACCAAGATGGATCCATAAGAAGGACATGGCTGGAAAGGGTATGTTCAGCTCAGTCTACAGTTTCTTCTTCTGTAGCTACTGAAACAGGGAGGATAATGCAGAAACAAAGCACCTGTTTCTGGTAATTTATACTTCCTATATTATACCTCTTCAGCTCTCATCTTTATTAATCCAACTTCTCTTACCCATCAAGCAGCCTCTAAAAAGTTCTAAAAAGGTTAGACTGAAGTAGTAAAGTATTACACATAAGCTCAAGAAGTCTTTTTACCATGCATCTTGAAAATCATCAGTAATTGTGGTTCTTTTTTTAAATTTTCACTGTGTTCTTTAGAGGAGCACAATAAGATCAGAACTGTATTAATAATTCTGCAGCTGCACAAGGACTGTAAACTTACATAGTCCTAAATTAGACCTGCTTCTGTAAGATGAAAATGACACACAGCTAACCAAACTTCCATGCAGTTCTGTAACAGAGGTTACTGACTTCATTAAAGTAAAAGTTCTCTAACTTCACTTCACTGCTTCAAGGAACTGTATTACTAGTAAATACACATACCTGGGAATGGGTGGTACTGTGATCAACATGGGATTCACCACAGCCAACATATGTACATCTGTTCTGTGGAGCAAGATATGAAGAAGTACACAGAATTAAAATGTGGTGTCACATAGGTTTCCAGAATAGGAACATATTGCCAGTCCCTTTAAAATTCACTCAAAATTCCAAACTTGCAGAGTCCTACACAAACCAAGAGACATGCACAGTAAGCATTAAAATAAATGTCACCTAAAGCAATAAAGAATGCTCAAGATTTAACTCAACTTCTCTTACTCATAGGCAGTGTTAGACATATATGTTTTGAATATATTTTTAGTCATTTTTATATATTTATTCATATTACTGTCAACATGTATTTTTTGCAATTCATGATTTGATAAAGAGTGTTACAGAAAATACAAAGTTAATCTAGGGTCTAAATCGTAAAATACTGAATGGCAATACCTCAGAACGTGACATGTTTATACAAAAATCCTTGTATGACCCTATCCGCAGTGCCTACACAAATAAACTACATTCTATTTATAACATGCAAAATAATTGTTGATTTTAATCATGCTCATTGTAACATATATTTGGCTGAGTGTGGAATCTTGCAGCTGCCAATCTTCATGCAATTTTCATTAATTCCTCATTTGCATGAGTCAAGACAATCACACGGGAGGGTACGACAGGTTATCTACAGCACTCTCCAAGCATGTTAATTTACACAATGAAATAGCAGCTGAACATGATCAATTTTCTGTAATAACTAATGACAGGTATTTGTTAAGTTACCGGTAGTTAACATGCTGGGATCTCACCAGGTTTTTCTAGTGAAAAAGGTGAAGACAAGACGCCAATTCATCCAAGAGGAGAAACATGACAGCATGACCCTAAGTGTCCTACTGCAACTACAAGACTCCCCTATGAAAATGTTGGTATAAAATTTAGTTTTTTCAGTAACAGTCTAAGAGCGTGAGAAATGAAAAACATATTTTAAGCTTGACAGCATTTTCCCCACCTGCCAGGGTGATGCATCCCTGAACACCTCTTCCTACTCCCAAGTGGGTTTTTTTATGTAATTAAACTTAAAACCATCTAACAAAGGACATGAAACCCTTCCTTCCTTCGCTTCAAAGCAAAGTTATCTGATCTCCTTACAATCCACTTAGAAGGACACTAATTAAGTGAATTTTTAAAAATATTCCCACATACACCTAAAGGTTGGCATCTTAGCCCAGAGATATTCCTGACAGTACTTAAAGAAAAGTTGCCAAAAAATGAAGTCAAGCCTACAGGGTGAAATTGTAATTGCTGGAAACTGCTGTAAGTCCCAAGAACTCAAAAGGCATTTTAAAAACTAAATCAGCTACATGCTTTCCAGTTGGTATCACCTATCATTCAGAAGCAACATTTTTGGAGTTGTTTTGTTTTAAATACAGTCAAAATTACATTTTTGTGTAGACGGCAAGAGGAGTAAGGCAGAAGCATATTTAAGACATAACTATAACCAGGGTAAAGATCATAAATAATTTTAAAAATAAAGAACTGCAGAGGAACATTGCTTTTAAATAATAAAATTCAACAATTTCATCAGCAATGTTCCCTCAAAAAAAGCACTACTAACTTTATTTATGGATTACTAGAAAAGGACCCTGCTGTGGAACAACAGAACAACTTACCTCTAAGCATGCCCAAAGGTTGGGTCCTCTGACTTTACAGTCCTGACAAGTGCCCTATTGACATTAAACACAACAGCAAAGTATTATTCCCTTACTTACACCAGTAAACCACAACTTCAACACAAAACAAGAAAAAAATCCTGTAAAGCCTCGTATCAGATGAGTAATTTTAACACAAAAAAATGCTGATAACCGATCTGATTTTTGTTTTGCTTCACATAATCTCAAGATCAGCATATTTTTTCTACTAAAACCCTGGATCTCTCTCTGATATAAACATATATCATATGACATAATAATCCTCAAAATTTGTTTTTCCTATAAATTTAATGTAAAATAAATGTACCTGCTAGAACAGCAGGTAATAATTGCATATTCTTACTTGCAGACATTACAAAAAAGATGCAACATTAGAAAAATGCTCAGATAAAGAAATTTAGCACCATGGACAGAAATTTGACTTTTCATCACAGTGCAGCTTTTAAAATGAGTTACAAGATCTTTCTTTGTCCCATTTATTAGTACTAGCTCAAATCCAAGAGCTCACGCAGGTGTAGTTCCTTAAAGTGTGGCTTCTCTATAAAAAAGAGAACTGTTATCCAAGTAAGCTAGAGCATAGATTTCTTTTTCACAGTTTCTACGTGAAGTCAAGACAGTTGTCCTATACTACATTAACATTCCAAATAACTAAATCATACAATGGCAATGACAATAAAGTTCAGCTTGGTGCTATGCTAACTCTTTTAAATAATGTTTCCACGAAATCATCACCTGCTTTGGAAAAAAAGGCACTCTAAGTGTTAAGTGCTGAAAAATAGTTTTCCAGCTTCATCAAGTCCATAATTCTTCCCACGCTTTGTTTAAACCTTACTATTCCAGTAGAGATTTTACCCATGCTTAACATTTAAATACATCTTATAACTAATAATACAATAAAATATGGACCTAAAATAACTGACTAGTTAACAGTGACAGGAAGAAGGTAAATTACTACAACTCACATGAGATTTCTGTATCAATTCCTCTTTTGTTATCTCCCCAACTGATTCCAGGTGTGGGCAATTGCTGCCAGGTGACGACATTTCTGTTTTCTGAGATCCTGCAGCTGGAATTTTCAACACCAGGGAATCACCTGTCAACAGAAGTTGAGTAAAGAAGAATGAGTAAAACTCAATTCCTTATAGTAGGGAGCAATATTAGATATCTAATATGCAGCATATATATTACTTTTAAAATAATGTGCCTTATTAGAGTTAGTGTAAATAACATCGTTAACAGTAGGAGACTCCAACAGCCCAAACTAAACCCTGACTTCTAAAATGAAATCCGCTGATTTCTAGGGCATAAACTAACAGAATCATGAAAGGAACTGATTTGGATTAATTATTTCACTTCCTGGGCTCTACCATGGCACCCCAATGACATAAAAATTACAGTTTTCAAGCCTACCTAGAACTGATGGTGGTTTAGACTGTACATTCTGGAAAGGGATCTCTGCAACACTGCTGAAGTCGTGGATGCTGAACTGCAGGAGCACAGGACTTGCTTATCAAAGGATAAGGAAACTTTATCTTGGTTTTATTTATTTACAAAGACATTCTAGATTCAGACATATTATATATCAAAAGCAAACTGAAACTTGTAACTCACACGTAGCACTGAACACTAAGTGAGTTTTTATCTTGTTGAGTTCTCTCTGCCCATTCAAGGTCTTTGAGGCAGACAGAAATTTACCAGAAATATTGCTAAATACAATCACTTTGTCATTATTATTTTGATGGTTGCATAGAAAGCTATGATGCTTTGCAGAAGAAAAATAAGAAAAATAAACTGTCATACTGTTTTTATATAAATACTCCAGCTGACTCACGCAGATGGGAGCCATCCCATAACTTTGCTCCAGTTCTGGCACTTAAACAATTACTATCTATGCCTCAACCTCTCCAAGGGCCAAGAAATCATTAACTTTCTTTGCCCAATTATCCGTGCAATCTAGCACTCCTTTATCAAGAACTTGCAACTAAACTTCCACCCTAAGTCAGTGATGCACGCTCTTTGATCTGTCTGCAGCCTTTAGCACCGTTATCAACATCTCTTTCCACTTCGCCCGTGTGCTTTGGCAGCTTTAGGTTTGTTCCCTCCACTGCACAACCAGTCTCTCCTCTGAATATTGAATAACCTATGGCCTTGACAGCATTGGGGAAAACAAACCTTGCCTAGTCGACATCTAAGACAGACTTGCTAGTAAGCTTCCAGTTTATTATCTCTGACTTGCTCTTACTTCCATTGCCTTGCAATAGCATTCCTTTGAATCAAGGGTCATTTCAGCTCACTTTGGTCATCAAAGGCTTTTTCCATACATCAGTAATCTATATGCTCTATTACAGAAAGACACTTCAAATAAGAAAACAGTTAAGCGAGCAGTTTTTCAGGCCAAACCTCTTCAATTTCAGGTGTATTAGCAATTCCTCTTTGAACTGTAAAGTTCCTTTTTAGCACAGAAATGGAAACATGAATGTATGCCACATCTTGCCCATTTTGCAAGGTCTGTTAAAATGTTAAAAAAGGACAAGTGAGTTTCAAAGAAAGTCCTGTGAACATTAAATAAATTCTGTGTGAATTAATGCTGATTTAATACAAATGCTTTAGAAAGACTGATATAATGGATTAGTAAAGGTTTAGATCCAATTTGGTTTTATGGAAGAAACTTTCTGAATGCATTATTCCAAGTAATACAAAGCAATGAATGGAAACTTCACCTCATGCCGTCAGATTTGCATTTAATGTATGTAACTTTTCACACCTGGAACTGCACAACTCCAAACCTGCAGTCCTGAACAAACTCAAACCCAGGAGCTTTGCTCATGCCAGTTTCTGTTTCTTGGTGCAGTTTGAACCTCTCCTCTTCTAATAATCATCAAAAAGACCAAACCACATTCAAATTCATGTCCCTTTGAATGTGGTCCTTCTGTCCATACAGAGAGCATTCCCTGTGGAAATCTAGTTAATGTTATTCTTCATAAGTCATTATATGAGCAAAGCTGAATGCCCTTTCTTTCAACCTCTTGTTAACAAAATTCTTAGACACCTCCTTCCATCTTGCAGCACTGTGATAACTCACTGTACTGCCATGATCTTGGTAGCTTAATATACCCAGCTGCAGTAACACATTTTGTGAAATTTTATGTTAAAGTCTAAAACTGTAAAATTAATTTCAGCCATGAGTCATCCTTCACCTAAGTCCCAGCAAGCCCCGGGCAGCCTCTCCCTCTCTCACTGCCCTTCCTCCATTTCACCACTTCCTACTCTATCTGAAGGGACTGCTTATCTTTCTCAGCTGCTCAAGTTCATTATCACATCTGCTCTTTCACCAGTTTCTGCATTGCACTGACCCTAGCAAAAGTGGTCTTTGCATTTTCAGTAATTAAAAAACCCCAAACAAACAAAACCTCCTTTTGTAGTTTCTTTTGCATTGCGTTTTTATACTCCAGTTCCAAAGCTGGAGTGTACCTCGACTTCATGACTCCAGTGATAACACAGAATAATAGAATGGTTTGGAAGGGACCTTAAAGATCATTTAGTCCCAACTGCTCTGCCACAGGCAGGGATGCCACTCTCTAGATCAGGTTGCTCAGGGCTCCATCCAGCCTGGCCTTGAACTCTTCCAGAGATGGGACATCTACAATCTCTCTGGGCAATCTGTTCCAGTACCTCACCACTCTCACAGGGAACAATTTCTTTTCAATACCTTATCTAACCCTGCACTCTTTGAGTTTAAAGCCACCCCTCCTTGTTCAATCACTACAGACCCTTATGTAAAGTCCCACTCCAGTTCTCTTGGAGTCCTTTTAGGCACTGGAAGGTGCTCTAAGGTCTCCCTGGAGTTTTCTCTTCTCCAGTCTGAACAGCCCCAACTCTCAGCCTGGTTTCACTTTAATTGTTCATGATCATACTCATGCAACAAGCTTTTCATTAAATGCTACCCATATATCTGGGAGAGAACTTTGCACTCTATTTCCAGCTCTCTCTGCTGTTTCCACTAAAGGTTTGTTTTGTTTAGACCACCTGCCTCAATGCATTACACTATATCATCCAACAAAGTGAACCATTTACTGTTCCAAAGGACTTATCAACACATTTCTGCTTAGTGCATGCAGAGAGTCATACTTCAGAGAATAAATTATTTTGGAGCCCAGTCTTGGGTTTTTTGTATCCTGTTTAGTCTTTCCATTGACCGAAAAAATTTGCTCACATGAGCCATCAGGGAAATATGAACCATAATTCGAAGCATCATGACCATTTATCACTCAGCAGAATTCCACAGCATCACAGACTTGTGCGGTGCCTACCAGGGAAGGCCTACCACACACACAGAAAAATCCCATCAAACACAGAGAATTCAACTGATCTTGAAAATTATCTTAGGTTGATGCAGGGAGCCCAGTATCTCCTAAAGAAACAAAAGAGATTTTGAATTCCTTGAAAAAAATTTTAATTAATGTTTTCATCTGCCTAGTTACAGCAGTTAACACTTCAACAGATGCTGCAATAAGCAAATATATTTATTATATAGTCCACTGATGTCATAAATGTGGAGCCATTTTATCAAAACATTTTACAGAGCTCAGTAAGGGAATGTTGATAGAAGATTTTAAGAACAGAAGGATTATTCTGAAGACATCAATTACATGAAAGAGCAATTTTGTCTTCATTACAGACCTTTATTATTTTGCCTGTACAGCTCTGAATAACAGCATATCAAACCAGTAAGCTTGAAGTTCAGGTTTCTTAGCTGCACTCAGTTATTTTACTAATGATGCACTGAAACAATTTAACTTCTTTTAATGGCAACAAAGCAAGAGTGACACATGGTGCAATTTCACACCTGAAAATTACTTAGAACACTAAAGAGCTCTGGAACTTCAGTAATTATTTGCCATATTGACACCCTTCACACTTCAGGAAAAAACCCACGAGCATTCACTCCAAACTATACAAGCCCACTGAAGCTACTGCCTGAGACATATTCAATTTGTAAGATAAATATTTTTTTATCAGTTTTGTAAAGAACTGTGTTGCTCTTTATAAACTTTACAGAAATTACTTCAGCATAACAATATAGAGAAATAATATTGTTACCAAACTCAAAACTAGTCTTCTTAATGTGTGAAATTATGACTAATTTTCCCAACTTCTTAAGTTCCTTTATGTTCTGGCAATCAGTAGGTGGCTTTGAATTTCATCTTCCATCCCTACTTCTACCTTCTTTTAATCTATCAACTCTAAACAAGAGCATCCCATTTTTTTGAAAAAATGACAACACCAATCCCAACTCTGGCTGAAAGCTTACTTTACCTATTTAGCACAAAACCTAATAATTTCCCAGTCAATGACAAAAACACATTCAGTAAGCTGGCAAAAGATACCTGGTCCTTCTCTTCATGCACCAAGAGCTACTCACTCAACCAAGACACAATTTTTTAAAGTCACTTCCATTAGGTTTTTTCCTGCCACGCAGTATTGCTTCCAAAGAGAAAGGACATTCAAAGAAATGCTTGTATTGAGAGTATATTCTCTCTACAGAGTTAGACATTTTTCATTTCATGTTGCCTTTCATGGGATACAGGCCATCCTTTCATTTCCTTCTTCCACCACTCTAAATCCCAGCTATGAAACCCATTAGCTGACCTCTCTATTTCTAAGAGGATTTTCCTAACTCGGGCTCAGCCCAAGCGCAGGGGAAGCCCACAGTGATTTTCCACTGGGTGATCCCCCGTGGATACCCCAGCCCGTCCCAGACGCGGCCATCCCTGCGCACAGATAACTCGGGGGGAACAGAGCAATGTGCGGGGAATTACTGCTTTGGCTTTGCGGCACTGCGCGGTTCCCGCGATGGC
>WBMV01000695.1:129529-213824 GCA_013396655.1 Campylorhamphus procurvoides | reverse complement strand
CGGGCGGAGGGGGGCGGGGCCCAAGGGGCCCAAGGGGCGCGGCGGGGGCTCCGCGGTGCGATCGGGCTCGGGGAGTGACGGGGCGCAGGTTCCGTCAAGTTGCGGTGTGTGTGTGTTCTTACGGAGTGTCTGCGAAAAGGCCGCAGCTCTGGGCCAGATAAACTTTCCGTGGCTGCTCGTAAACAGCCTAAGTGGCAGGTCCGTTCTCCCAGCAGTGGCGGCCTCGGAGGCAGGGCTGTTGCCATGGGTGGCTGGAGGATGTGGCCCCGAGGGCCGCGCTGACAGAGCTGCGGGGCTGGGCTGAGACACCACATGCCCGGTCTCCTCAGTAAAGCTTGCCTGCACTCAAAAGCGTCGATCAAACAAGTCATGCACCTGTTACGTAAGAGATTCGAGCTTGTACAAGAAAACTGTCCTGGGCTTCTATTGCGTAACTCGTTACTTCATTTGACAGAGTGTTTCAGAGACCATCTGTGATTGTTTTCAAGATAGTTTCATTTAATGAGGTTATGGGAGAGGAGGAGCCATGTCAGAAGAAGCTGTTACTGAGACACGATTTTCTCTGAAGACAGCAGCTTTGCGGGTGTTTCATCTTCCCCTCTCTTGGTATTACTCTCTTAATCAGGTAATAAATACAGTATCTAAACACTGTTGATATATGTCTGTTGCAATGTTGAACGTGCTCTTGTGAGCTGAATGCGAGTTACATTTGTACAGAATACCTTGGGGTTTAGTTTGTTCACAGCACTGAACTAAAACAAGCGGTGCTTTTTGTCTTTTTCTGCTAATAAATGCTTAGTACAGCATCATACATCTTCCTTCCTTGCAGCATATCTATGTCTCCATTTTGTAACTGTGCTATGATTCTCATCAAATATCAAAATCGTTAAGGTTTTTTTCTTGTAGAATTTTTTAGGTATTCAAAAATTAAACATAACTGTTGCTAAATTTTGAATAATAATATAGAGTGTGGTGTGAAATACTTCTACATTGCTATTACTGCTTGCCAAATTAATCTGAATGATAATTCATTAATGTAAAACAGAAGTCTTCTAGTTTTTGACTCACTTTTATTTGATTAAGTAACATCCATAATGACTAAAACAAGAGTCTTTAAAAACCCAGTGATTCTTTAAAAGCAGGCTGGGTTTTGAACCCATTCAGCCCTTTATGCTGGTTTTGTTCCGTTTTACTTATGAAAAGATTTTGTTCAAAGAAAATCTGAAGGCTCCATTAATCAGAGTATTTCCTTTTACCAGTTGCCCTGGAGTAATTGTTGTATTTTCTGTTGCTGATGTTATAGGCAAGTTTTCACTGGAAACACAGATAGCAGTCACTCAAGTCTGGGTGAAGAGTACATTATGATCATAGTTTTTAGGCTGACAAAAGCTGGAAGTATTGTGAAGCTGATACTCTGATTGTAGGGAATCACAAGATTTGTCAGTAGAGCACCTTTATGTCAAGGACAGGAAGGAGGAGCTGTAATTATGTAAAGAATCAGAGAAGAGAGGCATTAGTTGTCTATATCTACATGTGTGATAAAAGTGAGAGGGAACTAAGTAACAATTACTTGACAAAATACTAAGGCTTTAGCTGTAGTCCTCAGGAAATAGATTTCTTGAAGAGTGAGCCATATTATGGTCCCATAATACACAAGGGAAAAAGGAGTTTCTAGTTGGCTGTACAAAATATGGTCCAGTAGATTTTTTTTCATTCTGTGTATGCTGAATCATTGACAAGAATGACTAAATAAAGTTCATAATTAGGAATACTAGTAATATTTTTTAAATAGACATTAGAAGATCCTAAAAATGTTCCGCTTTTGAAACCCATGTCATTGACACGACTGTATTTTATTTATTGAATTAGACACTCATCAGCAAAAGTTAAGTAATATTTCATATTTCCTTGTAAATACTTTTGCTGCATATAAAACCAGAATGAGTCTCAGTCTTAGCTGCACCTGCTTATTTTCACACCTTTTCTGTATTTAGAATACTTTAAAATTTTCACTGCAAGATCACTGACTTTTTACATTTCAGAATATTCATATCCTTTTTAAATACCATGGACAACTCCATTATGTGCGACTATTGACTTTCCTCTCCTTAGAGGTTTTCATTTCCCTGTTAATTTATTTGTGATCATGTTTGTAGGCACACACAAGTTTTAAAGAAATCCACTTATGGGTCTTTGAACCTTTAGTTTAGTTTTGGCATTTAATTTTGTGAGCGGTGAGATTTTAATCTCAGTTATTTGGTTATTAAATCTTTTCTGTAAAACACAGTAGTCTTTTGAAAGTATGTGTTGGTGCTGTTCCAGGCATTGTCTTTCTCCCTGAGTGCAGTGCTGGGTTGTAGACCTCAGTCAAGGTATGCATGGTACCATCAAGGACTCGGCTTTCAAGGCAAAGGTTCTTGACTTGTTGATTGCAAACTCAGTGCAGAGAGAAGCTTTCAACTCTTCTTCACATTGCGCACTGCTGGTAGTATTAACCAATTACACAGCAACCAGGGGTTGCCAGGGTGCAGTCGTGCTCTTGAGACCAGCTCTCCCTGGTATGAGGAATCATGTTACAGAAACACCATATTAGGCCCAAGGACTGTGGATCTGGCTTTCTCCCAGAAGCCTGTTGCTGAAGCAACATAAGTTTCCAAAAGATTTTGTGAATGTGAACTGTAGTTTCCAGTTAAATGGCACTTTTCTTCTTTTTGTATCTTGTCACTTTGTATGTTATAAACTTTGATAATGGCTTTTGATTCAAGGTGCTTGTATACTTGGCTCTTATTTATGAATTTAAACATCTCTAAACCATCTATATCCAAAATAAAATGTAAATTTTTTTAAACTGTTTATTTAGAGAAGTATGTTTAAATACATCTTTTTCCCAAATTGAAATACCATGCAAGTGTTGGCATTAGGATCTTTCACAGTGCAGGAAATAGTGTCTTTGTGAGGGGTGAGTTCCTTCTCAGTATTCTTTTGCTGTTAGAGAATTAATTGAAGCCCTGCATCATCCTGGCATTAAGAAGAAATAAAAAAAAAAAAGTTGTTAAAAAGTTGTTTGCTTAGATCCCCATAGTTCATGGATTTGCAATATACCTTATCATTCTTGGTACTGCAGTCTGTCTCTCAGTGTGTATATTTTCGACAAAGTCACACTTTTATTTTCAGGTAAAGCTTTCCCCTGGATTAAAGAAGCTTTTCACGGTGACCGCAGTGAGTGCAATATCTGTGATTTTTCTGGCCCATCACTTTAAAAGAAGACGTGGAAAGAAAAACAACAAAGTGCCACCATGGGAACCAAGTCATCTGGTATTAGAGTGTACCAAAGCAGGTGCTTCAGAAAAAGGTACATCATGGAACCTCCAATTCGGGTTTTTTTTGTTGTTTTCATGTAGAGGAGGAAAAGGGGTGTGAAGGGATGGGTGTGAATAACAGCGTGTAGCCGTAAACCAAACTATTTTCCTTTAAACAGAGAATAGTTTGGGTGGGAAGAGGCATTTAAAGATCATCCAGTCCAATGCCTTGCAATGAGCAGGGATGTATTCAGCTAGACCAGGTTGATCAGAGCCCCGTCTAACCTAGCCTTGAATGTTTTCAGGGATGGGGCATCCATGACACCTGTGGGCAACATGTTCCAGGGTTTTACCATCCTCATTGTGAAAAACCTCTTCCTTATTATCTCATGTAAATCGACCCTCTTTTAGTTTTTTAAAACCATTACCCTTTGTCTTACTGCATGAGACCCTGCTGACAGGCTCCCTGCTAGTACTGAAAGGACACAGGAAGGTCTCTCTGGAGCCTTCTCTCCTCCAGGCTGAACAGTCCCAACTCTCTCAGCCTTTCCTCACAGGAGAGGTGCTTCATCCATTTAATTATCTCCACAGGATGGAACACCTGAGTATGTTTAAATTTGCCAAATTAGGAACAAAATTACAGTGTCTTATGAAGAAGCTGGTCTTGTTCTCAAAGGTGAAGTTTTAATCATGAATTTGGATTAAACCTCTCTTTATCATTAGTATATTAACAATAGGTTTTGCCATTCCTATGGATGTCTTTCAATACTGAGAAATGAAGATCTAATTATTTATAGAACAGGAAAATAATTATGCTCAAATGCATAGTTATTGTTATAGATAAGTAACTGTTCTTATGTGTAGTTTCTCACATAGAACTGTAAATAAAATAATTGTTTGCTTAAGACAAAATTTTTGTTAGAATTACAAAAGATGCAGTGCTTTCAGTTTGTGAGAGCTTTAATATAGGTGTATTTCTTAGGTTCTAGTTGTTCCAGTAGTCGACAAAACTTGACTCTTTCTCTGAGCTCTGCCAAGGAAAAAGGATCTCAGTCTTGTATCTATGCAAATGGAGGACTTTTCAGTAAATATTCTGGTTCAGTTCAAAGCCTGACCTCGGTAAGTAAATGTGTTTTAAAGCTCTTGAGTATCTGTTAACTTGCGTTGAATGTGAATTAAACTATAGGTTTCATTGAGCTGAAGGAACTTTCCTGAACAAGCTGCACAAGTGGCTAGAGATGCTGAGAAGCCATTGTCCTTACCACAGAATAAAACCAGCTTCTAGGCAGGTGGCTTAGGTGTAATGTACTCTGGCAGAAATGTGGTTTTAAGGGTACTCTATAACAACACTTAAAAATCTGTGGGTTTTTTTTAAGGTTCAGAGTGCCACCTCCTGTCACAGTTGTGCTTGTGCCAATTCTAATTCATGGGATAAAGCAGATGAAGATGACATTAAGCTTGTCAATATTCCAGTGACTACACCTGAAAATTTATATTTGATGGGTAAGTCGTAATAAGAATATTGAGCATCTGCCTACAATGGATGTAAATAATTTCTTGGATTTATAGTAAAGTGACACACAGTATTATTGTGGTATTCTCAGTGTCCTGTTGGCATATGTCTGAGAACATTTCCATAAAATAATGAAGTCATACTTGAGCTAAAGTTAGTTTCTCAAAATACTTGTATTCCAGTATTTGTCGTAGTAATCCTTAAAATTATTTTTGAAGTCAATAGGAAAAAACACATTGAACATTGTTGCTTTAATCATATTGTGAACTTCTTCATCTTATTAAAAAGGCTCAGAATTGACGTTTTAAAAACTTGGATCTCTGTGATAATCATGCTTATTTTAGCTACATATTGTCTTGTGTCTCTCAACTGTGAACACTCCTGAAGCTGTGTTCCATGGAATGGAGGTGTTCCTGCTCTCCCCTAGGTATGGAGCTGTTTGAAGAAGCACTGCGGCGATGGGAGCAGGCACTGACTTTTCGGAACAGGCAAGCTGAAGATGAAGCAATTTGTGGTTCCATTAAGCTGGGAGCAGGAGATGCAATTGCAGAAGAAAGTGTAGAAGTGCGTATATGCAATCTATAATCTACTGATGCTACCCTTACAATTGGTTGTGTTTTATTACCTGAATCTTTTAAAATTTAATTCCATTGCGAAACTTGAGAATTAATTCAATTTCCAATTTAGTGATATTGCACTTATAGGACGTCTGACTTCATTCTTTTTGATTTTTTTTTTTGTTTGGTTGTTTGAAGGAGAGCATGGGTAGGGAATTAACATTATTTACATTTTGGGAATTGCCACTGATGCATCTGTGTTTGCTTGTGGATGGTATTATTGAGTTTATCAAGCACACTACTTCTCTGCACGTAATCCCTTCGTTCATCTCTTTTTTATGATTATGTGAGAGGGTATCTGCTTAGCAAAGATAAAGGTCTTGGGAAAGATGATCAATTTGTGCATACTCACAAATAACGTGCCTGAATTTGATGTGTTTTCCTCCACCCTTATGAACTAAATGCTAAAATTATTTTGAAATAACCAGACATGGGGCTTTTATTTCTGGTACAAAAAACATCACAGATAATTTAGTTGTATTTTAAAATTTGAATTTTATTTTTATTGCACTAAATAAAATGTGTGTGTTCAGAAAAGTGTGTATATTTTGATTGTCAAAGTATTCATCTGACTGTTCTTGTGATGTTTGTAGGGAATTATTGTGGCAAGGTTTGTTCTCTGAAGGCTTAATATCCTTAGATTTTACAAAGGACTCTTACAGACTGTAAAAGAAAAGAAAATCTTCTTATGTCTGTCTTCTTGCAGGATATCATTAGTGCTGAATTCATTCATAAGCTTGAATCTCTTCTTCAAAGAGCTTATCGTCTTCAGGAGGAGTTTGAAGCCACCCTTGGAGTCTCTGATCCTGCTGCCCTGGCTAATGATATTGGTAAGTACTCCTATTTTACATCTCTTTTGCTACTAATGATGGCACTTGGAGGGGGGGAAACTGAAATACAAAGCAGAATTATATTTATCAGTAAATCAACAGGAAAAAAATTATGTTCTTTACATTACTGTTTAGTGTTTGATGAAGTACTTATAGTTTAGGTAACAATGAACTGAAAGGAAATTCTTTTCATTGTAGCTTCTCAGTATTTAAATGTTTGTGCAGTGAGATTATGTGACCCTTCTTATAGAACGGGTGTTTGAGAGTGTTTCAGAAGTTTTATACATCTTTTGAACTGTAAAACTGTGTATGGTTTGTCATAATTCCTTTTACCAGAAATGAAAACCGAACTAGAAGGGCTCAGTCTGAGTTAATAATCATTATCAAAGCTCTTATCCCTGGTGATTGACATTTATCACAGTTATGAGTGAGTAAACTTAAAATGGCAAACATAACGAGTAGCTGCTGCCAGACATGCTGATTAAGTACAGATAGTTTGATTATTTTTATTTGAAGGATTTTTAGAAGTTCTTTAAGACCAATACTATTGTGTTCTTTCATAATTTGAGATGAGGCATCTGATCCTAAGTAACTGTCAGACTTTAAGAGCAGAACATGTTCAGGGTTAGTTTATCAGTCGTTGTTGGTTGGGCTTTGGTTTGACTGGCACGAGGTGGCAGCACTCTCCTCTCTTAGCCCTCGGTTACCTGCATCTACTGAATACATCTCTGAGCAAGCTGGGAATTAAATTTGGGTCAGAGTTGGCTGTCTGACATACTTGCATACACTTGTAAGTGTAACCCTTGAAGCAGAAAAGCATTTGAATGTTTCATTTTAGTATCTGAAACCATCAGTCCTAATTAAAGTTTCATTATATATCCACCATTAAATTAGGAGTTTATTTGTAATTTCTGTTTTCAAGCAAAATTAATAAAATAGTATTCAAAGGACTTAATGTAATGCTCAATGTGTTTACTTATTGTTTTGCTTAGTCACCCTGCAAGTATTTTAAATGAGTATTTAATTTGTTAGGTGGAGTAACTGGATTGTTTACCAAGAATGTTCTGAGACTTTTTATTCCTTTCAAATGTTCTTCATAGAAATAATTCGTGATTTCTTCAGTAGATATCTGTTACTTTATTATGAATTTTATTTTGCTGGCCCAGGTGAGTGAGGAAAACAAGTAGTGAAGTGTTTTAGTGAATATCGTTTTCTGTGTTCAGGATTTGGGACTTTTCTTCAGTATCCTGAATTTGTGACTTGAATAGCAAGTGATATATTAAAGAATGCTTCACTTTTTCCAAATGTTTTAGAAAACAGCAGGACATCATCTCCTTCGAAGTGCTATGGTGCTTGGAAGTGTTTTGTCCAATATTTGATTTATTAACAACAACAGGAATGGAAGGGTTCAAGAGTCAAAAGAATAAGTAAGTCCAAGAAACTGATGAAATCCCAGTGGTCCAAAGAAATATGGTGCAGAATTCCTTACTAAGAATAATACTCTACTGCAAAATGCAGTTTGGAACAGAAACAGAAATGAAGGGTCCTGTACTCTATAGGAATGAATGTCAGTTGTGGCAAAAGAGGCGGCTGAGATGTGTTCCTGGATGATTTACACCTAAAACTTTTTAAAGAAGCTAGATAAAGAAAGCACCCTAAGTTATCACTTACTATTCAGTAATCTTGGAAAGTGAGAATGTTCCAAATGATTGGAAAATCACCAGTTTAGTTCCAAATCTTAAAAACCGAACAGCTCCCAGACTCCAGCTCATCATGTCAGTGAAATCAAGTTGGTAATTTGCAGTTCTGTTAACACAGACAAAATAGTGAAATATTTATTTAGAGCCAGTTAATACGGTTTCATAGTAGGTAGGTTTTCTTGGACTGTAGGTTTTTTGAGAGATCTGCAGTTTGATGAATCAATACAGCATAAATTAGATGATAATAGTCTGCTCACTGACATTTATTTATACTTCTGTGTGCTTTAAAGGAAACATTGTCGTTTTATAGCAGATATTTGATCAAATGCTGTCATTTTAACAACTATGTAGTTGATTATAAAATCATTTGTAGAGCTGGAAGTTGATAAAAATTTATAATTTAGGGCATTAAAAGCATTGAATAAATGAAAAACAAAGGTTAGTAAGAAGATATGAGTCGTCTGTTTAAATGGTTGCAATCTAACAAATTACATTGAATCCAGGCAGCTGTGCATTGTATGTGGGAGATATTTGAAAAGAAAAATCATGAGGAAACACTTCTGGAATGTGTTAGGAAAATGATGCATCACAATCAGTGTTAGTTCTTGGCACATTGCTGTATGAAAAAGGCCACTGCTAACCTTTGGCTTTGTGAAAAGGACGGCACCAGCATAGAGGCAGATGCAGTCTTGATTTTTATATGGTTTTAGAATACTGTCTTTAGTTCTGTTATTTATATTTCAGAAGCTATAGAGATACTAGATAGCTCAAAACAAGCCATAAAATTTATCTGTTTTGGAGAAACAAGCTAATACCTGGTTTAAGGTGGGTATGTCAGTTCCTTAATGAAGAGGATACTGAGGGGTGACTTACTTATTCTGAATAGCTGCTTGCACATGTAAAAGGTATGTGGTGCTGGGGGAATTGTAGACCTTGTTGTCAGAGTCATAACTAGATCAAATTTCTAGTTGTTCAAGTGAAACAAGTCAAGGTCTCAAGTAAGTTGCATCTGAAGTGTGTTGAGAATAAGATTATTTTTTTTAATGCTGTTTCGAGGGATGTTTTCATTCTTTGAGAGGAAGATAGAAGCCCCATCCCTGGGTGTGTTCAAGGCCAGATTAGATGGGGCTTTGAGCAATCTGGTCCAGTGGAAGATGTCCCTGTCTGTGGCAGGGGCTTGGAACAAGATGATGTTTAAAGTCCTTTCCAGCTCAAACCATTCTATCATAAATAACACTTACGGCTTGTCATTAAAATGCTCATAACCAGCTCTTGTGCTTCAAGATTTCAACTGTTGACCCACAAAAGTAATCAAAATATTTTGCATTGTTTTTCTCTCTGATACACATGAAGGTTAGATATAGTTTGTGGATTTTTCTTCCATTTTCTCTGTCTGAAAAGCTTGTGATTAGCCACAGCTGGAGATGGAGCTCTGACAGTTGGACAAATGCTATCAAGTGCTACATAAATGACTGACTAGCACTTATTTAGATTATAATGAACTCCAGATTTGTTCAGGAAGGAGACTTACAAAGGTAGAAAATTCTCTCAATTTCTAATTTTCATCTTTCTCTGTGAAGGTTTCTGTCAGACTTCTTGGAGCTCCTGAAACTTCTCTCTTCCTTACTTGTCTGCTAGTCACAGATGCTGCTCCTTCTCAAAACCTTTAAATATTATTCTTCCCAGATCGTTATTTCCCTGTACATACTCAAATTAAGCTCTTAGTGATCAATCATACCACAGACTTGCTTTTCATTTGGTGATCCCACTTAGTATTTGAAATTGGTTGTGCATGATAAACAATTTGCCAACCAGCTTTTGGGAAGCAGCTTTCTGGAGGAGATTATGGTAACATGCCACATGGGAGAGTCAGGAATGAGTTACCTGGGAACCTGCTGGAGTACACTGCTTATCACTGCAACCACTGTCTTTTCTGATCTGGTCTGCAGTGGTTCTCTTCTGCCTGCTATTACAGGTAGTTCTGATATTTCAAAATATTCAGATACATCTAAATATTCAACTTCTAGCAGTGCAGAAGATACAGGTATAAATAAAGACATATTCTCCCGGTGGGTAGAATTCTATTAATAGTAATAATAATAATAAAATAATTGAAAATTATAATATTCAGCTCTATAAGCTGCTGTTGAGTTCTAAATGATTAATACAGCCCAGAAAAATGCTTGCATTTTAAATAGATGAAATAATGGAATGCCATTTTCTCACTCTAGTTACATTCTCCACTGGACTTTCAGAATTGCCATATAAACCAGCAAGCTAAAATAGGATTTCTATAGAAAAAAGTAGTTCTGGACATGAAATTTAAAGAAATATGTAGGGCTAAACTGTAGTTAGTTTTATGCTGTTCCTCTTAGTACTGTGACTCAGCATGGGAAGCCTACAAACAGGCTTTACTGAGGCAAGTATAAGCTGCACTCAGTCAGAAAGGAGGCAGTTGGCAGAAAACTGTGAAACAAAATATTCATCTTGTTATTTCTGAGTGATGAATGTAAAGGGGTAGAGTACATCCAGTACTTTCTGTAGTCTGTCCTTGAAGAAAGTTCTCTTTTTTTTCCTATTTAGATCTTTTCTAGCAGATTGAAATGTTAGTCAAGCAAACTTGGGAGGAATGTAAAGAGCTGGGAGAGAAACAATAGCTTTACTTATGAGCAGAATTGCAGGTCAGAGGGGAAAGTTCTCAAATTGTAGGGCTCCTTGTCAGTGCTAAATTCCTAATACTTCATATTATTATTTTGATTTCTACTCTAAAAAGGAATGCTAGCACTCAAACTAATGGTGACTCGTGTACACTGGCCCTTAAGCTTTTTGACAATATTAAAATGTAATCAATGCATATGTTTTAATTTTTAAAATACTTACTTTTTATTGTATATCAGTTATACAGTTAAATTAATTGTTTGAGCTACTGCAGTAAAATCTCTCACAAAGGTCCGTGTTGTTGGACGGTTTTGTTGAAAGGTTTGTCTGTTTCTTTTTTTAATTTTCTTCTCACACTCAAAGATATGCCTGGCATTTTGGAGAGAATAAGCACAGCCTTTAACCTAGTGACAGAACTATTTGGAAAACTGATTTACATGTTAGGAACCTTTTCTCCAGCTGCACTTAACAAAAATCAGTGAAGCTGTTGAAAGCTCATCTTTATTAACACAGACTTCTATAATGTTTTACTGTCCACAAATTAATAACTAGAGCCTGTATTTTCCTTCCGGCCTCAAAAATGTTACTAGAAAAATTTCAGCTGGAAATTGTGAAGCTTTTTATGATAGCTTGAAAACTTTTGCTTGATTTGTTTTCCTTGAAGATAAATTTACATAAAATGTTTTCTTTTTTTCTTGGAGAAGGACTAAACATTTTTCTAGAGGCTGAAACAGTATTGAAATTGAAAGAAAACAACAGCTTTTTTCTGTAAGTGTGGAAATATATTTATCCCCAGAAATACTCTTGTGAAAGAAAGAAAACAACTTTACTAAGTTTGAAGAAAAGCCCGGAAAAGTTATTCTAATGCTATTTTTTAAAAAAATAATGCATATTTTGAACACAAATTTTAGCTGTTGCAGTTTGTTGAAGTTCAGCAACTGCTGAAACTGTGAGGTATCTCACATTGCAACTTATTGATGCAGCTTGTTATTTCTGACTCACAGTAGAGTTGCAGATGTTTGAGTTGCATAGTATGTCTTCCCTAAACAGTAATACTCAAAGACTTTCTTTTAAAGACATGTTGTCTAGTGTTAATAACACTTCCTTTCTAAATTGCCTTCTGCAAAATATTTTGTCAGAAAGCACCTAGGCATCATGTTGGACAGTAGAGTAAGATTGGTATTTAAAAGTTCAACCTAGAACTGTAAGCAAAAATATTTCTGCAAATATTGTGTCTATAAAAAGATTATAATGCTTGGCTTTCTCAGTGACACTCCTCATTTTGGCAATACTCTGCTAAAAATGCAGAATGGCTTTGCATGGACATGCAGTGAAGTACTGGTGTTAAACAATATCAGTATTCATAATCTGTATCTTTATGTTGGTATTTGATAACCTGAAGTATATGTTTGTGTTTATCTTAGAAGCTAAAATCTTTTCAGCAGTGGCTCAAGATTATCTATTTTACTGTAGAATGAACAGCACTGGAGAACTCAAGGTCACTTACTGTGGTCACTTAGCTTGGAGGTTAGTTGGGATAGGAATTTACAGAGACACTTCCAATAAGATCAGAAAGTCTGTTTCTGATTTTTGAGGTCCTTTGTTACCGTTTGCCCCACAGCTTTGCTGTTAGATCCAACTGTGCAGGCTATTTATACCCCTCACTCCTTTTCCTTACATGGCACCTCCGAGACCTGTCTTCTTTCTGTCCACACCAAAACTCCTGTCTAAGCCCTTGTCTGTCTCACTTCTTGACTCCTGCCATGTTTTGTCTTGCCTTGTTCATTTAAAAGTTGTTTCCCTGACATGGGCTTAACTGTTATTTGAAAAATTGCCTTTGCTCATTTTTCTGACCAGATTATTCCTCTTCCTTAATCAGTCTCTCTCCCTCAGGAGCTTCTCTTCAAATGAAATACAAACTAGTCCTTTTATCTCTGAAGGCTGCTTATAATTGAGCCACAATCCACCTACATGATTTTTTAAGTTAGCTGTTCCTGTGCTTCCCTGCTCATAAAAGTTGTCTCAATTATTTCTACTCGTTCTTTACAACGTATGAGCAGCTGCAATTGTCTCTTTCCCCAGATCTCTTCTTAGCAGGAGCTTCCTGATTGCGGTCACCTGGGCAAACTTAAGTACTTTCTCCCTCTTTTTCCTTTCTTCTCTGGTTATCAGTTTTAAATCCCTGATAAAATGGGGTAAATATGAAGAAGCTGTTCCAGTTTGTCTCATGAGTAAGGAACATTTGTGGAGTAGTTTATGCAGGCAGTGCCCCTCAGCAGCACTCAAGCAGGACTAGTTAACCATGTGTTTATCACTCCCCACAGCAGCTATGACACATGCTACTTTAAAGGCGTGTATTTTGAGTGTTCCTTTTGCATCTCTTTTGTTGGCCATTCATTCTAGTGTTTAGTTCTGGTCAGTATCTTCTCCATTTTTTGAAACCTGTCAAGCAAGTACACATTTACCTTCTTTTTGTGTAAAGAAATAATTTTCTCCCTAAGTCAGGGCTTGATTTAATAACCACTTGTCTGCATTTTGAAGAGTGATTTATTGGATAAGTGGAAACAGGTTTCCAAAGGCAGGAAGTTGATTTTTTTATTTCTCCTCTCACATAATCTTGTGATACATTCTATACAAGTTATAGTTTACAAAGTCTTCTTCTTACTAAAAAGGATGTACATACACTTAACTTCTATGTGTTTATTTACATTGTGAGTATAAATGCTAGAGAGGCAGGAAAAATCATACCAGACAGATGGCAAGGAGTGAGGGCGGGATAAGTGTTTATTTTTCTGGCTAGAGTATGGCAGTGTGAGGTTATATAAACTGATGATCAAGAACCTGTTTTGGCCCATAGGGCCAATTTCTGTTTTAGAACTTCTGCTAAAAAATTTCTTCTTCCATTGCAGTCTACTTTTAAGAGAGGCTGGCCTGAAACACTTTCGGACTTGTTATTTAGCAGTAACCATCATTACAGCTATACACATTTATTTACCTAGCATATAGTTTGTGGGTGTTTTTTTAATTGTTTTCCCTCTAGCTGGGAGGCTCAAGTAGCTTATGTAAGCATTTCATTCCTAAAGGTCTTAATATCTTTCAATCTTCTTGTTTCAGCTTGAAATATTTTAAAGTTAAAATTGTATGTGGGAGTAAATCTGTTTTTGTGGAAAGTTATAGCAAAAGGCTCTGTGAACTGTAACAGTGGAGGGAGTAAAATATATCATTTGTGTGTCATTTTTCTCATGCACATATTTGTGCAGTTAATTGCTAAAATTGGTAAAAAATAACTGTGTTGGAGATGTGTTTCATTTCCCTTTTGATTGTTCAAGCAAAAGTTGTTTTTTTTTATAAATTGCTGTAAATTGTCTAATTGGGGTATTTGGTGTGTGCACATGTCCCACCTTACTTAATAATCCTGTTTGCAGCAAAGTGCTGTAGTGTAGCTGGTTCAAGAGCACATGTCGATCACACCAGGCTTTATTCTCTCCGTTGCTATTTAAAGCTGCCCTTGTTCTACATGCAGATATGCTGCCAGTATTTAAAGGTAAATGTGTGCATATTTCCAGATAGCTTGGCCCCCTTTAGCAGACACTCAAACAGGTGTGACTAAAGGTGCCATCTAGGCATTGTATTAGTTATCTGTGGTAAACCAAAGTAACATAAAATAAAGCAAAACTTGAATAACAAAGAATGTACATGATTTAGGCTATCTCCCAGGGTCAGGTTGCATTAATCATTGCTTGCATTATGATTCAAGTATTAATATGTTGTTACTGATGCATTTAGCAGCCTTAGTGTTATTAATTTAGATTTTTAATTTAAGTTGGTAATTGGTGTTAATTAGTAAACTAAAGATCCAGAGGAACTCTTTGTTCAGTACAACTTTTTCAGGATTCTTATCTCGTTCTTTCCTACTCTCGCAGGCAAGTGGAATGCAAGCAGGCCCTAATCAGTGCGGCACTGAAGATATTCTTAAAGTCTTACTGTTTAAAATTAAGCATGTCTTGCTAATTTAGGTCTTAGACTGTGTACTGTGTGCAGCTGGGTTTGTAGAAGCTGGTCACATTCCTAAGCAGTGTCACTGGAGTCTGCAGCATTCTGTAAAACAGTTCTGCCCTGCCATTCAGGTGAAGACTAGGGTTATTATGCTGTCCCTGCAAAATTTGCCTGTGTCAGATATGCTTCGTTCTGAATACAGAATCCAAATGTTAGCCCAAAACATGTATGTATATCTGTGTCTTTCACTGTGATTATTTCACTGAGCATCACCGGTTACATAGTTTGTTCTCTCTTTATCTGCTAATTCTGGGGATAGAAGGTATCAGTCTTTTTTTCTGATACTGTCTTCATACATATAAGTGGAATTACCAACTTCTGGACAGTATATTTCTCTTTTAATGGAGGAACAAATGAATGTGTAGGATCCTTTTGTCAGTCTGTTTCACTTGCTTTGAAATGTCAACATCCCTAAAACATGATCTTTGGCTAAAGAAAACCCTTTCCAGAAACCTTGTGTTTAAAATTTTACTTTGACAGGAGCATGTTGGATGGTCCCATACCCTTGTGCTGTGTCCAGCAAAGTAGTCTTTATGCCAGAATACTAAACTGTTTATTCTTTCCTTTTTTATATAACAAATTAAGAAACTAATTATAAAAAATAATTAGAAATGCAACAAGTTTCAGGAGCTGAGCAACAGTTGCTGTTTATGCTTGTCCTTTTTCATCACTGCCTGTCCTGTTATCTGCTCTTCTGTGAAGAAAGGCATGGTAGCAAAGCCAAGATGGTGTCAGTGAATTGCCTTGAAAAGAAGCAAGAGATACTGCCAGTAACGCACTGATGTAAACATCCTGCTTTTAAGTACCCAATGACTTACAGGGATAAATTCATTTAGTTTTGGGACTCCTCTCTGTCTAGTGAGAAGACTTTTCTACCTAACCTGCTTATGGAGGCCTCTGGCATAAGAAAGGTACTAAAGGTGCCAATTCTAGATGGGTAAGCCTGCAAGTTAACCTTGTACTTGCTTCTCCTGTAAATATGACATTGCATTTTGAATCTGTTTTGCATCCCAATGAGTTAACATTGTGACACTGAATGGAGTTGAACACACCATTCCATTGTCACTAGAAAGTGTCTGTGCAAAAATAGCAGTAGGTCATACTTGGTTTTAGGATGTGAAGAACTGAAAAAAGGCAGTGACGTTCAAATCTGATGACTAAGGTGTCTGGCAGGCCCCACAGTGCTGTGCTAAAAATCCCTGGTGGACAGTCTCAGCTTTGAAGTAAGAAGCACTGGAATTCAAACTTCGCTGTGGACAATAGAGCTGCAATGCTTTCTGAACTACAGGAGAATGAAGGACCCCTATGAAGAGGAAACAGTGACAGCTTTGCGTTGTACGTCCCTCTGTACAGATTCTGTCTGGATTAGACAGCTGAGCAAACTTTGCTTCGTTGCCAGATTTTATCTCTCAGATCAAATACAAGTACAGAAACTGTTATCTAAACTATTAGATGTGAAAACATGAGGCTGGTCAGAATCCAAACTTTCCTGTAAAGGATAGGGAATTTAAACCTTAAAATTAGGGAAGATCCACTGATTTCTAGCTTCAAGGTAAAGGAAAGAAGCTGTAGAAAATCATAACCCTGTGTAAATGTAGAACCTTATAATGTGCAGTTATGAATAATCAATTTTTACATTTTCAAAGAAATGAAAAGGTGTGTGATAGGGAGAGCCCTAAAAGTGACATGCAGTTTACACCAGATATATGCCTCAAATCTCTTTCAGAATCATATGTCTGTGTTGAGCAGAGAGACCATAAAACAGAGAAGTGAACACATGCACACATAATCTGTGTTTACTAAGCTGATTTCTCAGCTGTCAGCACACGTGATAAGTTAATGCAAGTTATAAAATGCATGTTAGATGCTGCTTTAGTTTCTTAAAATTCAAATGTCAGCAGTCTAACACCACATGTGTTTACTCTGTCTCTTCCTTGGGATTGCAGAGTTCCTCATGATGAGAGGTCCTTCTATTCTGAGATTCTGGTTTTACGATTAAGCATGCTACAGTGATTCAGGGACAGCTTTCACAGGTCACTTTCTCTATAACAAAATATTTTTATCCTTTTGATCAATTCTTTGCTTAAAAAAAAAATTGCAACTATTGGAAAATATTCCAACCCAGTTATCAAATTTAGGGAAGAATTCTTTAGCAGATTTAAATCTTGAAAGAAACATTTGATTTATCACCATTCCAGAATATGAAAGCTCTATAATATTTCCTAATACTCTTCTGTAATTTAATGTACTTGTGTTTGTGGATTACAGGAAATAAATTATACTTACATTTCTTTCTTAGCTATACTCAGTTTTCACACTGAGAGACTAAAATGATTACTTATGCAGAAGCATTTTGTGCTCTGTTTACCTTTTCTAGATGAGAGCATCCAAGGGACTTGATTTTACTATTATAGAATGTAAGAGCTGTAGCCATGTTGTTTTGTTTTATACACCATTAAACATGTGGTACTCAGCAGATAATGTAACTTTATGGACAAAGTCAGTATCTTCAAGATCTGAAAATAACAAAATCATTATAAACATCACAGAATTTGCCATTACTTCTTTCCAAAGGAAATGGAAAATCTCTTGAAGGGTATTTTAGGCACATTGCATCTTTTTCCAGATGAAAAATATTGCAAATCAGTACATCTCTATTTTCAGGTGGATTTTATTGCTCATATATGTAAACTTAATGCATTTATAAGCATTCTCTTCTTAATGAAGAATGTATTACTGTCATCTATACACATGCTTTTAATTCAGCTTTTAATCAGCTGGACTACTTTTGTCTTAAGAATAGCATCAAAGTAACACAGAACACAGCGAATGAAGAATATCTCGTGTTTTGCATAATGATAATTAGGTAAGCATCCAGTGTCTTGGAAAATGGGCCTTTTTATACCTGTATGAGTGTATTGTAAGTGGAAGGCTTTTATGTGGACCTTGAATATTATAGCTGCACTTGGAAACAATTATGAAAGCTCTGTTGAGTTAACTTTTTCCAAGGAAGTAAGATTTGGCCTTCTGCTCACACAAAACCAGAAGATTATTCCCTGCATAAAAGCTAAAGTTTCTATTAAGGATGTAATCTAAAGGCTCAGCAGTTAGCTCAGCCAAAGCTTGCCTTGAAAAAGGCCTGTGAGTACTAGGAGGAAAGGGGAATTGCAAGTATTGATTACTTGGTCCTGTCCTGGACTCTGCTTCCCTGGCTTTTCATAAGAGCATTCATTTGCAAGGTTTTGTCCTCTTCAGAGTCTAGAAAAGTCTCTCATTTCTTACCTTGCTTTCCTGTTTGCAGTGTATTAGCTGCACCAATTTTCCACTGAAGTGGAAGGGCTGGGCAGAATAGGAAGCCATGGCTTTCTTTAATGGTGACACTCACAACTAAAATCCCAGTGAGTTCTTTGCCAGTAAGTGCTTTCCTTTTTTAAATGCTGCATGTAAGTGCCAGACTCGCTTGTGAGCTTGTGCCATGTTTCATTCAGGGTTGGCAGGAAGATAACATAAACAGTTCTCAGAGTTCTAAAACATTATGTGAAGGTGAATGCTTCTTAATTGATGAGTGCTAAAAATTTAATTTGTGTGCAGTTCCATCTTTAAGATCAGCTTTGTGCTCTGTCTTACCATGCAAACCTGCCAGAGCAAAGACAGGTAAATATTGTAGATTAGTACTCTCTGAATAGATGTGAAAATAGCTTGGTTCTGGCTTGGGTTTTTTTCTTGTTTAGTTTGAAATAGATAATTGTTTGAAAAACCTTATAAAACTAGGATTAATTTCATAGGCATTAGCAGTCCTCCATGTTGTTCCATTTTTTAATACCATTAATCTAACTTTATGACCACATATGTGTTTTAAGGCACTGCAAAGAGTCTTGATGGTAATTACTGTTGTTACTACTGCATCTGAAACTCTACTTCATCCTCTTTACAAATAGAAGTGAACCCAAAATGACTCCTTGGCTTCTCAAATAAGTAAAGTCTATTTGAAGCTCACATACTTGCTAGTATTCCTTTCCTGAAGGTATTACAATCCATAAGAACTAGGGATGAGTGCGTGAGCAGTTGCAGGCGCGGGTGGGTGGGTTCCTCTTGCAGCTGTTCATTCCAGGAGTCTCTTTGTGCCACTGTCTTTTTTTGTGTTCTTGTGTCTAAGAATGTTCTCCTGGTACTTGCATGGTATGTGCTTCAGCTGTAACTTAATTTTCACCCTAGTGAAATTCCATAGTGAATTTTCATAATGCTGTGCTCCCTGCACCGTGTGGGTACTGATAAACACCTGCTTTGCTAAGGATATTTTGGGGTATTAGGGTGTTGGTGGCCACAAAGTCAGAAATAGCTGACAAGGCTGTTTTGTTTTCCTTAGGGATACTGTGCTCTGTATGCACGTATCACTTGCCAAAGGTATTATTTCACTCAGCGTTACCAACCTTTTTTTAATCTTTTTTTTTTGTGTGTGTATGTCTCATAACATGCAAATTTTGTGCCCTTTTATGTAATAGTGAGATTTTTTAAGTAAAAACAGAGATATTCTATATCCAACTACCTAACATGTTAAAAACATATTGGCTGATAGTTTTAGGCCATATTAGAAAACTTGGAACTATGAGTTTTTCAATATAGATGTATTCAAAATTTTCTTCTCTCTGGAGCTTCATGTAATCTATAATAGGCTGAATGCAAGATCTACAGAAGAGCCCCTGATTCTGCAGTGTTCTGGGCTGTGGTTCCTTCATTTACACCAATTCTTTTTTAAATATATGCCAAATAAATCTTAGTTAAACAGCATTATTCTTCTTTATATGTAATCAACTAAACAACCCAGAGTTAAATAATTCAGAGTCAGTCTGGGGATATGTTCCTGTCGTTGAGTTATAAACCCACATGTAACAGCAAAAGCTACATAATTATCTCACAGTATCCAAAGGCTTTGAGGCTTCAGTCTGTGGTACAGCTGGGTCTTCCCTGCGGGGGTGGTGCAAATGTTCTTGGATTGAGAATAAGTTGATATATGAGACTACTTGACAACTGCACTTTGTGTACACGAGAGTTGTCCTTACCGTGGCATCTTCATTAAAACCATCACTAAGGTCGTTCTACGTAGGGCCTGTGCTTGACTCTCTCAGGAGTTTGTCATTTATGTTGCTGCTTGTTAATGTGGCTGCTCTCTTCTCAAGACGGAAGTGCTGTGTGTTGCCTACGGACTGGCAGAACTAGGAAAATAATTTCTTTGGATTGCACTTGAACCAGGTGCAAGAGGGCTTTTTATAACTGTGGCATGTAGAAACATTTGTTTTAATTACAAATTTATTATGGAAAGCAACTTAGCTAAAAGGAGAGGTTGAAAAAAGGAGAGTGGAAAAATCTGCAACCAGGCTATACATCCCTGTGCTACCCTAGGTTTAACAGTGTTATTGCAGTTTCAGCAACTGCTTATGTGAAAAAGTGATATTAGAAAATCACCTAATGTAGTATTAGAAGGGGATTAATGCAAATCGTGAGCAAGAAATAAGAAACACCACATTACCCATCTGCTCTAAGCAGACCCCAGGCTAATGCTTTACAAGCCATAGTTTGGTTTTCTATTCCTGTATGTGATTTGTTTCTCAACTAACTTGAGTGCTGCAGTACTTTTTCTGTTGGTTTTAAGAGGTCAAAAGGACTAGTAAGAACAAACTGAAAAGATCAGATACTTCATATGAATATTGGTGAAGTTGTGATTACAGTTAGCCTAGCTCAATCTAGTAAAATCTTTGTCCAAACTTTTAATAATTTTTTCCTTTAGTGAATAGTCTCAAAGAGAGATATTTATTGCTGTATGCAGTTTTTGAGCTGTCATTCCAGATCCATAACAACCACAGAAATAATAGTTATGTGGATTTGTAGTATTTCAAGTGATGAGTAAACCATTCCAGTATATTGGCATTTGGCCACTTTGCTATATAAGTGTTTTTAATGAAGTACTGTTGTAGCAACCGATCTGGATGACATTGGGTAGCTGGTTGCTGCTGACTCTTGGAAATAAAACAGACTTTTAGCAGCACATGTGTAATGTCTGAAGGTAATGTAACCCAAAATAACTGCATCTGCTTTACTGGGAATGTAGTATGGGGCATATCAAGCTAAAATCTGACTTACTGACTTACGAATTTAATCCTTCTGTGAAAGTGTGTCTGTATGGTGAAAACAAAACCACGTATGTAGTAATAAGTGCAACAGTTGAAATCTGAGAATAAAATAAAGGAGAACTTAGAAAAACTGTATTGCAGATGATTTTAAGCAAAAAAAAATATTGGTTATTTTAAAGGCTTTAAGAATTCTAGTGCTATAGGAAGTGCTTCTGGATGTGTTACTTCAATAGAAGAGCTTTCTGGGGGAAGAGGATGCAGTGAAGATTAAGAAGTTCACTTGCTCTTCTGAACAACCAGCAAGTGAATAAAGGCATGAGAAGTAAAAAATGAAACAAATTCCAGCAAAGCTAAAACTTGGGTTTGCTTTTTTATTAATGGACTTTGATGTAGAACAGTATTTCTTGGTGACTAAAACATTGAGCATTTGTTATGTGACACAGCCAAGTTAAAAACTTAACAGAAACTTAGATCAATATATCAAAGTAATGTAAGATACAGAGATCTTCAGAAGAAAGAAAAGGGAAAACCCCTGGGCAAGTATTTTTTTTCTTCTTTCATTGCAGATGACATTTGAAAGTCCACTCTAAAGACAGAAGAATAAAGACTAACCTTTATATATGTTAGTGGGTCGTAAAGAGAATTTACTCTCACAGTAGTCTGATGTGCCTTTCGAATGAAGTACTATGTTAAAGTATACATGAACACACTTTCAAGATGTAAATGAAATTTTCTGAGAGTCTAATAAACTCTTCTTTAATTTTAAAGATAAAAATACAGACATTACAGTGAAGGATAATGCGGATGATTTCTGCCTTCGAGATACATTAAGCATTGCATCGACAGACTCCTTTGTTTCCACAGCTGAGGTAAGACTCTTAAAGATTGCTTTTTTAAAGATTCATTGATCTATTTGAACAGAGAACAGAAGAATCCTAATTTTTTTGCTAATCGTTGAAAGCAAGAATGTGTTCCTCTTATGGGGAAAAAAGAAGCTTTCCAGGCTTAGTTGTAACCAGATTTTTTTTTTTGTGTTGCACTGGCAGAGTGTCTCTCCAGCTCCTGCTAAACAGAAGTTGCTTTTGAAAAGTGTATCAGATTTTCATGAGTGAGGAAGCAGTGAGTTGAGGCTATAGTAGTTGCTTTCACCATGAATTTCATTTTCCTGTTCTTTTTTTCCTAGTGCTTTACCATACTGTAAAGACACATGAAGAAGGCGTTATATTTTTTGGAGCTGGATTTTGTTTTTTTTGGTTTGAGAGGAAATCATGAGAAACTGACAGCCTCCTCAGCAGTCTAATACACTTTTTCTAACTTTAATCTTCTTTGGTAAGACCTCAAAGGATGCATACAGATAATCTTTGGATAACAAGACATTGTCTATTAGCTGAAGTCTGCTACAGCTCCCTTGAAGTATTTGAAAGAATCTCATATGCAGCGACACACTTACTTGAATGAGGAATATCTCCTTTTGTGCTCTCTTGGGAGTTTAAGGGATCTTGAATAGCACTTTTCTCCAAATAATGGGAAAGGCAATTGGCCTCAATAGGTACATTTTGTGATAGATATTGCTCTTATATTTGCACTGCAACTAAGCTACTAAACTCGAACAGCTGTAAAAAGAGAGAATTGCATACACATTCTTTGCAATTATCATTTTGACTGTCTATTATAGGGTTTGTTTTTACATAACACAATTACCTTGATTTAGTAATTCACATTAAATTGTGACTACTTTGGATTGAGATGCCTAGCATTCATTCCTATATGCATCTACAGAGACTAGTTACTCTTTCCTGTAATTTGGACAAGACCACAATTCAAGCTTGCTTCAACTCTACCAGCTCATGAGAGTAGCTGTAAACCACTAGTTTGTACATTTTGTATCTTTCTTTTTCCCCATGAACTTTTAGTGTTTTTCCAAGTATGTGAAGATGGAAATAATCTCTTATGCTCATTTGTATTGCTTGCCTTAACAAAAACCCCCCCAAAAAAACTGCAACCATCCAGAAACACTCAGGATGTATCACCTCAGTGGAATCATCATCCTGTCCTGAAGCCATCTTGTCTCAGTATTTGTTGAAGAAATGTTTGAGTAAAAATCGGCAACGTAATTGTCTTTATGTATCCTGGAAATATGCTCCACAATTTGATACCTCAGAGCCATTTCTGTCAACATTTCCTTCCACAAAACAGTTATGAAGATTTGCTTTTCCTTTCCAGCTCTTTTGTCCTTTGCTAATGGAACAAACTTTCCTTTTCAGAATTTATTGAACAATCTAGTGAAATTCTCAGCTGACGGTAGTCCTGAAGACTAACAATGAATAACTTGCAGTTTAGTGTTTGAGCCAAAACACCCATCAATTTTCTGGTTTAAATGTGAGCCGCTAGGTTTGAACTGCAGGGTCAGTTAACTCTATAGCAGTAGCTACAGGACATCATTGTGTGGTGCAGGTAAAATAAAGTGTGACTTGGGTGTTCTCATACAACTATACTGTTTACCTTGATTTAACATGTTGTCCATCCTTTGGGGGGAAAAGTGGTTGACATTAGTACTGCAAATAGTTATGGCAGTGAGAAGGAGTAATAACTACTTCCTAGTGTATTCGGCTATTAGTAGAAAACAGTTACAGCTTTGATGTAACTAGATTAGATTTGACCTACCAGATTCTTTGATTCTAGACATGATGATGTCAGGTAGCTGCTTCTTGGTTTATCTACTCTTTTCATCTTTTTGTTCTTGCACTAGCAAAGCAGTGGAGTGTTTTAATGTTTTTAATGTTTTAATTTAGCTGAGGGCCAAATAGGCAATTGTTCTTTCATCATAAACTCCCTGATTGCAGCTACAGTATTAGTAACTGCCCTAAACTCCGTGTCCTGATAGAAATGTTTAGCAAAGTTTTTAAATCTGAAATTCATATGTGTGTTTAAACTGCTGTGTGGTTTTGCCCTACTGGAATTAGTAATTTCTCCTTCCAGGAAATTAGAATGTACCAGTGTTTTTAGTAGTCACATCACACTGCAAGTGTCAACTGTACTGACAGCTATTTGTCCTCCTTCTACATTGTGTCCTGTCTCAGGGAACGGGAGTAAGTATTTTGTGTCACTCTGGTTTCAGAGACTGGAAACTGTTTTCATGTTCCAGTGTTGGCGCACAGCAAGATCAAATTTAGCTCACTGCCCTCAGGAGAAATAACAGTCATAAACCAAGACACAGATAGATGCTTGAATAGAAATTGATAGGGAAGCAAGAAGAATATCCTGTTGTGCTATATGAGGACAAAATATAGGAAAATGGTTTTCAAGAAAAGAGCTGTACAAAACTGGGACAGTTGGCAGAGTTTAAATCATGTGCCCTTTTGATGAGCTCTACAGGAGAGCAGGGAGGGCATGCCAAAACTTCATCTTGGCTGTGGCTGATAATCAACAGGAGGCTGAGGATCACATGTTTGATGACTTCTCACGCACAGTTGTGCCTTCTGGACACCTACAATATACAGGTGCCTGAATCCTTATAAAGGCAGTTTAGACACAGTTGCTATCCCCAAGCCCAGGTCTATTCTTAAACACCCTTAGGCTCTCAGAAGCACTGCAAAAGGGATAGTAAACACACCTATTTGCCCTAATTAAGTTATTAATACTATATATTGTGGTAAATAATGGTACTTTCTTCCTCATTTGAGCCTGCCATCAATTTGTGTTGATGAGGATTAGTATCCTTTTCATAATCTTGCCCTCTCATCTCCCATGATCAAAATAGCTGCCACCTTTGGCAAGAACACAGCAGTGAGTGTGCCAGATAAAGGCCTCTAACCTCTCTTTCCTGGCTTCTTTTCCCTCTTCCTAACAGAACCTCTTTCCTGCTCTCCCTGACAGTGAGCTTTTTTACTGCCTCTTTGTTGTCAGTGCACATGGACTTATGTCTTATTTTCATACCTTGACTAGAATTGGAGTTCTATTAAGAAATGAACTTTGCTTTCCTTGTTAAAATGTTAACTCAGTCCAAAGCTTGGGAGATTTTTTAGACTTGTGAATAAAGCCTTAGCTGTTCTTTTTTGAGTAACAGCCTTCCAGATCTTAGGTAGAACACACTACTTCATCATTTCAGTTTATTAAAGTACCATCTCAGATGTTTTAGTTAGTAATCACCATCTTATCTTTCAACTCCCAAAACATGTTTCATGTTCATCCTGCAGCTACTTATGTTTAAAAAAAAATCTTTTCTCTGAATGTCTTTATCTTTTAAAGAGACCATCATCAGCCTTTTTAATAGAGGGTAAGCATAATTTCTGAGAATGTAAGGAATGCTGACTGTGCCAATAAAGTGACTGTTTTATTAGGGGGAGCAAGCAAGAATTCCTAAAAGGCCTAGCATTGTTTAGTTTTGTTACATCCGTGCAGATGGTTATTTTGGTAGTGAACAAGGTCTTGATGCACAGCTGAGAATTTTTTCTATTTATTAAGAAACAACTAGTAGGTAGCAAATAGGAGTACTGAACCTGTTCCTGGGAATCCCAGACTTAAAAGCTATTGCAAGTTCCAGAGGTTTGATGCTTTACAGCAATGATTTCAGCATCTCTCTACTAGCAGATGCTGCCCTAAAGCTGAAGTGTCCAGAGAAAACTGATTAGCATCTGAACAGTCCGTGTCGGCACCTTCAGAGGCTGCTTGGCAGCACCCTGTGTAGAGACACAAGTTAGCACTGCAAGCTTAGCCACAAGTTAGCACTACAGGCTTTGCAGTTTTGAAGATGTACATATTGTTTCAACATAATTAAATTACGTATCCACTGCAGTCATCATAAATGTCCTGCACAGTGGTCACTGACTGCCCTCTCTCTCTTGAGCCTTGAATGGATAGAAGTAAAGGCTTACAAGATGAGATTGCTGCTGTAGGGTCATGAAAACACTGAGATGAGCTCAGCTGTTTAGAGCGTGGTGCTAAGAAAGCTGAGGTTTGGTGTTGGATCCCCATATGGGCCATTTACTGAAGAGTTAGACTTGATCCTTGTGGGTCTTTCCAACTCGGTGAAATCTGTGAACGCACACAGCCCTGAACTGCATTCACCTTTTTATCTCTTCTTTGTGTGCATTTTCATATTCTTCTCTGTGTAACCTTGCATGACACTGAGGAAGCAGCAGACATTTGGGGGCTGGCATATCAGGCCCATCATCACAACCCTCTGTGCTTCTGGTGACTGCCTGCACTGTTGGCTGTGATGGAGCACTGTGTCATCCTTAGAGGTGTGTGAAGAGTTTCAACATGGAAGTGCCTGTGCTAAAAGGTGTCCACTGCAGAGTGGTTTGGTTTTGCTGGGGCTTTTTTTAGCCAAACAAATCAATTCAAAATGGAACCTGACAATTTATGGAAGGAATTGCATGTATTTGCCAGCAGTAAAAGGATACTGGTATGAGTGATTCAAAACCCCAATGTAAGTTCCAGCAAATAAACAACATCTAACAACGTGTGACACTTGTCAGAACACCAACTCTGCACTGAAATCTCTAACTTACTCATGTGCTTTAATGTTTGCATGGACTAAAGCAGGTATTGGCATGTGCTTATACTCTCTCTTTAGCAGGAAAGCCAACTTGGCCCATCTGTTCCTGCAGTTGGCTCAGCTGGAGCATGTGGAGAAGGCACAATGGGATCATAGGGCGTCGTTCTTCATGAACTCTCGCACAGCACTTGGCTGTGTGAACTCAGGGACAGGAAAAACTTTTCAGCATGTATTTATTTGAAAATTTGAATGGAGGTTTAATATGAAGTTATACTTTAATCTGGTTTGTTTAAATAATTTTAAAATACATGGTAACTTTTTATATAGTTCAATCACTTTGAGAATTGCTTTTTAAAAATGTTTCTGGGGTATGTTTTTATAGCCTGGGAACACAAGTTTTTTTGCCCCATGCAGGATATAAAAGAAAAAAGGTAATTAAAAGAAAAAATAATTAAAAAAAAATTTCTGGTCAGGAACTAAACTGAATGGTGTATAATTTTTTATCATTAATAATAAGATGTAATGTTTATAGTGGAAATTGTAGCTAGCCATTGTTTTGTGGATTGAAAATGATACCCTGTAAACAGAAGCTCTCTGTATTATTTATGTCCTTTGATTTATTAACCTGTTTTTCTTCTTGCTTTAAAAGTGTCTACGAGTTCACATGAATTTATCTGATAATCACTGAATTAAAACTGCCAATAATGAAAACCTTTTGGGGAGCCTGTAGTATAAAATCCTGAATGTTCATGCTTCACACAATATGCTTTGGTAACTAGCAGATGTATTTACCAGTGAAACAAAAACAGGTGTGGGAAGATGTTACTATTTCTGGTTTCCTAAAGATTTGCTGATGCAATCCTTCTCTACTTTGTGATCTGGCAATTATTTTCTTTTGACAGCTTTGAGACCCATTAGGTTTAACTAGACAGCTTAAAACTAGGCAAATTAAACAGAGAACTAAGCTGCCTCCATTTTATTAATTAAACTTTTGAAACTTGAAACTGCAACTTTCAATTTTTAAGAGTTAATGGAGTAAGTCTTGCAATGTGTGGTGTTTCTATTCTGTTTACGAGTTGAGTGTTGCTCTTTAGATGCAAAAAAAGGATACATCTTTCAGTTGAGTATCTGGAAAACTTCTTTGTTTTATCTTTACAAAAATTTTGTTAGCAAACTCTTTAATGAACTTCAAAACAATTTTATTTCAGCTTACAGAGCACAGAGAAGTTCGTAGCACGTATGGTCTGGATTCCCTTTGTCATTGCCCATTGTATGAAGAAGCCATGCACTTGGCAGAAGAGGGCAAAATTTATTCACGAGTGTTAAGGTATTGATTTATGTCTTTAATTATTTTCAAGAAAAGCAAGAATTAAATATTCTATCTGGAAATCATTTTTTAGAAGTTACTTGTACTAGGTATTTTTTCTAAGAATTAGGTGAATGTTCTTGTGTACCTTTTAATGGTCTTCGAAAACTTTTCTATTTTACATAGGACTGAAATGTTTGAATGTCTAGGAGACAGTGACTTCCTTGCTAAGCTTCATTGTATTCGACAAGCTTTTCAGGTAAACAGTAAGCAGAGTGATTTGTCTGTCTTGTTAAGCTTTAATTAAAGTACATGGCGTTGGAACTGAATGCACTTTCTGTGCAAGCATTTTTATCACTTGTTCTGTAGTTAAATGTTGCTTTTACATTTCTGTAATTCTGAAAGGAGATGTATTTGCAGAGGAGTCCCAGTTTCATGATTAGTTTTGGAACTTTTCCTCCAAAGGCTTATTAGGAACGTGCCCACTATACTTGAAGTTATAATTATATGAAATTTGATTGAAGCATTTAAGGTCACTTGGTATAAACTGTGGATGAACATGTCCTTTCTGAACCCTTTTCTAGATAATTCTTTCAGAAACAGCAAACAGAATATTTCTTGCTGAAAGTGGAAGAAAAATTTTGTCTGCTTTAATTGTGAGAGCACGAAAGGTAAAAGCCTTTTATAATTAATGTTTTATTGTTTATGTTACTTCTACCAAAATTCACTTTCCAGTGTAAATAACCTGTATCTCTTGTTTGCTGATACTCAGTGCTTTTACTTTACAGAATCCAAAGAAATTTGAAGATGTCTTTGATGAAATGATATATTTTTTGGAACAAACAGATCACTGGGATAATACTGAAATGGAACTTGCTGCTAGAGGAGTGAGTCTGAATTTCTGAGAAGTGCTTTTACCCTTAACAAGCAAACCATGGGACCTAAAAATAAATTTTTACAATTCAGAATTGTGGGAAAGGCAACTCTTTTTTTGTTTGTATTGCTGATTTATAGAAATGGCATCCACCAGCTTAGTGCCAGAAAGCACATTTTTAACTTCTCCTTTACCGACAAAGTATCTTTAATGCATGTTAATACAGCATTAGACTAAGGTGCATACTGAATTCCACTGCTGAAAGAGAAACTAGGTTACTTAGATCATGTTCTCATTTAATACAGGTGAAAAATCTGAATTTTTATGATGTTGTTCTGGACTTCATATTAATGGATTCATTTGAAGATTTAGAAAATCCACCGATATCTATACAGAATGTAGTAAATAATCGCTGGTTAAACTCCTCTTTTAAAGAAACAGTAAGTATTCATGTGTAATTTTTATACTGATTAATCTGTAGGATGTTATGTAGATGGTGTGATCAACATAACATTGGTGTGAGCATTTGATAGAAATTTCTGTATATGCTGAAACTGTTCTTCTGGTGATCTGTGCTTATGTCTTCATAATTTAAAAACAAGAATAAATCCAACAACTGCAGGATAAAGACTGTGTATATGTCTGGTTAATAACCTTAAATTTGAAGCAAAGAAACTACACCATCCTTCCCTGAAAAGTCCAATTTAGCTTCCATTATAACTGAGTATGTACCTGAAATATTCCTCAGAAAAATTAAACAGATTGTATTATCAGGTTTTTCATAACAGTAATTTAAAAGCTACAGGTCTGGGCCCAAAATGTAGAGAATTATTGAATGTATCAGGGAAAATACTTTAACTTGTCCTGCAAAAATTAGTTTTTTCTGAGGAAGTAGAGTTTTAGAAGGGGAGTTTCTGTTAGCCACATCTTAGATATTAGATCCAGGTTTTGGTTCACAGAGCAGAGATCTAGCAATAAGGCACAAAGTTGCAAGGAAACAAACGTAAATTACTACAGTACAGGTATTCAAATGTGGATTACTATTCATGATTTCTCAGATGGGCCTGTTTATTTGTCAAATAGATCTCATCCCTCTGCTAGAGATACAGGCTTCTGCCATGGTCAGCTGGTACAGATGCTACTGTCGTTTCATGTGGTTTCTTATCTGCCAATTTGTAATGTAAACTGCCAATTTTCCTTTTATTTTTGTCTTTCAATTGAAATATTCCCTCTAGAGAAAAAAACAAAGGTAACATACATTTTTGTAGTTGTGTGCTAACACTGTGCTTTGTGAATAGTTAATTCTCCTGCAGTACTGAAGGAGAGTCAGATGAGGATAGTTACAAGCTCTGAGGGGGAAAAAGCCCAGTACTGATATCAGTATATTGTATTTCACAGGTCCATATTTGGACAAAACTCCTTAGCTGAATCTGAAGCTATTGCAAGAATGTTTTTGCTAAAATGAAAAAGGGTATTTCAATGTGTTCACATTCCAGTTAATATCTAAAATAGTTACTTATGTCTGAGCACATGCTTTGGTATATAAGAGACTGGTCCTCAGTTAAACCCAGTGAGTGTTGATAACTGTTGTAACTGCAAAATCAGTCAAGGAGGCCAAATTGCATTTGAATTAAAGGAAATGTTGCAAAGATAGATCTGAAATAACAAGTATTAACTACATACAAATGTGGTTATTTGTATCAGCTGCTGTTTTATAGTTTTAAGCTTTACGTTATCACAAGATTGAAACTGAAGAAAATACATGTCCCCAGAATATATTTTTTTCACAATTAGGCTGTGGCTTCAAGCTGTTGGTCAGTACTGAAGCAGAAAAGACAGCAAATGAAGGTAAGTTACCCTTCAAATTATGTGGAGCAAAGTTAGTGGTTGGCTCCTAAGAATTCGAAGTTTAGACAAGAGGTTGCCAATTGTAGAAGTATAGCTCATGGGGCCCTAATACCTGTTTTTTAGCAAAAAGTCTAACTGAAAGATTTTAAGCCTAGTTGAGGTCCAGTCAGCAGTGGTGACAGTAATTTCCCTGACTTGTCATACTCATACCTCAGACTTTTGCAGACCAAGGTCATTAAGTTCATCTCTCACCTGCTTATGCCAGGATTCTCAGCGCCATCTCCACAGCTAAATCAAATTCATCCTGCCCCTTTACCTAACTCAAATAGCATGTTCCTTGCCAGCAGAAGGAACTCCACTGCAGCCACCCTTAACCCCCTCCTGCATCCTGACCCCTCTGTGAAGGGACTCAGTAGAACTCTGTGCAACAGCTCCTTACTTGCACCTTTGAGGAATTTATTAGACCTAGGAGGGAGGTGCCCCATCCTGTAGGAGCCAGTCCAAAGCAGAGCTGGCTTTCCAGAGCCATTGGAAAGGGTTTTGCCCACTGCAGGTGAGGAGCCTCTGCTCAAGTGATTGGCACTGACACCTTTCTCTGGTTCTAAGAATAGCTCTTTACATGACTCTTTTGTGCCATATTTCATTGTAAAAAAGTTACCTTCTCATGGCAGTTGGTGTTGGATGGACATTCACAGATACCTTATGTTTTTCTTTAGACTTTAAGATGGATCCTCATAAGGTGTTACTTTTTTTCTAAAGCTGTGCAATTTGCTTACTTTTTTGCAAGTTTCAGATATACCTAGTGTATATTTGATCTGTCATATGGAAGTGAGAGTCATGATCTTTTGGGGCTTATTAATCTTAAAGTATTTAAATTACACAGTAACACTGAAGTAAAAACCTTTTCTAAAAAAATCATGACGTTTGCTTGGTATAATTGTCCTATGGCTTAATGGGATTCAAGTTACCACATCCCTGCTCTAGGGTGTTAGGCTTTTATGAGGACTTCATGTTAAATAATAGAGATTTATACTAAATTTACTGTATAACTTTTGTCTGCAATTTTTCCATCACTAGGTGCCTGATGGATTTTTTGCACATTTCTATGCCATATGTGAACATATCAGCCCTGTCTTGGCATGGGGCTTTTTGGGCCCTAGAAATTCCCTTTATGACTTATGCTGCTTCTTCAAGGTTTGCAACCTTTTTTTTAATTACTACTTATCTAAATGAAAAAAAAAATTCCTGATTAAAATAAATTAGGCTCTTATTTATAAGCATACCTTTCCATTTTGCTAAGATTAAGGCTAACAGTAAGAAATTAATATTTTCATATTAAATGTTTTAAGCCTAGAACTGTTTTTCAAAGTCTGTTTTAGAGCACTTCTGTCTCAGCACCAAAATAATACATAAATGGATGCTTTTATGAAACATGTAAAAGAAATAGCATTGCTGACTTCTTTTTTCCTTCTTTTAAGTGAATACAAGTTTTTCCTTTTTTTTTCCCCATACTAGGATCAAGTGCTTTTCTTCCTCAAAGACATTTTTGATTTTGAAAAGGTGAGATACTCAACTATGGAGAGTCTGGCTGAAGATCTCACACAGTTACTAATCCGACACACGGAACTGTTAATGGCCTATCTTGGAGCAGATTCACTGAGACATGTCGGTGCTTGTGTCAGTGGTCATGGGCATGTCGTGACCAGTGGGCTCTTGGAAGCAAAAGTACAGTAAGCTTAAAATCCATGACAACTGGCAGGGAGTGCACACTGGTGTACTCCTTTCCACCTTTTTCTCTAAGGCCGAAGCTACCACGGCTGTTACTGAGCAAGCAACTGGAAATGCATCATGACACTAAGTATGGAAAAGGACTCAGGGAGGTTAAATGCACATCTATGAAAAGAACTGGGCAGCATATTATTGTATATACCTAAATTAATTTTGCAGCTCAGCTGTCGCTGTATTTGTACTTCATGTATCCCAAAGCTTTTTTCTGTAATATTTGGGTAAAGTTTATTTATGAAATACTGTACTTTTGCACAGATAATTTGTAAGTGAAGCTGATGGAGTTGTTTCCTTTAAAGGCTTATAGTACAAAATGTTCATTGCAGAGTTTCATCATTAGGTGTCTAGATCTAGAAGATGTTTTGACTGGGGTATATGCAGTCTCTGATTCATGTGACACATGCAACAATCACACTCACAAAACTGAACGTGTTGCCCTTGCCCTGGAATTACATTTGTGTGGGTGTAAGCAGCCATTTTGTACTTCAGTGTAATGGAGCAGTGCAGGAAATGCAAGCAGCACTGTTTGGGCAGGAATAAACTGCCAGTATGCATTTTTTACTTTATTTTGTTTTAAGATATCTAAACATCATTAAGGTGTTTAAAAATACTTATATTTTAAAAGCTATGCTAGCTTCACCAATTAATTTAAAACTTCATTGTTCTAAAACTGTTACTACTCTATATGGTGGTAAATAAACCATTTTCAGTTCATATGTAGCATTTCAAAATATATTTTTAAATAAGTATGTATGATAAGATTTGTTAATCATGAAACAGAATTGAAGGCAGTGTTTTATAATTAAAAGCACTTCAGTCTTCCTCCCTTCTCTGTGGGAAGTCAGATGTCTATTTAAGAAATTGAAGCAATTGTGGCCATGTGTGTGCCATGTAAAAACTGGGGCTCAGGCTTTGGAACCCTGAACTTCAGGCAGCACAGCACAGTCAGAAGGCATGAAGGAACTCACAGTAATGGTGTCTGCTGTTCCAGAAGTAATGATGAGGTATAATCTTTGCATTGCTGTCAATTGAAGCAATGCTTCATAGTTAGTTTAGTCTCTTAAACTACACTTACATATGCTTTGCCACACAAAGCCAGCCCACAAGAATCTATCCTGTGTCAAGAAACACAGAGTAATTACAGAGCAATTTCAAATATTCAGATACTTGAGAAGCATGTTGTTAAAATCTAGAATATCGAAACAAACTGACTAGAAACCTTTCAGCTTCTGTTGCAAACACAACCCAAAATTACGATAGTCAAGGGGAGGGCCTGTGTAATTCATAGATTTTACTGAATCCAACATTTTTCTCCTTTGTTGTATTCATTTGATAAATGACAAAAATTATGAAAATGTGTCATATAACTTGTGTGAAATGCCAGCTGATTATAAACTATTTAACAAAACACCCGTATACTTCTGTGTCTAATAAAACAGAAATTCCAAATGCTGCTCTTGGCCTGTTTCCACCATTGAAGTTGCCGAGCTTGGCACCGTGCTCCATGCTGGACCTTTTTTTCCTCTGCAATGTCTTCAATATGGGCATGTGAAGTTTTTTTCACTTATCTCATTTTACTTTTGAGCAGATAAGTATGCTTAAGCTATCTGTATTTTGGCAGCTTATTGCAAATCTATGAATGAAATTATATGGAACAGTAACGGTAGCTTGTTGGGTTCAGGATCAATAGGAATAGTGGAAATAGTAACAGAGTAAGTGGCATATTCCACAGCAAATGTACCAACTGTAGGTAGCAAAGGAACCTCTGTTGGGGTTTGTCTGGTCTAATAAAATGATATGAAGAAAATTACACCTTAATGTTCATCGCAGAGAAATCAAAATGCACTTTTTCTCAGAAGTAAATGTATATTGAGGTCATCATATTATTTACAAAAAGCTCTCAGAGAAAGTGCAACAGTATTGCACATGAGATTATAAATGTTTCCAGATACTTTAAAAGTTGGTCTTCTGTCAAAAGTTATTTTTTTTAAACAGGAGAATGAGAAAATCTAGTGAAACACCAAAACATTTAGAAAATGGAGAAGGATTTGATAATATGTGTATCCCTTTAAAATAGGAGCACTTCCGTGTACTCATGGAGCTCTCAGGAGTCCACAGAATTGGGCTAGAAATTGAACTGATGTATTTCCCTTCCAAAATAAAAAATACAGGGTCTGGTAGTTGTAAGACACTAACAAGTATTTGATTCAGAAACACTTAAGAAAGGAAGAGAGAGGGGAAGGGAGAAAAAGAGAGGAAGAGGGAAATGTGCATGTACATGTGGGTCAGCTTTTGATCTCCTTTGGCTCTTTTTGGACAAAAAAGACATTCAAATATTCTGTCCTTCCTAACTCCTGATACAGAGCTGTAACTTTAAATGGGAGATAACTGTCTTCTTGTAACCCAGAACTGAAATCAGTTCTCTTAAACCCTACACCTGAGCTAGGTGGTGTATACAGAGTACCTGCTGATAACCAGCCATGTGGCCTGAGAATTTCAGAAGTGCACCATCTCTGAGAACACAAGTGCCAGAGCTGCACCACAGCAGCGACAGGATGATGCAGTTCTACTCTAGTGCATTCATAAGCGAATCAGAATTTTGTCCATAATCTCTAAATTTAGATAGTTTTGGTGCCACTTTCCATGCTAATAAGAATAAGCTAAATTTAAAAGCCATGCTCCTCTGCCATAACTGTAACTCATAAGATCAGAAATGTTCAATGTGTAGGGATTATACAAGAATCAAATATTTATGTAATTTGTAACTTAACTGGAATAATAATCTCACTTTTAATGTGTTCTTAATGATTATTATACTTTACTTTTCTAGTCTTTGGTTTCTTTCAAACTGGATGTGTCAAGTGTCAGAGGAAGATTATTTGTTACCTTTCTATTGCCTAAATGAACTACAGCTGTGTGTATGAAATAAAATATTTCAGTGAAACAACTGTTGCCCATTTAACAATCTAAAACTTGAATTTGTACAATTCTCAAAATCTAATGCAAAATTATTTAATGTGGCAAGAGTTTTGATACCAGGTAGTTACCTTGAAATTGGAATTTGCTCCCTGAAATCAAAACCAACTATAACAAAATTTATTATATAAATGAGAGAAAAAACTTGAATGGGAACAGCTTTTGGGCTGTCCAGTTTAAACAGATTTTATCAACCTGTTCAGTTTTGCTTCTATTAAATGGTCTGCAGCATTGATAAGTTTTCAACACATAGACCAGTGATCCACCAAATGCCAAATATTGGAGTTTCTAGTCTTTGAAGTCAAAAAGTGCTTCAGCCAGACACCTTAATAAATGTGCCTCTGAGGTGGCTGTGCTGGTTTCTGGCTTGCAGGCATGAAGCAGCACAGTGGAGGTGGCCAGACCCCTGCCTGTGGTACTGACCAGAGCGGCTCCATTACACCCAGCTCTGTGCCAAGCTGTCCTCTCCACGTGGCTTTGGAGACGAGTGGTTTTCAGGGTTACTTTCAAGCCAAACTGCTGTGGTGAGCTCCAGTTGTGCAGTAAGACTTCCTGTATGGAGTAATATAGAAATAGAGACCATAAAGAATCTAATCCTTACTGCTGTGGAAGGGCAATGTGCATATGCTTTGATCTGCCCAAATTTTAGGTGTTACATGTGTCCATCTGCTGAAAGGCTGGCTGGTGAGAGGGAGCTGAAAGCTGGGCCCTGAGAGCAGTGCTGTGCCTTTGCTTCAGTCCAGCTGTTCCGAGGGTGGCACTGGGGGACAGTTCCTGTGCTGTCCTTCGAAAGGCAAACACGTTTTGTCTTTTGATTGCCGTTCAGATCTGAACAGCCTGAGGTCGTGTGGTTATTGTCCTAATGTTTATAATCCAGCTGAAAGGCTCTAGTGTGGCAGACGCAATACCAGACATAGAAGAAAGTTCTGCACTGGAAGCATTGCAACTGAACGTGTAAGAAACATACAATCTTTAAGCAGGAAAAGGAGTGTATTCAGACGTAATGAAATCACAGTGCTGCCTCTGCTTTGTAAAGTTCCCGGAGAAAGGCGCTGCCTTGAGCCCCGCGCTCTGCCTCTCGCAGTCTGGCACCGGGGAGATTCCTCCCCGCTCCATCAGCACTGTCACATTACTATTATTAGTTGATCGCTCTCCATGTGCCATAAACCGACCCGGGACCTGACGGCCGAAGGTATAAAACCTCCCTGCGGGCCGGGCAGAGCCAGCGGCGGCGGAGCATCAGTGCCCGCGCTGACCGGGGCCGGGCGGCGGGGCTGCGGCGGTGAGTGCGGGGCAGAGCTGGGGCTGAATGGGAACGGAGCGGGGCTCAGTGGGAGCTGAGTGTGGGGCTGAGTGCGGGGTAGAGCTGGGGCTGAGCCGCGGCGGTCCCCGCGGTTCGGGCATCGCTGGGACGGGGCCGTGAGTAGCGGGGGCAGCGCGGGCAGGTCCGCGGCGGGGGCTGCGGGCGGTGGGTGCCCGTGTCCCCCCGCAGTGTCCCCCGCCTTGTCCCTCCCCAGTGTCCCCCCCCATGTCCCCCCCCGCTGTCCTGCGGCAGGGCCGGCGTGGCCAGGACCGCGCCAGCCGAGCGCCGGGCTCGCCGCCCCGGTTATTTATAGCTCCGCGCCGCTTCCAGCCCAAAATTAGCCTGTTGGCCGGGACGCTGCCCCAGGAGGGGGCGAGGGGGGTGTCGGGTCTGGCAGAGCGGCCAGGCTGAGCCCCCCCTGGCGCGGTGCGGAACCGCGGGGCTGGGGCCGGGCCGGGGTAGGACAGCNGCGGTCCCGGCCCCGCCGCCCCGGGGGACGCGCAGCCCGGCCGCGATGTGCGGGGCGGGCGGCCTCGCCAGGTACGTGCGGTTCACGAGAGTTGGTTTAGGACGCCGTAAATGCGTGATTCTCACAGACTGCACGCCCCCTCGTACAGAGGAAGGGGGTGTTGTTGGTGCGGCCCCGATCGGTCCGTTGGTTCCGCCTCACCCCGCAGTGAGTGTGGGTAACACAGCGTGGGTTGGGAGAAAGTACCGGGCATCTGGGACAGCTTACAAACCATTTATTATCAGGTTTGTGTCAGGTAAATAAGGGCTTCTAATAATACAATAATTTTTTTTAAAAAGCATGCTTAATGAAAATGTGTTAATTCAAGAATTAAACAGCAAGTAGCTGTATGCTAGAAAACATGGTACTCTCAACTTGAGATCTCGGGTCTTAAAGAGATCCTAGACCTCTTAGAAAATTGACCAATTAAATGAAATTGTAAAATTAGTCTTCTGAGAGGGCCAAGTGTAATAATTAAGGAACATATAGAAGTATGAGAACATGCCCAGTATATGTAGAAATCACAGTCTGAGTCAAGAGCCTATCTTGAGCTCAAGACAAAAGAGCTGGGTCGATGGTTTAAGACTTTGCTGAGGAAGTCCTTCTCTAACTGCATTGGGGTATATTAGATAAGTAGCTTCTTAAGTGAAAGGACAAGCATCTGCTTGGTTTTTCATCCTTAAAACCATGTTGAAGCTGGCTGTGGGGCAGCACACGGGAAAGCTGATGGCACTGGGAGAGCAGTTCAGGAGGCAGTAGCAGCAGTGACCCTTTGCACCGAAGGCAGCCATACCTGCTCAGAGGAGGGTTGCACACACGGCCGGGCGTTTACAGGAGCAGCACTACCAGAGGGAGGGTTGCTCGGGTGGAAGCAGCAGCGTATCTGGAGGAAGCCAGGAGACCTCTCAGCTGTGGCAGAGGTGCTGCTCAGCCATGACCAGCCCTGTGTTCAGTCTGAGCTGGCCAAGAGGAATTCCAAGAAGAGGCAGGTTGCCTGTGTCCTGTCAGTGGGAAGAGAAGATACAAACTGCAATAGCGCTTCATGTCCAGGATTTTATCCCTCATTTCAGTACCTTGATCTCTGAAGTCCTGCTAGTGAAGTCAGCAAGAGCAGAGCTCAACTCACGCTGTTGGTCTGCAGCTGCTGTGACACAGTGGGTGATGAAGAAACTACGGCGTGAGGCAAAATATCCTGATTTTTCTCTTGGGGACCTCAGTTCACAATTCACTGCCACCTGTGATTAGGAACAGCAGATATCATGGAACATGAAATCATGGGCCAGAAGATCCTAGCACGATTTCCCCCTTAACAGAGCAGTCTCTCATCCCCCACTACATTTGCTCTGGAGCCTATGGTCCCCATAATAGTACCTGAAGAGAGTAAGGAATTAACAGATCTTTTCTACAGAGAAGAGTGATTTTATTTTTTAATAGTTGGCACTGTTGCATTTAGGATGTTTATAGTTACATAAAGAAACAAAGACATCCTTTATATTTAATATGTTTTTACAAATACCACCATATCTGTAAGGTCTATCCTACTACAATATGAGACTCTCAATAAATGTTGAAGTGTGATAAACTCAAAGACTAAGGAAAAGATTGTGTATGAGATTGAATTAGCACGGTTAGTTGTTAGTAAGCATTGTGGTCTTTAATTATAAAGACTTAATGAAGGAAATACAAGTGAGTGGAAGTAGTTTTGCATTTTGTATTACACCAAATGTGAAGTTTGGACAGCTGGTGTTAATTGTCATAACTCATTGGCTTCAGTGGAGCTGAGTTTGTGCCAGCTCAGGACCTTCCCCTATGCATGATAATTTTAGTATCTACTTAAGTGTCTGTAATTTAGTACAACTGGTAGTGTCATTCCAGATCAGTCACAGCAAGGACATAAATGATGAACATTTCCCCTCCTCTTCCCAATTCTATTTAATATTTTAATATTTTAACACTGTGGACTGTGTTTTGCTCTCCTTAGCGCTTTGGCTGCAAGTAGTGAGTTTCCAACTCTCACAATATGGTTTTCTTATATAATGGAGTCTTCCCTGCAAGTAGATCACAAAGAGAAGACAGATGGTAAACGTAACTTAGACTGTGCCATGAAGGGCTTATTTATAACTCACAGTACCCAGTAGGAGAGCAGGGGGCCTCCCGAAAGGAGAACTCAGAGGAACTAGACCTTTTTTAAAGTCATGGCTGCATCCTCCTATTGTAAAAAGTACTGTTCAGTTCAGGGAAATGCAGGCATTTCTCATGTCTCATGCGAGGATGTTAATCACACCTTTGAAAATCAAGAACTTTTTTTTAAAGAAAGGCAATTTTATTATTTATGGGAAGGGTTTATTTTTTTGTTTGGTTTGGTTTTGCTTTTTTTTAGTCTGGTTAAAGCTGCACAATTTTTTTTGATCGAGGACTCTGACCTCCTTTCAGAAATGGAAATTAATTAAATTTAAGGAGATGGATTTTGGGACTTGTGAGCTGTCAAAATTCCTGTGTCCCCTTAGTTTTTTTTGTTGTTGTTGTTCACTTTCTTTTTCCTAAAGTAAGGTTTTAGTGAGGCTGCCTGAAAAGTTGAAAAAGTGCTGTGGTCATAACAGCACTTTTCATATCAGATCAGATAGCAGAGGTTTATCCATTTACAGCAAATGAGTAAGATAACAGAAAACACTATTTTTTAACAGAATATTTCTAATCTCTTGCCTAGTTTCCTATGCATTATTAGATTTGTATTAAATTTTCACTTGGAGATCCCTCCCTACATTACAGCCAATCAGCTCATTCTAGTAATGGCACTTTCTCCTCCATCCAGCTCCAGAAGTAGGACCATCGATCATAGGATGGAGGTTAAACTTTTCAGCTAGGAGCAGAGCTTCGAAAGTGGACCTGCAGTCTGGTACTTTCAGTATAAACATTGTAACACTGGACTAACATTTCCAGAGAGATTTAATCGTAGGAAAAGTAAAATGTGGAGAGAAAAAAAATGAGACTATTGTCAGGTGACATGCTGGAGTCATGTCAGGTGAATGCTGGAGTGATGAGACTGGGTAGGCAAAGAAAAGCATAGGAACAAGCTGAAATAATTTTCTGAGCATGGTTATGCTCAACATTATAATCTGATTTTTTTTTTTTTTGAGTGGGAAGCTTCAATGAGCTCTTACAGCTTCTCTTGAGATATGTCGATCTTGGGAAATGAAAGCAAAGATGAGACTGAAAAGATTGGACAGCTTTGTAATAGGAGGCAAAATAGTTTCTGAAGTATCTATACAAGTAGACTCATGTTGCCTCAAAGAATAAGCATTACTTTTATTAGATGAACTCTGTGGGAAAATTCTTATTACAAAGGAAGAATATGTATGTATATATACACAACTGAAAAATATAACTAGTTCATCTCAAAAGGGAATTAGTAGGTCAAGGTTTCTTGGGTTGAAAAATTTATTACTGCATACTTTTGCAAAGCTAGTGGCAGATGAGGAATTATTTATGGGAAGGGTTTATTTTTTTGTCAGGATTTCTGGATTCAGCCACTTGGGTTTTATCAGCAACAATACATTGACTGTGATCCTCTCTGGATGGTAAGGCAGATACAGAGGAGCTTCAGTCCACAGTTGTTGTTCCTGAAGCAGTGGTCGCTGCCCCACAGACCCAAGCCAAAACTCAAGGAGCGCTTCTTTTTTTAACTAAAGATTTTGGACTGTCTTTATTGGAAATTACTCATCAGCCTTGAGGGGTGCCCAAGGCAGGGTCTTGCTGCTGGCTCTGCTCAAAGGCCATGGAGAGAGGGGAAAGTGCAAACATGAGTGGTATCATGTTTAGCAATGCCCTGCTGCTTTATATCCGTATCTTCCAGCATCAAAGGGGGAGGTAGGATGACTTGCAGAGGCAAAGTGTCTTGGAGCCAGCTGGCTAACCCTCAAGCATATTAAGAGCTGGTGATGCCATTGAACTGGAAAGTAGCCTGAAGTAATAGCAGATATGGCAGTATCCCAAATGGCAGAAAGGTATCTGCCATCTTCTAGGCCAACAGCCTGTTGGACTGGCAGAGTTTTGGAAGTTCAGAAAGCAGGAATCCACAAGGAAAATTTCTTCCAACATTTGCACTTTTAAAGAAAATTTCAGATTTGTTATCCCCACTGTCAAGTGGTTCAGGTAATTGGAGCTATCAGAAAGGTTCAAGATAAAGTCTTGACTCAAACATCATCTACTTACAATTAATTGTAGAATAGCCAGTTTTCAAATGACTTTACCCTGTTGATTTGGCATGTTGCTGCAGTGAAGATTAGTGGTAACCTTCACTTGAGGTGTTTAGGTAAAATGGAATTTCTTGAGAATTATAATCTTTGGGAATTACTTCTCTGCTCTGGCCCTGTGTGAAGGCTAGAAGGTCTCTATGTCCCAGGCTACTTCAGTGCAGGGATTGCACCAATGCATGACATTCCTTTGTTTCCTGATGGGTTCCTGTAGTAAACCTTCTACCCAGCTGCTGTGTTTTAAGTACAAGGCTAAAGGCTGTCAGACACAAGTGGGGAAGCAGCAATTAAAAGAGCAGAGATGTAAGAGGAGAGAACAGAGAACTTTCTCTGTAAGACCTACTTATAAAAATGAGGAAGCCAAAAGATTTTAAGTAGTTTTAAGGTAATGCTGATCAAAGTGGGGATTTTACTTACCTGTATGAGAAGTCAGCTGAAGGTTACAGAGACATGAAAATACTGCACAGCACACAAATGTATGTTTAAGCCTGTAGGGACCCTGAGATTACAGAATGCTAATGCAATTGTCTGCCTTTCTAGACTCAACAGAACTTTAACATGCTATTGCTAATCTGAAACAGTCTCAATAGGAACAACTACTTAAGTGATTTTATGTTCATGTGCTCACAAGTGAGAAACTGAAATGCCTTGGATTCCTTTCTGTACAAATGAGGTGTTTGTCAACTCTGACTGGGAGGTGGGGTGGGGGTGCTGTAACTTTCCATACTAATTTGTTGGAAGGGGACACACAAGTGTTGCCCAGAAAGTCTCTGTTGAAGCCAAATTTAGAAATTGTATATTAGGGCAGGCATTGGTAGCCAAATGCTTTTTTCATGTTATGACTGCTTTCATTTGGAAAAACATCCGAAGATATCTCAGAATCTCCTTCAGTCTGCACAGCTACAGCAGTGCTGGTGAGCACTGGTGATGCTGATATATTCTTGTAGAGTTTGCATGAAACAAACTCTCATTATTATTTTTAAAACCATGCAAAAATTTCCACGTTTCTAATATGCTTGTAATTTAGAAATAGAGAACTTAAAGAGTAAGAACTACTAACGACTTCACTTTCCATATAATGAAAAGCCCTGAATTCAGTTCCTCTAAACCATAAGTGAGAAATCCCTTCCAGCAGTAAGGTAGTTTTCCAGCATTTTTCCTTCAGGTCTTTGAGTCCCTTTGTTTGCACTGTGTTTGGCACTGAGTTTTTAGGCTTTCTGGGGACTCAGATTTATACAGTACAGACAGCAATAGCACTGGAGTTATGTTACGATTTCCTTTCTGCCACAAGCTCTGATAGACCTGAAGATGAAAAAAAAAAAGGAAGAAAACAGAAAACACAAAGGCTTGCCCTGAACTTGAAGTGCCTTTCTGTTATATTCCTAATAAATACAGCCCACTTGAAAATTTCTAATGATTTTCTTTTAAAAAATGCTGTGCAATTTCCAGACCACAATTAAATTATATAAATACTTTATCTGTATGTGGCTTGCCTATCCCATTTCAGTTTTTAGCACTAGTTCTCCCTAGAACAGCCCTAGGAGAAAGCAAAGCATTATTTTGTATTCCCAGCCTGAGCCATAAGAGCCCTCATGCAGGCAGGAGATCCAACTGCACCCCTGATGTGCCCCTCTGTCTCCTCCTGCCACATGTCCAGAGGCAGAGCACATTCCTCTGTGCTGCCATGAGTATCGAGAACAGCAGTTTTGCAACACACCAGGGCAGCCAGAGCTTGGCTCCAAGTTGTGTTTTTTTTCTTTTTTTTAATGGAAATTAAAACCCAATATCTAGGACTATATAGAGGAGTTATGAGCATGAATAGTGAATCATAAGCTTGTTCTTTTAATTACTGTGGCATACTTAGAACCTATTCATGTCTTCAAAAGCCTCAAAGGACCAAGTGAAATTGTGATACATTGATTTCAGCCTATGCAAGCTTATTTACAGAAAGATGGTTAAAGCATCATTTAAAAGGAAAAGAAAGGAATATAACTACAACTGTTTCTTTCAGGTAGAAACTGAAAGCAATCTTAAACATACCAGGTCCAGAGCACAATACAGTAGCCATGAATGACATTGCACAGAAAACCGAGGTACGTACCAATTTAAAATAATCAAATCAATGTAGTAATTTACAACTGATGCTTGCAAAAATAGTAATTACAAAAAATTGTAAAAGACAAACAATTATATAAGATAAGCAATTATACAGACTAATAATAATTGAAGTCTGCCAATATTCCTGTTATTTTAAGACAATGGAAGGGGACTTGTATGTAGCTCAAGATTTGATGGAATCTGTGAATTATGTTCTTACTGTTGTCAGAAAAAGATGGAGGGGGAAGGCAAAATAAAGACAACAAAATATGAAGAAACTTTAAATGCTGGTGGGGAAACTCTGGATGACATTAACATCTAGGCTACTTCAAGTATTTCTTCTACATAGACTTAAAACTCCTGCTGAAGGTGAAAATGTACGAAACATGGAATGCTTTCTGCCAGTTTTGTCAGTAGTACTTTATCGAGAACATCCCTGTTGTCATCACTGTAAAAAGAAAAAAAATTTCTCAGAAGGTCTGAGAAGTGGGAACTTCTCTTGCTGTTTGGACATGCAGAGAGTAGCACTGGCAAAGAAATGTCCATTGGCTGTATCAGCATCAAAGTTCTGCGATCTTTGTACTTTATAACATAAAACCATTCTGTTGGGATTCTGTGTTTCTCTAAATATTATGAAAGTAATCATATAATGTATTGGAAGTTTTAAATTAAGAAATATTACTATTTATTTAAAAACTGTATGACTGTCGAAGTGTTGCAGAAAAGATCCCATACATACTGTATTCTATGTGTTTGTATCTGTTTTACATGTTAGGGGCAGAGAGGCTCTTTGGTGGCTGCTTATGATTGAAAGCAACAATATAATCCTGTGTTTAATGTTTAAAGCCATAGTAATTGAAAATGTACATTCACATAATTCATATGCTTAGTTATGTAGCTATTAATTACAATTACTTATAGCCTAAGTTTAAAATAATGCTAAATGGCTTTTTGTTTATTTTAGTACTTATTACTATTTATGGGTAAATACAAGGATGCTTAATTGATGATGGCTTGTGGCGCAAAGTTCATAATATCAATTGCACTTCTGTTTTATCTTTTCACATTCTTTCTAATCCAATCTATCAGAATATTTCTGTCCATCTGCTTCAACTTTCTTTTTCTTCATTTCTTCTATATCTTCACCAAGATTCTGCTTTCTTCATCTAAACCCGTCCAAAAGTCCTATGTGCCCAAGCTTCACAAGGGTGATGTAAAGGATAAATTTGAAGCTATGCAGAAAGCAAGGGAAGAAAGAAATCAAAGGAGATCTAGAGATGAAAAGCAAAGAAGAAAAGAACAATATATTAGAGAAAGAGAATGGAACAGGAGAAAGCAGGAGGTTATTTTCTTTGCTAATATTTTGTGTTATTTTAATGTAATATTGTATTTGAAAATTTATTCACATTATTTTAAGACAATAATTATGGGATTTTATTTAAATTAGAAAGTTTACTTTCTGTGTTTCATCAACTAGATGAAAGAACTGCTTGGATCTGATGAAGATGATGACACAAAACTATCTAAAACAGAAAAAGGTTATGTTCCAAAACTAATAGGTAAGAGAGGCCGAACTTGAAAGGCCACATAATTCACTAGGTAAGTATGAGATGTAAGTGCTTAGCTGTGTATTTCACATTCACAGGAACTGTTAAAGGCAAGTTCGCAGAAATGGAGAAGCAAAGGCAAGAAGAAGAAAGAAAAAGAATGGAAGAAGAAAGAAAGCGCAGAATTGAACAAGATATGATTGAGAAAAGAAAAATTCAAAGAGAGTTAGCAAAAAAAGCACAGGAGGTATGTTGATCTGATCACAAGAGTCAGGATATAACTGGAAACAATAAACATGAAAAAGTTTTGTATTAATCAGAAAGATTCAATCTTAAGATTTTTGATAGTAGTTGATTTACACAGGAGATGCTCAGTGGGATGGAAGTGGCAAATAATGTTCAGAGACTCCTCACTTCTTTACAGTAATTTTTTTTAAGCTCTAAAATTGGGTTATAGAATGAAACTAGCCAAGCAAAAACATGGCAGGAATCAGGCATAAATGTTGGTGTCCTGTGCATACATGAGTTTATGGTTTGCTAAACTAATTTGAAAATGTTATATTTTACCAGTGCTTACTTTAGACAACTAGTGCTTATAAGTTAGTGAATACAGTTCAGTAACACATGAACTAAGAAGCAGTAAGAAAATGCCAATGACAGCCGAAAATGAGATATTAGTGCAGTAAAAATCATAAATCATGAAGTCCCAGATTATTTTATTCCTTTGCCATTTTGTGAATCATCATTGCATAAATATATATGCATATATGAAGAGACTGCGACTTTTGTTGATGCCAATAAAGCAAATTCTGTCTTTTATAGAATTTTGTAAGTGGGTATCGTATTAATTCCTTTTGCAAGTTTTCTTCAGTGCTACAAATAGTGCAGTAAACTAAATGATACACTAAAAGCATAGGCAAATTTTTGTTTAATCAAAAGATAGTAGTACTTAATTTAGGTTTGAATTTGTGCTAAGAAATGAAAAATAGCAGGAGTCAGGTTTTGGATAGTCTTTTCTACTAAGACCTTTAAAACTGTTGCAACTGTACTTTTAACTGGCATTGTATCTAGCATATATTTAATGTATTCTGCAAGGCAGAAGTACCTACATGTAGAATTTTGGAAAGTGTGTTAGTTTTAGACCATAACATACAGACACTATATGAAGCAAGCAGAGCAGTTCTAACAGTTAAAGCCTAACAGTTCGGCTTTTTTCAGGAGTTGAGGGGGAGACAGTGTCATTTGAATCAGAAATAATCAGCAAGCTTGCTTTAGCTTTTTTTTTTTGTTTTTAACACAACTCTGAAATGCTTCAATGAAGAGTGGACACCTCAAGTACTCACTCGGTTCAGCACTGACATGTTAAGAATGCTTTAGCATACTTTCTGTAGGATGTTTTATGTCATGTTGCCTCTTCCTTGACAAGCTAACCTATCTGAAGCATTCCAGCAAAGGTTCAGTCATTGTCATCTCTGTGAATTTAAGTGCTACATACATATCACTGATACAAAAAGAATTTCCAGTTCTATGTCTGCAACTCTAAGGCAAAGAGCCAAAGTAATGTAATCATATGAAATTCTCATTTAATAGATTGATGACTTTAACAATACGGGAACTGAATCAGCAGCTGAGGTAATCAGATTTTTTTAAAGAAATGTTCACCTACATTTTCATTCACTTTGTTTTATTATTGTAATTTGGGTTGGGAGAACTCTGAAAATGTCACATAAATACCTAATTAAAGTTCAACCAAGGAGCTAACAAATTTTTAAAGTATACGGAACTATATGTCTGTACCTGAAATCAATATATTGAAGTTTGAAATAGAGCCTGCACTGTGAATACTTTGTGGTTAGTTAAAAACATCTAAAATGTTTTTATTAAAAATTCAAAGCCACCAGAATTATTGGATATATTGGTAATGATATTTTTAAATCCTCCGGCTTTGGAAAGAATCATCTTATAAGCTCTTTGCCTTAAACTTGAAATTAAAAGGGGATTCTGACAATATACAGATGTTTAAACACCTCATCAGTTAACTTTAATTTTTTAATTGACTAATTTACCATTCATCTTTTAAGTCTTGCAAATAAACGTTTAGTTTAAAAACGCTGGGTTTAAAGGTCCCGTTGTCTTTCACTAATACAAGAAAATCACACTCCTACTACAGTTTTGGAAAGACAAAAATAACCCCTAAAATCCAGTAGCTCTAACTTATTTTGGCAGTCCCTGTTAATCATGGTATTCTGTGGGAAAAAAAATGGGAAAAAATCTATTTGGCAAGTTGTAAAAATAGCTTTGAAGGAGCAACATCCTTCAAAAGACAATTACTCCGCCTGACAAATTGCTCTCTAGAGCTACTGGCTTATTCCAGCTGCAGTATATCCTTTACATTGTAAATTAAAGACTGGAAGTAGAGTGTGGTTACAATTGCTGTGTATTCAAAATTACACCTGTTCTTCTCCAAACCATGAGTTTTTATAACTAACAGTTAATGAAAACATGTAAAGCAATTAAGGAGTTTCCCAGCAGTTATGTTTAAAATATAATTCAGTCTTGACACTCTGATTCAGAGTAGTGCCACAGGCAGTTGGATTTATTCTTGCGGTTAATACTCAATACAAGTAAACCTTTTGTAAGCTTTGGTGCACGCAGGTTAAAACAGCAGTTTCATTAAGAAATCAGTCTATCTAGAAGTCAAGCTTCCTGAAAATGTAATAAATATCTTTCTGGACAGGAAGGGGATGATTCACTACTAGTTAGAGTAGTGCCTGTGAAACCCACCAAGACACCTGGGAAGATGAAAATAAACTGTGAGAACACAGGAAAGGAGAGAGCAGAACAAAGAAATGAAGAAATGAAGAATGAAAACCAATTCCTTAAGGAAACCAAGTGCCTTTCATTTATCACGGTAAACCCCTCATCCAAAACTACCTAAATAATAGATATTTATGGGCGTAAGATACAACTATTTAATTTTTCTTACACAGGGTGAAAATGAAAACAATGAAACACAGGAGTCTCTGTCTCCTGGTAAGCTGAAAGTAACATTTGAAGAACTTGAAAGGCAAAGACAGGAAAATCAAAGGCGGCAAGCAGAGGAAGAAGCAAGACAGCGTTTGGAAGAGGAAAAACGTGCCTTTGAAGAAGCCAGACAGCGAATGGTAAGTACATGTTTTGTCATGTTGTTAGAGAATTTGCATGTAGGATATGCTTTTACATTTTTTCCTGTATATGATTCTTTTTTATTTATTCCTTAATTGTATTTCAAGCTGTTAGGAGTCTGAAAATGAATTTCTGAAAGACGCATTCTTGACCTTAGCTCTAGATAAATAATCATATTGGCAACAATGTTTTACAGTCTTTCAGTAAACCCAAGAAATACAGGTGTTTTAATGTTGCCAGCAACCTTAGTAAATTTTATGTCTACACTTCGTAGTACCTTAAGCTGTAACTTCAAGATTATTAGCTGTTTTGTTCTTAAACAGTGCTGCAGATGTTTCAGTATCCAGTTTTCGATGGAAACATTCTGTAGTAACAGAATACTAGTTCTTATTCCCACATATTTACATATTTATTTGTAAATATGATAGAAATATACATCAATTACAACTCTCCTCTTAGGAAGAAAGGACAAAAAAGACAGGTTAGCTCCCTTGTACATATTGACATAAACAACAACATACTATAAATGACTCAATTAGGTCCCCAAATTGTCAGAAATGTAGCTCACAATTCCTGTTTTATATTACTTGCCTCCATACGTGTTCTTTATCATAAACCACAGTTATATCAACTACATAAACCTATATATAGATCAACTATAAACACACCTCACTATAGTTTGTTAGTTAATCATACTGAAGGAGTCATATACTTACTATTAACTGAAGATATACCAGATAGTTTAGTTCTGTCTTTCCTCATTTTACCATACTCCATTTCCAAAAGCATTTTTAAAGTTCTGTATTTGAATACTTTTCCCCTGTAGAGTCATGATCACTATGACTTTATTAATGGACATACAAAATTCACATACAAACAAGATTAACAAGAAATGAGATTTTAATCTTTCATAAAAACTTGGAAAATATTCATAGAAAGTTGCTAACTTTAACATACTATAATTATGAATGGACGTTCTTAGACAAACAGCTCAAAATCACTATATTGACTATATTTCAAAAAGACGCATGAAATGTATATTCTACAGAAACAAACCCAAACAAAATCAAGACCACAGAACCTCCAGGAAGCTGAAACACAGAAATTGTCAACTGGCCCACACTGACAGGGTTCTAGGTTTAGGTAGATACCCAAATTGTAGCTTACTCCTTCACTTCCAAAAAATCACTTAACTTTTTCACACCAATAACCTTGTCATTATGTCAATAATGCACTTTTTTCTTTTGGTTTGGTGTTGGGCAGCAAAGCAGAAGATGGGGGAAAATGAAGGAGAGTGAACTTCATGAAATGATGAGCCGTTCAAACTGAAGTTTAGTTCACATCTCCCACCCTCATGTTTACGTGTTTATTTACCAAGTAATATAATTTACAAATTGTCTACATCAAAAGAAATTTTCTAACACACAGCTTTCTCTGCTACTCATCGGTTGTCAAAATTTGAAGTAAAAATTTTTCTTAAGAGTTGAACAGCTAATTTCCTTCTATTCTTTCATTTTCCCCCTATGAATTCCAAACAAAAGATTTATGTAATCCCCTAACTGGCTACCCTACATACCAGGTGTGGTATAGAGAGATCTGAACGATCATTACTCTGGCCACTTCCTCCATTAACAGATAAAGTACTCTGAGGTGTTGTCCGAAGGGGGACTGGTCTTTTGTTCTTGATTGCAGTTTGCAAACCACAGGCTTCTCTTAGCAGGTGACTGCTCACTGGAGACAAGCTATAGTGAAGAGATCAGAGTATCTCAATCCCCTTTCTTCAGTGATGATTGAATGTCTAAAAAGAAAAGAAACCAAAATCTCAGTCTGGAATAACAGCAAAATGTTAATTGATTCAGTTTTTCTATAAGACTCTACGGCATTTTTTTTAACTGGTGCATGGGTGAAAACAATTTCTGTGCAAACAAAAAGACTTGATGATATAAAGGTCTATGAAAATGATGTAAATAAATTGGATAGGGAGTGATTTACAGCAAATTATTCACTGTGAGACCATAAAGTAAGTACTTAACTGTTCAGCCTTTTCCTGATAACACACTGTTCTTTGAATTGCACACTCAACAGATTTTTAAAAATTATAGAAACTACATATAGGATACTGAAAGTTTCTACCTCCCTTGGCTAAAACAAGGATTAAAATGTTTCTCTTAGGAACCAAACTCTCCCCCAAGGAGAAAACATCTATAAAAGTTCAAAAAAGAATTCAATGGAGTCTTTATTCACTATAAAGAATATTTTTACTTTTGTATAAATCCTTTCTATTTTTTCCTCTTCCTCTTCTCTGAAGATAAATGAAGGTGGTGATGAAGAATCTGAAAATTCTCTTAAAGAATTCCGCCCTGGTAAACTCAGACTCAGTTTTGAGGAGATAGAAAGACAGAGAAGAGAAGAGGAAAAGAGGAAAGCAGAAGAGGAAGCAAGACGACGCATAGAAGAGGAGAAAAGAGCATTTGCTGAAGCAAGGAAGAACATGGTATGGTATTTTGGTTCAGTGTATGCTTTAATTTTTACCTGTTTCAGAAAACTGGAAAGAAGCTCTTGCAAAAAGCTTTCAACATTTAGGAGTAAGTGCTTTAATTCCTTCATTAATTAGTTCACCACTTACTTAGGTTAATGGGGCCAGCTGATCAAGTTCATTTACCAAAAATCATCACAGAACAACCCCTCCTCACAGCAAGTCTAGAGGGGATTTCAACTAATGTAACCAAACCCAGAGATTATATCCAATGGGTGTTATTATGCTAAATGCAACAAAATTGGAATGCAAAATGTTTTCACAAGGAGGGTTTGTTGGGTATTTTTTGGGGAAGAGAATTCTTTTTACAGCTCCTCCAAGTTTATCTCCATACCTTTACAGGGTGTCCACCAATCATCTCTTACAGCTAAAGCACAATTAATGGCATACTAGAAAAATGCTCACTGCAAGTACAAATTATGCAGTTATCTGTGCCTCTTCAGGAATTAAAAATTAAGAAGGCTGAACCCATCTAAACTGATATTTTTAGTGTATTTCAGTGCTTGTTCAGAGAAACACAAAAACTAATTTGTGGCATTTACCATCAGAACAATTTGTAATATGGGTCTTCCTTAGACAAATACAGATTTCTGTGATATGGAAGAACTTCTAAAGTTGGAGTTGATGCCCAAGACAAATTTTCAGAGACTTAGGACTGACACACTGACATTAGCTGAAAGCAGAGAGAGATGCCCAATTTCAGATGGTGGCAACAATGTTATTTATAAAAAAACCTAGCATGGAGCTTTAAAGTGTAGTCTTCATACTTATTCCAAGCACTTCACATTTCAGCAGACTTTTGGGTACAAGCCAGTTACTTATTGAACATAAGGAAATACAGCATTAAATTACACAAATAGAAAGTAAAACTAAGTAGTGTTTGTTTCAAAAGGAGGGGTAAGATTTGCCAATACAGAACTGTGGAATAACCCAGTCATCTCGTAGCATCTCCCTACATACTTCTCTGTGGGTGAATTGGGGAAGACCAGCTGCATGCCTAGTAACATTTTCTTAATCAAGCAATGCTTGGGAGAGAAATAAAACTTTGTATGAGTACTAATATTGCTGGCAGTGCTCCCTCTGCCTGGAAATTGGGCCAAAGACAAGGCTTGTACGCTGACAGACTACCTGGAGAAACTGCAATGTAAACCTGTATTTGATACTGCTCTGGAAAGTAGTGTCTGTCTGTACCTCCAAAGAAAGAAAATAGAACCTAAACCCACTTAAATAAATGCATGCTGCTGGACTTCTGCCATTACAACTTTTATGAAAAGCCAGCAGAGAACTAAGGGGAAGCAAAGAAAGTATGTGCTGTCTTCTGTTTTTTTCCTGGTTTTTTCAGCGTTAGTGTAGCAAGGGTCCTGGCAAAAAAAATCTCACTGATTAAACAGAGTTTAATCCATTAGATGCAGCACAAAGACTGTTATTGCAGACAGTGGAAATAGTAATCAAAAAAATTAACTGAAAATATATTTCCAGCATATATATGCTTGAAAGTTTTCTGTTAATTAGAATCCTGAATACAAACACCACATTTCTGAATACTTGGTAACAACAACCCTGTCTCTTTTCCTTATTTTCCACAGCTACATAATGTAACAGCAATGCAGATATGTCCTTAAAATGTTTAAAAGCATACTAGTGATCTCTTTCACAAGCAGTAAAACCTTACATGAGATTGTTAACTCTAGAAACACAAATGCCACATTTTTTTTGGGAAGGATCTCTGTATTTCACATTTGCCCGTGCAGATATATTTCCCTGCTCCCCACCATCACTGTGATCACTTTCAGACTGAAGCAGTGATATTTCATCCCCATCAGTCTCCTAGTGGAGACTGCAAAAAGAACCTGTCTTAGCACAAAGAATAAAGAAACCCCTCTACTTTCTCTCTGTTTGCCCTCTGAATATTGGCTGACTGTGTTGCAAACTGATTGTTACAGGCATGTTTCTCACTACCAACTGTTCCCACTTCACAGGAAAAAGAAGTGTGGCCTCATTTCACAAAATATTTATGGCCAAAATATTTACTGAACTAATGACAAGGGTTCTGTACATCACCCAACTCAGCTGAATCTTTGCATTTTTTAACCATGAATAAGTTGTCTGTCTTTTCCTAACTTAGTAAGTCAGAAATACAGAGCAACAGTTTTAGTGTTTGCTCACATTCACAGCTTGAACACATGTGAGTAAATTCTGAGTTAATGCTCCTCCTGGTCACTTAGGCTCTGTATCTTCTTGAAGTGATGAGCATATGGACTAATGCAAGCAAGAGATTTTCATATTTCTTTGCTAATTTAAGCATGGTTAAACTCCAAGAACTATGTGACATTTTTTCTCACTAAAGGAAATAGTTTACAGCTTTGTTTTTAGACTTTTCTATAACACAATTTCAACAAATGTGCTCATATTGCACAAGTGAAGAATGGAAGGAATAGTGGGGCTGAAGTCCACTGGTGAGCTTACTCGAGGGAAAATCTGAAGGGTATCTATAGTAGTAAATAGCAGAATTTGAGTGGAATTGGGCTAAAAACTACTGAAAGAGCTGTGGCAAATAAAAAGGATATGGGCAAAGTAGGTCAAGACAGTGATATGAACTAGGATGGCGCCAACAGCAGCGAAAGGTGTGGGTTACAATGGCAGTAAGCAGCAATAAAGACGAAGTGCCAAAGACTCTTAAAATATGTTTCTGTTCCTTTATAAAGGTAGTCAAAACACTTTCTCAAATGGAAATTTGCTCCTTCAACAGTTTCTAGCATTTGACTGATTACTGCTCTTGAGAATGCCTACAACGTAGGGCACACTGAGCTCTTCCATGTTTGCCACAGCACTTTTCAAACATGCTGGTTAAACAGTGTCAAAAGCAAATCACCACAGAGTTCTAGATCAGTACCTGACCTCATCTCACATTTACCTACAGAACACTCCTGTTGAGACAATCTCTGTAAGTTTATATAGTTACATGCACAAACATTCATGTAAGTTTTATCAAGAACTTATTTTAAACTTGCTGTGTAACTCAGACTGTCACTACTGGCCATTTTTGTAGCATACAGCTTCATATTCTAGTAATACTTTACTTCAGTCTGATAAAATATTACTTCTTACACTTCCTACTTTGGAAGTAATGAAAACTGCCTTTCCTACACCCTTCCATCTTACAAATTAGACTACAAGACACACCAACTGCTTCTAAACACCCAACTAAGCCTAACCCTACCCTGAAGCCAGAGACAAGGACAGGGAAAGGAGGGAACCCTTGCTGGTGGGCTGTATAAATTGATAAGCTGGCAACATAACCTATATAAACAATTTGTGCACGAGGAGTTTCTTCTGAAAACTCCATTTAGTTATCCTTACTGGGAATGCTGCTTAAGATCAGGAATATAATTGTTTGTTTAAAAACAAGATTAGAGATATATGTACTTCAGTGTTAAGAGCAATGACATTTAAACACACTTTGTTTAATGGTAGTCTGAAGTCAACAAGAATTAATTGCTTCAGATCCTAAAGGTGCATTTAGAGCGCATTCTCCCCATCATCTGGCAGAAAATACCTAATTTTAATGAACACCTTCATCTTCATTGAAGTAGCTAAAGTCAAATACAAAACCCCAAATCCACTCCCTTCCCACAACATTAGAGGAACACCCACTGTCACACTGCATCTTCCTGTACTGGGGCAGATGTGACAAAGTAGGTGGTTATCTTTATGTACTGGAAGTGCCTGAGCAATGCTGTGATGCCATCACAGGGATCATTAATGCTCTGAATTTCCAGCAGGTGCTGGATGATGAATCACCAGAAATGTTTAAAACATTTTCTCAAGAATCTCTCATACCTGGTAAACTGGAAATTAATTTTGAGGAGTTGCTGAGACAAAAAATGGAAGAAGAAAAGAGACGCACAGAAGAAGAGCGTAGGCAAAAGTTGGAAATGGAAAGGCAAGAATTCCAGCAGTTGAGACAAGAAATGGGAGAGGTTTGTATATCATATTGTTACATGTTAGGCATGCTCTGAATAAAATAGATAATTTCAGTTATTAAAATCTCAGTTTAAGACTGTAGCTAAAAAATTCCTTTAAAAGAAATTTTAAATAAACACATTCAATATTATGGGAAAAAAAGGAAGAATAGAAACCTGTATTTTTAAAACATTGCATATAATAACATTTGTATCACTAATCTGCCAGGAAAGTGTTTTTCTCTCTTACCACCTTTAAAACAGTTTCAAGTTTGTAATTTTATTTTGCAGTCACTTCTGAAAGTCTCTAGAATATTACCAAAATTACCAGACAATATTTACAGTATTGTGAGAACAGAAATATCTAGTTCCCAAATGAAAATACAAAAATAAAGGTAGGAAAGAGCAAAATTCTTGCTTTTCCTCTGGGAAATACTGTGTTATCTAAGAGAAAAGAATTACAGCGTGCTTTTTCTAATTGGTGTATCAAGGGTTTGAAGACTGTCACAGTAGATATTAGAAGTCACACACAAAATTTGCTTTACATTCCAAATGTTTAAAACATCACATTCATGAACTTTACACTTCAATTTGGCTGTGGGTGGCAATTCTCTGTTCTTCCCTTTTGAACGTTAGAGGACTATATTATTTTTTTTGTTAAGCAAAGCTTGAGCAAGTAATAAAGACAGTAGTTTGTGATGTTCTCAAGTAATCCTGGGGAATACAGGAGAGACAGGAACACCCAGCTAAAATGAATCTACATATTTGCCATCAGCCACAGGTTGTAAAAGGAGGGAGAAAAATACCAGCAATTACAGCTTCAGAAGTGGTTTGACTACAGGATCCAGAACGGCCCTTTCTTTTCCAGCCATGACATCCTGAAATGTCATTTGCTTTGTACTGAATTAAAAAAAAAAAGGGAATAATTTTTTTGTTTTACAAAATAGCTGTATTTTAGAAGGTTATTTTGTATCATATTGCAGGCAAGTTATCCAGAGTCCGTAATTCACCTCTACTAAGTTCTATATTGGTGGGTGTCTGGTTTTCCAAGTTTGTGATGGGTGGTTTATTGACAGCAACCCCTGAACAAAGGGTATTTTAAAAGGTATTTTAAAATCTCTAACTAGTTGAGATGTGATACAAATGCAGTCATCATGAGAACAGGGAGGAAAAGAATACATTACAGGGAAGAAGTCTCTCTACTGAGAGAACTGCAGTGTATTAAGTTATACTTATCTGTGGGGAGAACGGATAGTAAAAATAATTAGGGCCTTTTCCATCTTACATATCCTGTAATTTCTGAACAGCTGGAAGAAGAGTGTGAAACTTTTGAGCTAAGCAAAGAATATGAAGAACTAATAAAGCTAAAAAGAAGTGGTTCTATTCAGGCAAAGAACTTAAAAAGCAAGTTCGAAAAAATAGGACAGCTGTCTCAAGAAGAAATACAGAAGAAGATTGAGGAAGAGCGAGCAAAGAGGAGAGCAATGGATGAAGAAATAAGAGAAAGGGAAGCTGAAAAATTTCAAGAGGTAAGTTGCATTGTGTATGTTAATGATATACTTAACTAGCACACTAATGATCCAGGAGTGAATGATGCTGCTGCTTTCATCAAATTTTGCTGTATTTCTAAAATTATGTTTTCCCTTCTTTCCTATTCCCTCCTTTGGATGCTTGAGGATCTCTCACCTCACCATCCTTAAAGGAAACAGCACTAGTCATCTGGTTAAGCAGAGATCTATTTTTCTGCTCAAAATCCTCAGTTCAGTATCTTAACCTGAAACCTGCCAGCCTGAGGGTTTAAAACATTCCTATCTGAGAATTATCTATTAGCACTTGAATTGCTTCTTCTGTACTAATTCTCCACTGTATGAATCAGATGAAAACCACTGCCACAACCAAACAATACTATTTAAGATCAAGTCTTTTTATCATGTTTACTTATTACTCATGGTAGAGCAAAAGAGGATGACTACTTATCTGTACTTAAGACTGGAACCTCACATTTTTTCAGAGGGGAAAAAACAAGAAATGGAGCTGTCAGTCTAGACAATGAACACAATGGTTTGTGACCCAAAAGCCCAGCGGGAGCTTTTGTGACATAATTACATGGCATTGCACAGTACTATTAACGACAGTAATCTTGATCTGAGCCTCATTTGGGCTGTTCTCTGCAGCAGTCACTTCTGCATCAACTCAAAGACTTTATTTTTGAGCTTTTAATGATCGACAGTTTCTGTAAGACCAACCTTACATGATAGGTCTTGAGCCTATGCTACCTTCATGGCATAAAACACAAGTCACTGAGGATCTACCATTGCCAGGAAGTATTAAACTTCTATATGCATAAACTTGAGTAGTATTTCCTATGTATCATTTTTGAAATTATTTTTGCAAGTATTTTGCCCTCTTCTGGGATACTATTATGAGACTTGATCTTGGACCCAACATTAAACAGACCTGAGAAAACAGGACTCTGTGTGGCTTTGCTCAGTTAAAAAGAGCTGTGGGAACACACAACTAGTTTTACTATTGTACTCATATAAAAGGTAGTCAATGAGTTAAGTCTTATTTTTAATTTTTTCCCCCCAAGGATGATGATGTAGATGTGAGACCAGCCAAGAAATCTGAGGCTCCATTTACTCATAAAGTAAACATGAAGGCCCGTTTTGAGCAAATGGCCAGAGCCCGGGAAGAGGAGGAGCAGAGGAGGATCGAGGAACAGAAATTACTACGCATGCAGTTCGAACAAAAAGAAATTGATGCAGCATTACAGAAGGTATAAATTACAAAGTAATACTCCTAAGTGTAATTTACTTTAGCATCTGATTACCACTGATGGCAACACTACCAGAGATACAAAAGGAACATTTTGTTTTAGCAGCTGCTGGGAATTGCTGCAATACTGTAAGTAATATAAAATTGCATTTTGCATTTACCCTTCATGGAATGAAAGAATGGTTTGGGTTGGAAGGGACCTTGAAGATCATTTGGTTCTGATCCCTCTGACACGTGAAGGGATGACTGTAACACCAGGTTGCTCAAAGCCCCATCCAATCTGGCCCAAATACCTCCAGAAGCATACAAGAGACACTGCAAAGGCAGGTCATGGCATGCCTTGAATAGTCTGCAAATGGAATCTATATTCATGCCTGTATTTTACACCAGATTCCAGTCTCATTAAAATGCATTTCACGGCCTGTTGCATTTGAGTGCACTATGTTACCTAGTGAGGACAGGTGTAGCGTTCCTCCGTCTCTGAAACAGTAACTTGTTTGTAATCAAATATGTATCACTAGCAGTCATAGTGCTGTTGCCACTTTAAATATTCTAAATTAACTGTTTTTAAAACAGAAAAGAGAAGAGGAAGAAGAAGAAGAGGGAAGCATTATTAATGGTTCTACTTGTGAAGATGAGGAGGATCAAGCTCGATCTGGAGCTCCCTGGTTCAAGAAGTCACTGAAAAACACATCAGTGGTTGATGGCGAGCCAGTGAGATTTACAGTTAAAATTACTGGAGAACCAAAACCTGAAGTTACATGGTGGTTTGAGGGGGAAATGCTGCAGGACTCTGAGGACTATCAGTATATTGAAAGAGGAGAAACCTATTGCCTTTACTTGCCAGAAACCTTCCCAGAAGATGAAGGGGAATATATGTGTAAAGCAGTCAACAACAGAGGCTCAGCTGCTAGCACCTGTATTCTCACCATTGAAAGTAAGAGTTAGCATTTTCATTTGCTGAATTCTCATAGCCTTCTTCCATCTTTCCTGTTATGAAAAATCTAATTACCTTTTTCCCTTAACCCTTCTTGTATTTTCTAGCTGATGACTACTAATGCTCTACTTTAGCTGGAATCTTTCTTCCCCTCAACTTTCTTACTGCATCATCTCTTTCTCTGATGGGGCCAACTAAAGAAAGAAAGGATATACATTAATTTGTCATTCCTGCATCAGATAAGAATAACCTTCAAATTATGAGTGTCTGGGTTCCCTACTCCATGCAAAAAATCGTATGAAGGAATCAATGTATGAAAGATCAACTAATGGAAAAAGCTGAATAGTGCTCTCACATTTGAAGACCAACTGTTGTGTAATAGAATAAAGCTGAATACACAATCTGGAAACTCGTGTCGTAGTGTAAATCTACTGGTACGTTCTGCATGACCACTGAATATTTAAGCTGTTTTACTTTATCCCAGAGGCACGGAACTGGTAAAAGAAAATACTTATTGCTGATTTTCAAAAACCAAGTGTACTATTTTTAAAGAATAAAAAATCACCTAACTGCTCACCATTGTTGTTTTGTCTCAAAGAGCATTACTTCTTGTTTTAAAATGGGCTTACAACATGTAAGTGCTATGCTCTGATCAACCTATGCAGTTGATAATCCTAAAGTAAAAACTATCTCCCTTAGGTTTGCAGGAGTCTTCACAGTACCAACACTCTCTTGGAAAACTTCTATTTTTTCACTGATTAAATGAGACAGGGACAGTGGTGACATCTATGACTGATTTATATTTTTTGCTGCTAAGAAGCAAGCTTTAAGAAAATCTTTTTCAGAAAGTCCTATTTTTTTAATCTTACTGCAATAAATTTATTACCACATCTTTAAAATGTTGCCTTAAGGCTACTGGACTACTTTTCTCTCAAACATCTTGAAATCAACATTTGTTACAGTGCTGGCACCATTTAACCATTCTGTAAGAACAGCTTTGCAAAAAAGTGTCATATTTTAAATTAAAAAACATGTATAGGCCTTGGCATGAAGACAAGACAAGCTGCAGTGAATTGAACTTATGCAGTCATTTCAAAAAGAAATTTCCCCATGGCAGAATCTGCTGACTGGACTTTGTACAGTTTCCTATTGAAAGTCAGTCTTTTCCCTCAACAGAAAATGGTAATGAGCTGCACGATGTTTTCAATTAATATCAGCCATCTAAACGTAGTTTACTTCATTTCATGTGGGTGATGTTCATTCACAGAAGTACTAGTTGCTGCAAAATTTTTCCTCTGAAGCTGTTACTTCAAACTAACACAGGGACAGGAGCATAAAAAAGACAAAAACATTGCTATTATTATCCATCAGTTTACATTTATTGAGAAAAACCATACAAAAACCATTATACAGTTAATGTGTACCCATATTACATACAATGTCAATGCAAGCTCAAAACCACATTTTTGTAAAGCATTCAATTTACCTCAAGTCCAAGCTGCATCTCCCTAAGACACTGTTCCCATCACAGTTGCCTTTTAAAGCCAATCTTCTTTTTACACACGGGTAGTTTCTGCAGAGAACACTTTTCTCAGGACGAAAAGGCATTTCACATGCACTCAAGAGAAATATTTGTGCATACATAAGAGTTTCATAAGCTATTACTAGGGAAGAGGGAATCCTGCCAATTGTACGCCTTCTGAAAAAGCCCAGTCCTCCCTTCCTCCCCCCACTTCCAGAAAAAAAGCAAAATAAAAAACTTGGCATGCAATGGAAAACTTAAGAATTACTCTGGAAGACAACAGGGGAGAAACAGTTTCTACCATCCAATAAAATACCACTAGATAAAGATGAAATACCTCAAGATTAAGCTGTGCAAATGAATCATGATCCTGTCTGCCTGGACAAGTGAAACAGATGACTTAGGATCAAGCTACACTGAAGATTATCTACCCAGTATTTTATTTCATGTCCTAATGAAGTATAGACTGCAGAAAGTGATACAAAAATGCTTTTCCTACTTGGAATATTATGCTTACTTTTAAAACTTTTCATACTCTTCACATTCTACTTGTGGGATACTGGAGGGTGGGGTTGGGGTATGTAGGAAACATTTCAAGACACCTTTTGGACAAGTTCATTGCAGTTCTAAGGAAGTCCAGTTATCTTGGCTATTGGAGAACTCCAATAATCTATTGCTCTCTCAAGAATGATGAGTTGGGAGAGAGTTGAAAAATAAACACTACGCTTAGCACAAAACAGCATGCCTGTAAGGCCAGCGATGAGAAAGTTGGAAGTCACACACCTCAAATGCTACACACAAGAACATCTCACCTTCCACATACTAACAACATCCCAATACACTGACTTTTTCTTCTCTATCTCCTCCCACAGGCTAAATTAACAGTTGAAAGACTGTTCAAGATATTTTAGGAGTAACAGTTGAAGAAAAAAGTACCATGTAAAAAGGAAGTGAACGAGTGACTCACCCCCACACTAAATTCACAGTATCAAAATCCAAATGGAACACACACCTAACCTTTTCTCATGTAAAAAATGATGTTACATGTTAAACTACAGATGAAATACTAAGTGGCTTGAGAAACTGAAGCACAACTATTAATTTAGTTCAAAAATTAAATAAACTTGGCTGTTTAGAAGAATATAAAGTAAAATAGATGGTTTATATTATTCAATCACAGTTTAAAAAACGTAACAGATTATGGAACATTTATGGTCAAACAATACTTTAAAGAATGAAAAGTGATCAAAACAAAAATTATACCCTACACCATTATGTATGGGATACATTTCAAATCTGTTATGTTTTTGCCAATTTTACCTTCTACATGGAGCCCTTCTATGGTCCATGCTCATCGGCTCACCAATGGCATACACTCAAAGGATTCCTCTTTACTGGTAGTAACTATCTCAGGACCTGATTCTATGAGCTATGATTTGGTGCTTGCAGCATCTTCAGCACTGTGTGTGAAAATGAAGGCAGCATTTTTGAATATTTTTCTTTGATGTACAGATAAGCAGGACTTTTGAAAGAGGAGCAGCACATTTTAGAAACAGAATAATGAACAAAAACCCAAAGATGCTGCTTTATGTTAAGCTAAAAAAAACGAAACAAAACCAACAAAAACTCAAAACAAAAACCTGTACCAGACCATCTATAAGACAAATAACATTTTATACTATCAAAATATACAGCAATTCAGTTAAAGTATCAAGAAACAGGATACACTGACTGCTATATTGATAAAATAGTATTTGCTGTACTGTTAACATTTAATTGGTGCACATGCTTTTTCAGTTAAAACATACTAATCTCAAACTCCAGCATCTGTCTTCCTACCATGTCAAGCATGAATAAGCAAACTAAGTTATCTAAAGATTCCACTAACACACTATAACTGTAAGACAAGTTACCAAGTTCAGTGATAATAACAAGAAGTCATATTCTTTACATTTAAGTCTTATGGGTTTAAGTGGGAATAGTGTTCTATTATAAAAAAACATTTGTGAAGGCTGTTGACATTTCTAACCAAAGTAATTCTGCCATATTTTAAAGGTTTTGATTCTTTAATTGCAACAATTAGCTATCTGAGGAAAAATAATGAAAATTACTTATTCTGATTAAGTTTAATTACTGCAATCTAATAATCTTTTTGCAAAAAAAAAAGAAAAAAGAAAAAAAAATACATATTTACCTAGAAATATAAACAGTTTTTTAAAAACTTAAGACTTTCCACTGAAATGGAACCGTGAGTAACAATGCATTTGGGGAAGCAGCAGATTGCTTTTCAATACACAACCACAAAGATCTCACAGGGACAACATTAATGTACTGAAATATATTAATTTATATACTTCCTTAGGTTGTGCTTACCTGTTGCTTTTTTGCAGCAGAACCTAAGGTGGAAGGTCTGGGAAGGCACTGTGAAGTATAAATAATTGCACTGTTTGCAATTAATAAAGATTTTATACCTTAAATGAATCAAAATCAACAGCCTCCATTTTGTGACTGATAAAGAAATCCAGTGAATTTAATTTTGCTCAGTTTAGTACATAATAAATGCACCATTCTGTAAGGTTATCTACAAAATACCATGCAAAATACCTGAACTATTAAACTTAATACCCTACACTAAAGATAGCAAATACTGTCCTAGCCTTTTTAAAGCTACCAGCATAATTCCTACTTTCAAAAGGGATAAAAATAATTCCTTCTATTTCTACAGCACAATACATACATTGCTGATTACCTGAATAAACTACTTCAGTTTTCAAGCCTTAACTTTTACTTCTCTGTGCAGCCACCCTAAAAAAATTTATTCTCAAAGCAACAACATGGTGTTCCAAAAAATAAAGCAATTAACAATTATAGATTTAAAACATACCTACATCACTACGTAACTGCAAACTATCTGAAGACAAAGACACCTTCTGTCTAACAAGTGGTTCCAAAGACTTCAATGTTATATGCATACTTAAAAACACTGAATAACAGCTGTCTCAGGAGTACTAATGAAAAAAAACTATTACTCAGATAAACAGAAACACGATTTTCTTTAGCTATTGCTAGAAGTTTCAGGAATACTTACCCACAAAACTCATATTATGTGTATGTATAGATAAGCAAACCTACGTTTGTGAATTAAGAAGCAATTATGATTTCCTAGGATATCAGCACTGTATTCCAACATAATAGTCACACAAGTACGGCATTTTCATTATGTGGAACATTGACAAAAAGATACTGTTGCAGTTCATCAATTTGTCATTCTGATGTACTTACAGTGCAATGCTCCTTGAAGGAACAATCAAGGATGATACACAGCACAGTCCTCCTCACCCCTATAGAGCTAGTTCTATACTGGCTGGATCAAACCTGCACTTCAACAGACAATGGCAAGACAGACTGTAGTGCATGTAATCTAATATATGCAAAGAGCCAATAAATATGCAAAGAGCAAACACAGGATTTCAAGAGCATCAGCTTTTTAGTATGAGCATTAGAGCAATAAGAACTTTCAAGTATATATAAAAAAATAATGAGTTGATTCAAATACTTTTTACAAAAACAGAAGTTATCTGCTCTGCAGGAAGTTCTCAACCACTCCCACCACTCAAACAAAACAGCGTTTTAAGGACAGATGCAATTTTTCTAACTACTATGCATACCACATTGACTTTTCTACACTGAATTTTAACTGGACTACTTTAAACTGAAGGCTTAAGCACATTACACAAAGTAAGTTTTATACCTAGTCTGAAAAAATCCATAAAATAGTTATGCAGGAACAGTTTTGAAGTACTCAAAAACAAAAGTTATCTGTTATAGCAGCTGCACAGGTCTGAAACAGTGGTCATGTACAAAGGAAATTTCACTGTTAATGCAATGGAAGTATGCCAAAAGATCATCATCTTAAACACATGCAGTTTTAATCAAATAGAAAGAAAATTAAAGTATCAAGATTACTGGTGCTAGGCAGTAAAATACAATGAATGAAAGAGATCCTCCATCTACAACTATTCTGCAAGAGGGGGAAAAACATGCTAACGACAAGTTTTTAAACTCAAGAAGGTTTCATGGGGGGGAAAGAAACCAGCTGATTTGTGTACAGGTACCTTGATTCAGCGTAGTAAATCAATCCTATAATTCTGCATATACCCACATATCCAACTTACCGACACAGGAGGTTTCATATTATTTATTGTAAAGCACAAAACAGGCATTTTAAAAGTGATAAAGTATACATTGAAAAAGTACATTTATATCACAAAGCATTGACCACATAATTGCAAATACATTTGCTGGAATGTGTACATCTACACTAATACTAAAAACAAACCATTTTTTCATTTCTACACAGAAATATTACCTCCTATCAGTAGTGATAGATATTTTGTACATTTTCAAAAACACTATTTTTTAAACCAAAATTAAGATCTTCATCAAGGCGTCTGCATCCATACATTTAACAAAGGTTTTTTCCCCCACACAATGAAGCAAATACTGTATTGTCCACTTCTTATTATTGGCCCTGTGCAGAAGAGATACATAAGAGATACACAAAAAGTTAAAGAAAATCCTTTAAATCGAGCTAACTCAGGAGTGAAGCCTTTAAGAAAGAAAAATTGGTTAATGTAAATGGTGGTGGCTTCTTGCATGGTTTTCAAAACCCTGGGAGGAGAAAATTTTTCTTTAAAAAAAAAAAAACAAAAGCCAACATAATCACCAAACACATGGATAGATACGGAACTCAAGTTATCAGGTAAACAAAGTCATCTACTAATTATTCTGATAGCTATTTCGCTAGAAAAAAAGATGCATACTCCAAAGTAACAAAGCAGGAGACATGCAAAAAAATATCTACAACCACTGAAACGGAAGCCAGCCAAAAACACTTTAACACTGTACCTGTGGTGCTGGAGGATGTTGTGGCATTCCCTGTGGACTTGTCTGGGCGTAATATGCTGCCTGTTGCCTGTAGTACTCAGCCCATGCTGCACTGTAATCTGGCTGACCACCTGGAGGAGCCCCAGCAGGGGCAGGAACAGCTTGACCTACAGGTAATTAGAGTAACATAGCTTTGCTGTTGTAACAGATATGAGAAAACTTCAAAAATCTTATATCACCAACATCACCTAGCAACAGTCCTCCAAGAATTTGAATAAACTTGTGCCTACTTTCTTCTAAACTAACTACTAATCCTATTAATTTAATGTAATGATTCCCATGTAAAGCAAAACTGCGGAACCACAAGGACAGTTTTTTCTGCCTCTTGATTCACATTCATGAATATTTAAAGCCTGTTGACCTAAATAAAGGTGGCATTTAAATACACATCAAGAGGCAAACCTTTTTGTAATCCACCTAGACTGATTTTATTTTGCAGACTGCATTCACAAGCTCAGCAGATGCCAATTCATATACTCCCTCAATTTTGGCATCCTTCATGCAATTGCTGTGACATTGCAGATTACATTTTTCAAAAAGAGCATTAGCTTTTGTAAACATTTACTCCACCACAACTTCTTTCAACCTTTGCTAAAGCTCCAATCCTCTGGAAATAACAGTGCATACACACACATACACACTCACTCTCCCAAACCTACAGCTCGGAACCACTGACCCTTTCAACAAAATCAACTGGCAGATTAAAAACTAAGAATAACAGACTGATACACAAGTAGTCTTTAGTATATTAAAAAAACGAAAACCAAACAAAATTACGGCCAACCTTTTAGGACCTCAGTCATGTTGTTCTGCCAAGATTTGTTACAGCAGCTTTACCTCCTTTTCTCCTAACTTCACAATCAAATACACACCACTGAGTACCACTATCTTCTTCACCATTTTTTATATGAAAGGTGTTTTTGCAGTTACCACTGCAGAATGAACATGACTATAAGCAAAGCAACAGTCTCTATCCTCTGTCCAAACGTCTGTCCTTACACATGTGCATAAATCCTGACAGAACAGTTTTATATAGTGTTTCATTTTCAGTTTCCAAAACAGAAGTTTTATTATTGTGATATGATATAGTTGGTTTACATTTTTAAAGGCTTCTTTTTTCAAATCAAGTTTTACAGTCATGGTATACCAAAAACCCACCACCTCTCCAGGTTTTTTCTAGGATACGAGAAAAAAAACTACCAACACAACAAAAAACAACCACCATATTCAATCACCCTACAGCAACGAAACTCAAGCAAAATGCAAGCCCCTACCTTGCGCAATTCCATGAGCAACAAACTTGTGTTCCACTTTTAAGAGGGGCAGCTTACACATGATGAGGGCTGAAAGTTTTCAATACTTCTTGAAACCACCCCAACTTTTATATAAATACAAGACCACCAAGTAGCCTTCTGGGGAACACATGTATCAAAGATTCTAATGAACTGTTTTCTAGGGTATCAGGCAGGTTGGTTTTGTTTGGTTGTTTTAAAATACTTTAACACAGAAAATTCCCATGAAGAATGCTAGCTATTCACACTCCTCTTACACATGTGTAGTCTTCCAATCCTCTCAAAAACATTAAGTATGAGCAGAGAATGTGAACATTTGGCAAAGCACTATTCCGAAAGCCATCAAAATATAATCTTCCATTCTCCACTGTCTATAAAACTTACATAGTTTTGTCACTTACACTACAAGTAATTTATAAAAACCCATCCATCTTTTTTTGGATTATACTGTAAAGCAATTGTTTTCCTAGAAAAACTTACTTCAGTTTCTTCAAATCTTCAGAGATGTATCACGTTTTACAACTTGTAATTTACCACAACTTACACTTCTGCTTATTATTTTAACAAAAAATATCTTTAATATGATTACAAATTATCCCAGGATACACTTTTCCCACATTATTAACTTAATAACTGTACTTATAAATTACTGTCAGCAGAACTGAATGCCAAAGCTAAGGGACTTTTTGTGCATTGCAACTCAAGAATCTTCTGACATTCAGCCACCTATCTCAAGGCAGCACTGAAATTCAAGTAATAAATCAAATATAGCAAATTTAACATCTACTCAGAGATGTCAAACTGAACCTCCTGTGCTGAAATGCATTAGTATTTTAGGTGCACTGTTCCCCTACTACGTAGTGCAAGTAATTCTGAACCTACACATGGAATTCAGCAGTTTAGTCCAAACCTTCCCTCAGTGCACAGAACTGCACTGAAATAGGACATGCTTGTTAATATCCAAATTCAGTGGGAACACTAACAAGTAAGACTGATAAACTACATACAAAGGAAATACAAGAAACACTTCCCCATTAATGAGGGCTGAGAAAGAAAATGCCAGCAGATCTACAGCTCAACATCATCAGGATTCTAGTAAGAGAAAACTGTTCGTCTTCTCTTCTTCTACACTCATCAGGAAACCTTTAAGAACTGTTTCACTATTTTATTAGGGAATCCCTTAACTGTAAGTCAAGCCCGCAATAGACATGGATGACTTTGAATGATAAATTTAGAGATTTCAATGATGACATATAGGTAATTTACTAAAATATGACTTCATGTTTCAAAGGCACTGTTATCCTTGAGAAATTTTTATGGCCCAGTTACACAAATCTATTTTAGATTTTGTACAGAAAAATAAAAATGCTGTATCTCCAGTTCAAGGTACCAGCATCTCTAGGTCTTCAAAAGCTAAACTACTGTCTTGTTACCTAGTAATACTAAAGAGAAATGTTCATATTTTCTTGATTTATGAAGTAGGGTACCAAGCAAATTGTCTGGGTCATCTACAAGATCCAATGTACATTAACTTACCAGTGTGCATGAGTAATTCCACTAGCTCTTCAGTCTTATGTTGAATTGTACTTGCTACTCAAAGCAGTAGCAAGAGTCTGAGAAAGAGATAGGCTTTGCCACTATATTCGCGAATTGGAAAACAGATCATTTACAAGCCACTATTCACTGAAAAAAAATAGTGTTCTCTGTGATCAGAGTCGTATCACCCCAGTAGGAAGCCACTTTGGAAAACAGTGTAATTGTTTAGATGGGCATATTCAAGAGTGTTTTAGCAATTTCAGGTCACTCACACTTGACTAAATATGACAAAATCCGAAACACCAACTGCAGTATCCCATGCAACTTGTTCAGCTCAGTACTGTTACCCTCAGAGCTTGCCACAAAGATAATCAAAACAGTCTTCTTCGGCAGCAAAAATAAAAGTGACTGGGCTCAGCAAGTCCAAGTTTCAGTTCAGTTCTCCCAAACAGTGGTTGGTGTCATTATCTGTGCTGTGAAAAATCTGAAAGTCATCAAAGAGCCAGTGACTTGGAATTCCTACCTTCCCCTTTTGGCACAGCTTAACAGAGACAGAAGATTTCAGTACTGTAGGAAAAAAATATAGCACTTGAGAGCCCAGAGACCACACAAACTTGCTGGTTCCTCAGGCCTTCTACTACTTATTATTGTTGTCACTGAGGTGGGAGAACCACCACCATTTACCATTAAATCAGCTCTGGCTGAATTACTCTTCTCTAAGCACGTCTTAAAGAGAAATGGTATCTACCATATCAAGATTCTGAAGCAAAACATTCTCATGACTGGCACAGTCAAGTTACACAACCCTAGACATCAAGAGCTCTCCCCTTCAGGCAAAGGACTCAATCCATACTAGAACAAGAAATTACAATCAGAACTGCTCTCTTGTTTTTTCCTTTTATTTGATTGTGTTTGGCACTTTTTAGATTTTGCATTTTAACAGCAACTATTTTTACCTCCCAATTTTTTTTAGATCACACTCTGCTTTAGAATTGCTCCCAGAAACTATTCCAACACCTTCTGACTAGCTATTATTTAATCAGAGCAAACACACGACTAGTGCAACCCAGACTTTGCTTTCCAAAGATAGTAAATTAGAAAGATGGCAGAGCCCCTGCCGAATTATGACATTCTTTTTAAAAAGACAGTGAAAAACACCCACAACTTTGTATTTAAGAATGTGAGCTGAAATAAGAGACAATAAAGTGAAAACAGTTAAATGAATTAGGAAGAAGGAAAATGGAAAGGCCTATCACATCTTAGCAATCATGTGTTTCAGAGTTCTGTTTTAATTTTCTTAGTCTGACACTCAATTCTTTAAGTCGGTAATTGTTACATATTTTCTGTTTCATTTCATCACTTCTGCTGTGCCAAAATAAAGAGTTATGTCTTGGCAAATAACTTGAGATCAACATGGTAGAAGGTTGTTATGAGGAATTAAGCACGTTATTATTCTTAAATCTAAATGCTTTTAATATTCCATGAGAAAGTTGAGTGTAGTTGGAAGACGGCAAAACAGACCCCAAACCCTCCCACACAAACAAACACACAGCCAAACTAGGAGCTGCTGTGTCTGGTCAAAGCTCTGGCATTCATAAGCCCCCAGTGCTCAGGAAACAAGACCTACATCAACTACAGGATCCACGGAAGGACACTGTGGACTTAATACTGACCTTACCATGATTTAAAAGACAAGGGCACCTTCTGCAGATGCATAAAGACCACATCTTCTTTCCTTATACAGAAAATGCTGAAATAATCAACTCAACTAGCAAATTAATTTAATTTTTGTAAGTCAGCTCAAGTAAAATATTTGAGGAAAAAAACCCTATCAACAACATACAACCTGCAATTTAAACACAGCTCTAAAGTGCTGCAAAGCTAATGCTATTTAAAAAAAGACCACTATATAAATGAAAGCTAATTATGATGTTTTTGCATCCTGGAAGACAGAAAGCAAGTTACAAGAAAATCACAGGTAATCTGAAAAGCATTAGCAAACAACTACCAAACAAGAAAAAACAACAGCTTCGATAAAGTAGATCAAAGTTAAACTCCACAACTTTAGGAAATACACTTTAAAATACTTGAAGTATTTAAGAGATGTTGTTTCCCAAGGATCAAACACAGACATCTCATTAAGTATGCAGTATTTTTGTAAAGCAATTACTAGCAAGAGTGCCATTAAATACCTTAAATACAAAATGAAATTCAGGTCTGTTTTTCAGCAGGGCCTTCAGCAGTATATGGTTAAGAAGATAAGTGGACTGCATTTTATTTTGTTTTGAGGTAGAACAGCAAGCAAGACATGCAAGCCCCCAAAAACATTCCACTATGCAACAGAAAAAAATCTTGCACACTTACCCATTTTTTTGTAGTACTCCTCCCACGCCTTGGTATAGTCAACCTGCCCTGCTGGTGCTGGATTTGGCTGATCTCCTGAATCACATTAAAAATATCAAACTAAAACTACTGCAGTTTGTTTCATCCATAATAAAAATAATCAACTGAAATTTTCAGTAACAATCCCATGTGAAAGCTCTCAAATCTGACACTACAAACATTTATGGTACAAGCTAGTACAAATATAAAGTATTAGTAAAAGAATACCACAAAGAAATGTCTAAAGTGTTTAGCATGTTTTCAACAGTCAGGAAATGCATACCACTCACAATACAAAACACTATCTAAAACTCAAGTGACAAGCCTCATTCAGGCGTAACAGTTACAGTAACACAACTAAATACCTTAACTGCAATTGTCCTAAACCCAATGGAAGTGATAACACTGTTTAATAGATGACAACCATTTTTACTTATGACTGACTTCTCTATGGAGTCATTGAGTCAGCCCAAAATGCAGTAAAACTCTCTTTGGAGCATACTGCAAAATAAATAATTACCTTTACCACTGCTCAATTTAAGAAAAGCAATGTTGAAGGCTGTAAGCAACAGCTTTCAAAGAAACCAATTAGTTAAATAAATTTACCCAATATATGTAGACAAGAGAAAAAAATAATTGTGCATTTCCACCTTCAGCAATGAAATATGTGTCCATTTCACTAAACAGCTACCTTGTCCATTAGTTTGGGTTGTAGCTGGTCCACCAGGAGGGGCTGCAGGTGGTGGCTGTGCTTGCTGCTGATAATAGTGAGCATAATAAGCTGCCCACGCTGCTGAATTGGGATCTGTTCCTGGCTTACCTACGAAAACAGAACGTAAGCACTTACAAAACTCGTACTACTATGAACAGAATGCTGTCCTAAATTAATCCTGTCCTATACACTCTTAATTTCCTCCAAGTTAAAAATCCATCTAAACAAAGTAACCACATATACTCTCTAAGTATTTTTTCTTTCTAGCACAAACTTTTGATCAAGTTTCAGACCAGTGTAGCGTACACAGTGTACTTTCATAGGGCTGGTGAGATAAAATACTTTTAGAATCCTTACTACTACAATGCCATTTATTAATTTTTAAATGTGATAAGCAGAAACAGACCTTGCAAGTTTATTTAAACAGTCATGTTAATAAATGGTAGCAGCAATGAAGCATTCTAGCATCAAACAATTTCAGTGGTTTTACTTTTGTTATAACCTCACGCTAATGGCACTGGCACCGGTGGAGGAGGCATGCCAAATACATATTTCTGAAACAGAAGAATACAAATCTTACTAGGTATTTGCAATGCACGTCACTTAAACTTTTAGGTAACAATCAAATACAAAATCACATAGCACGTTAAGAACCTAAACTCCCATACATGACTATTAAGCATTACTGTTTACTGACAGCTTTTTAATATAACAAATAATAGCAACATCTGCATCTTCTGCAGCTATCTCCATGGTTCCTTATTTTTATCTCTATCTAGGTAGGCCAATGATGCTGTTTTCTAGCATTTTATTTCTCTATTTTTCACAAATAGCCTTTAGCAATGGGTTATTCTTGCTAAATCACTGATTATATTACCAGACTGGCAAACCACAACACCTGAAAATCTACTATTAGAGAATATGTTTTATGCACCATAATATATCTGCATACAGTATTTGTATTCATAAAGAGTAAGAGTTTCTCTGTATATATGCGATCAGCTGAAGAGAGAATGTCACATAAGGATATGTATACAACAGACACTTTAGAAGAACCAGACATGGGAATGGAAATATAATCCTCCCCAAACACAAAATAGGTAAAGGAAAATAAGTAAATGATAGAGAGAAGAAATCCCCTGAAAAAGGTGTTCAAGAAGAAATCCACAACAAATTAATGCTAAATGAAATACTATGACAAGAGTCAGATATAACCACTTCAAATGCACACAGTAATATCAGCATAAAGAAAAAATGGACACTATTTCCTTTTTAAATTACATTGCTTTTGTCAATAACAGTGGATTTAAACTAATATGTACTATATCCTGAGATTACCTGCAAATATCAAATAAGCCATTTCTCGATATCCCCCCTCCTTCCCCTCTACAGTAGAAGAACAAAAGAGCAGGACTCATTAAATTTCCAAAGAACTGTGGTAACTAGCTCCACTTTCACGTGACAAGGGCAAGCATGGCTCTGGAGAAAGCATCTCTGGAAAAAATACTAGAACAACCCATTTGTTACACTGAAATGAGCAACTAAGTGAAAACCATAGAGAATTCATCCAAGTCAAAGGAAACACCACCTTCAACTTCACATAGGAAAATTTAATTAGATATTTAAAATGAGTATCAAAAAAATGGTGACAAAATCATCAAGATGACATCAAGAGACTACTTGCCGTTTTTTCGTACACATCTTTATGTAGATAAGTTACTTCATAAAAAATAGAAAAGGCAATACAAAACATTCTGTAACATTTATAGCAGTGGTTTGCATTAAATTACACTTTTGGTATGCCAAGACTTTAAGTCACTTTGAATCATCCTGCATTTAAATAATGACAATAAGCCATTTTTAAACACTAAATTGAATGCATACAGAGCTACCTTCTGCGTAAGTTTGCTAACTGAAACCAGAGATGGTTCTTTGCAATATTCTGGCTGAAGTTCTGAGGAAGGTCTCCTCAAACAAATGAAGTACAACAGACTCAAGCATCTAGCCTTACCATGCCTTCTGTGACTGCAGTTCTGTTTCCCCACATGCTCTAGTCCAACCAAAGGATGTAAACTTAAAGAAAAGCAGGATACTACAACTTTGGGAAGTAACAATTAAGTAAAAACTCCCACTGTTGACAAAGATAATCAGAAATAGGAGAAATAGATTCTACATTGATGGGTTTCAGAAGAAAATACAAACCTATAATAAGTTCAAAATATGCAATCCTAACTAGTTTTACTATATTAACAGCAGTTCAACAGGTTTTATCCCTCAAAAAGGACTCAATCAAATACATCTCTATCAGACTGCGAGAAGCAAACCTCATAGGTCAACAAAAGCTATAAACACAATATAGCATAAACTATGCAAAGACAGATCAGTGAGATTGTTTAAAATAAAATACAGTCGTTTACTATTAGAGAAGGAAACACACTCTCATTAACGTAAAAACAGTTGTACAAAAACAACCGCACAAAATCAGTGAACCAAGACTCTTGCAAAAAATATCATAAATAGGGATGCAGTATCAACAACAATTGTAAAAAAGCATATGCCAACTCTAATAACTGAATTTCAACATCTCACAAGCAACATGTGGAAAGTGTAAAATGTAGGTAAACTGACAAACAGTAAAGGAAAGCCTGCAAGACAGGAGCTTTTCAGATTTACCAGAGTAACACAAGTGAACTGTGCAATGTATATACTTGTAAGGACAAAACAGATGTACTCGAAGTATACCCATCCTACAGCACGACTGTGACATCTCTTACCTGGATCTGGTGGGTTTGGTGGCTGCCAGTGTGGATAAGCATTTCCCCACCCTTGTGGAGCATATGGAGCTGGAGGACCACTATAAGAAATCAAGTCATACATGTCAGTGAAAGCCAGTCCCAGGGTCAGCCTACAAGAAGGAAGCTGTCTGGAGCAGTACTTACTGAGGTGCAGGGCCAGGAGGCCCTGGATTGTAAGGAGCTGGATTATATGGTCCCATGGGAGCACCAGGACCTGGTGGTCCAGGAGGTCCATGTGGTCCAGGAACAACACCATGGGGTCCATGGGGGACAGGTGGACCCAATGGATTCACTGGACCCTGTAATAAGAATAGCACAGAAATGAAAATAAACCTTGAGGTTCTCCATTTTCCAGCAGTTTCGAAGCATTTATCTGAACACTAAGAATATAATCTAAAAAGTTTGACTGCTTTTAAATAAAGACATTTCCCTGCAAAAAAACAGGCTTTTTAAAGATTAATTAGGCTTGGGGCTAGTTCAAGAGGAGAGTTAAAAGCAGCTGTGGCCGTAATAGCAACCAAAAAGTTGCATTTATATCAGTTTTCTTGAGGAAATAAAGAATTTTAAAATGAAACACAGATTTTTCCACAAGTTGCATTAAACCTCCCCATAGTCTAATACAAGACTGTCAGTTTTAAATTAAACCAATCTAAAACTGACTAATTTTACTGATTAAACCAGCTTGTAAGATCAGGTACAAAAAGCCATTAGTAAATTTGATTACATGCATACACATGCAAAGAAAAGCGCAATGAAACTGAAGGTGTAAACCTGGATTAAACCTTTACCTAAACATACTTAAGACTGAAAAACTTCACACAGTTTAGTAGCTTTTAGAATACCATTGGTATCCCTCAACTCCTCAAATTTTTCATACACACAAAGTGAGCATATTCCAGAACACAGTAAAAAATACACTGTACTACGTTGAAGAAAGTAACTATTTCAAGATTATATTTCTTTTGGTGCATTATGTTATGTTTATATTACTTTAAATAGAGATTAGAATTTATTACCATCAATTTATTTTCTGATTAAACTGGAAGTGAGAGGGAAGAAAAACAAAAGAGACTTGCTTTCAGTTCTATTTAGTTAAAATAGTAAATCAAAACCCATTCGTACTTACTCCAATCTTTTCTTCTATAAGTTGTCGTGCATAATCTATTTGCTGGGGTGTTCCACGGATGGTAAACATCTTCATGTTTGGATCTGCATTAGGCGGAGGATTTCTCTGAAGTTCTATTCTAGCACCAGACTGCTGGCTTATACTTTTAATAGTTTCACCACCTACAATGCAACATACAGTTTTTATGATGTGCATTAAAACAAAAAATACTGACTCAAATCAGAGAAAGTAAAGCACATGGAAGCTGAAGACAAAGAAAAGGTGCCTATTCTTACAAGCCATACAAGAACATTCTAACAACTTTTAAAAAAACTTCTCAGTGTAGTACAGAGCTTTGCAATAAACTACTACAAATAAATTATATTTTAAAAAAAAGACCAAAATACCATTGCTCAGAAACAACAGAAAAGAATTCCTGCAACGCTGTCTGCTTTTTTCATGTAAACATGTAAGATTGGATATGAATAACAATGAACACACAGTTATCAGTAAATATAAACTTAAAACCTCCCTGCAAAGCAGTAAGGAAACAGAGATGACAAACAAACGTAGAAGCTGACCAGACTGTAAAGTCCACAATTTTTGCAGTGCACTAAAACCAGACCGTTACGTTCCCTAAATGGGCTCCTCCTCTTACATGACCCAGAGAAATTTCATGTACCCTTTGCATACACATTTTCTCAAAACAGGGGAAATTTGGCATTTAAAAAATACACCTTCCAGGTCAAGTACTCAACTATGTCAGCCTATTTGCTGTGTCTGGAAAACACGGTATGAACAAGACACTAAGGTAACTTAAGCGTTTCTTTCAGAAGCATATAGTAAATTATTTTAAAAATTAAATTCTTTGAGAATTATTTTAATGAGCACACATATAAAAGAAATTGCCACAGGATTTCACTATAGAAGATCTTTAATACGTGAAGGTTTGTTTTAAGAGTGAGTCAGATTCAGTAACACTAGGCTTAAAATGCAGTATCAAACACATGGTAATTATAAGATACATCATCTAAGAATCTAGCTAACACTACCAATGTAACCCTGTACTTGCTACTTAAAAAAAGGGTTAGATAAATTGATTAAATTGATTGCTTCTTAACTTTGAAGTACTGGGATATGTGTTTTGGTGAGGAAAATCTGAAGAGTATTAGGAGTTTTATGATTTAACACTACTATTTTACTCTACTGTAAATTATCTGCAAACACTTGACACATCTGTAGTATGGCACTTCTAAGAAACAGAAAAGCTGCGTGTTTTTTTAACAACATATACACATATATAAGATATATTGCCTTTGCCAATGATTAGTCCAGTTTTGCCAGTAGGGACAATAAAATTGAACTCCTGTAATCCACCAGGAGGCCCCATGTTCCAGTTGCCTTGGCCTCGACCCCTTCCTCGACCACCAGGTCCTGGTCCACCAGGATTACCAGCCTAAAAGAAGCAACAAATGAGCACATTCTATAAAAATTACTGCAAACAAATAATGCCAAGAGGTTACATCACAACCTTGTTAAAGACAAAACTGATTCACTACTTGGATAGTTTTGATAGTTGAAGTAATATCTTTTTGGGAAGACCTAAATTACATTTTAAAGATGCTGTGTACAACTCTGTGTATGAAAGATGAATGAGAGGATACAGAAGAAAGCGGGAAGTTTCATAGGTACAAATATGACATAACAGCATATTCACTATTAACACAAGACAAGACTCAGGAGCATCAGCTGTAAAACCAGCCACATCAAGAACTTCCATGACTTTAAATCAGTCTTATCACTTGCAAAACTGTAACTGTAAAAGCAAACTTCATATTCCAGACTGAATTTTGAAGCAGATTCAAATGGCATCATTAAATTATTTTCTTAATTTACACACACTTTTTGAAAATTTTAGGTCTTTCCAAAAGGTGGGCAGATTTTAAATTGTGAATAACATTACCCAACCTGAACACTGCGAAGGAGATCTGTAATAATTTCTGCAGCATGCTGACATCTGTCAGGAGGCCCTGTGATCTGGGCTATTCTATCTGGAGTTGTTCCATCATCTGAAATAAAAATGAACTATTCCAGTACATGCAATCCAGTAAATGTGTAGTCAATTCACAGACACTTATAAACATGTTACAAACCTGGTTTAAACTGGATCCTAACACCAGCATCATTCTGTATTTTTTTTATCATCTCTCCATTTCTTCCAATTACAATACCTACAGCAAATCGTGGTATTGGAACCTTGGGGAAAAAACCCAAACAAAACAAGATGTAATTGATGGAAATATTCATACCAAATCCAAAGAATGAAAGGGTCACACATTAAAATAGCAAACTTGGGCAAGATATATACCAGATCAGGCTTTTGCAAGTGTGAATTTTTTAATATCAAGTCACAAGCCTAGCAAATACTGAAGTATCAAAAGAAAGTGATCCTATGTACTACAACTTCTCATAGTGGTAGCAATTGCAGTGGATATTATGCTTCTCAGAATAAGAAGACTGTGAGGTGTCTAAAATGCAGATTCTTCGGAGATAGACACTTTAAGCCCCTCCCCTGATTAACAGTTGTTAGCTTGTGACTTGCATAATTGCTGAACTTACATATCCTTTTCTGAAGGCCAAACTCCAATTTCAATAACATTATACCATTATATACTTGGCCATAAAACTTACTTATTTGATAAGCTCCAGCTGAAACTGTTCATAACAGCTGGCAATGCAAAGTGAACGCTGAATGTCATTTAGTGCCATAATTTCAGCAATGATCAGGTAATACTTACATGCCACAATCACTTTTGAAACATGATTAAGAGCTTTCAGCAGTATCACCCAGCTTAACATTTAAAGTTAACATCTCAAAATACAGTGAACAAGTTTTTCAACCATGCTTACGTCTATCCCTTCATTTCCTCCTATTCTTGACCCATATTCGTTGCGCACCTCTCTAAAGCCACCTTGATCACGAATTAACTCCAGCACCATTTCCTTGGCTTGCTACAAAGAGAATGAAAGTTCATTTAGGTACTTCAACATCAGAATGGATTTAAAAAAATGTCCTGAAATTGCGAAGGACTCCTTACTTGAACTTTGTAAGGGTCTCCAGTTATCCTAAGGGGCTTGTCTGCACCAGTGTTCTGTGGACCATCTTGAATCATGACCATTTTGACACCTGCCCGCTCCTATTTGATAAAAAAGAGGTCAATACCCACTCAAATCCAGATTCAATACTACCACATTTAAAAGAAGACATATATATATATATATATACACACACCTGCAACTGTTTAATTGTCTCTCCACCTTTCCCAATAACTAATCCCGCTTTGCTTGCTGGAATCATAATTTCTTGGACTGCATTTCCAGGTCCATCACCGTGATGAAAACCAGGTGCAGGTCTTCCCTTTTCAACTATCTGATCAAGTAATCTTTTCGCTGATCTGTAAAAGAAAATACACATCTATAAATTTTTATTCCTAAAAGTATCACTTGCCCACACCTATTCTGCTTGGAAATTTTTTTAATTTGAAAAATTTCTGTCAAAGAAATATGCTTACTAACACTAAAAGTATGAGGCAAACTCAATAAATCTGCAACAGTAACTTGAGAAGCTAACTGCAAAACAATAAAACCACTCCAACAACAAAATACAAAAGGTGGTTCTTTACCAGAAACACTCAGTTAACTAAACTACCACTTCAAACAAGACCAGTGTCCCTGAATATACACTGATCAAAGCTTAACTCAGAAAAAAAGGTGCTGTAGGATTCAGCATGGAAAGAAAAGACATTGGTACTTGAAACCATCACCAGAATAGCAGAGCAAAGCAGGTATAAATTCACAACATGTGTAAGCCAGTTGCCAGAGTAAAATCATGATTACAGTCCGCATATTAGTTAAGAATTCTTTCCTTTAAATATGTGAGCAGAGTAAATTACAATTAGAAAGAGAATTCCCATAAAGGAAATGACTTCATGAATGACAGCCTGCCTCCTTGCAACTTAAAAAGGAGAATGCCACCCTACTCTTCTGAAGGAAAACATGTAGCTACAACGCCCTACTTGTAAACATGAAGTGGGAGCAGCTAAGACAAATTAGGTAATACCGTTATGCCATTACACTTCAGATCTTTCCTAGCAAAGCCAATATAAGTTTTCAAGGTGTTACAGAAGCTGTGTCAGTAAGAAGAAAAAAACAAAAGAAGAGACCAACCAACCAAAAAACATCAAAAAATAAAAAAACCCCTGAAAACAAAACACCACCCCCAAACCCACCAAACTTTCTCGTTGCCATCATCCTCCTTCCTGAGCACAAGGCACAACTTGATTCTACTGATAGGTATGATAATGACATCACTTCCAAACCTTTTGTTATACAGTAATTTATACCAAAGACCTCTAAAATCTCTGATGGGCTGGGCTCCAACCAACTCCTGCACTTACACAACTGATTTTTCCCTGCAATATTCCAATTTATATTTTACCGTTCCTTTTCAGCATACATTTCTTATTAATATATATCCACACATTTCATTCTAAAACTAAAATCAGTACACGTATCAGTTATGCAATTATTATCTACAGCAAGATCTGGACTTGAATAAATTGAAGGTTCATCTTTTTTTCCTAAAATTCCAAGCATGCTCAGAGATTTGACAACAGTTTAAGGGTCTTTTTTCTTCTGTATATATTTGTCACCAAACTGCCTCTTCCGTAAAGGAAAAACGTATACTATCTTAAATCTTACATTCAGTTCTAAAAAACTAATTGTACTGCACAGGTTAACAAGCAGACATGGAATTTGTTTTACTTACTGAACAGACTCTGGTGTTCCAGTTAGCATACATGATCTTTCAGGCAGGCCTCCACTATCTGCAGTCAGTAAATAAAACGAACTTGTCAGCAGTGTTAAGTCAGAAGGAGATTATGAAATTAATCATAATATGCAAATTACTTGAACATCAAGCAAGTATAAAAATCAGTGTATCCTATTTTGCATTTCTTTAGACTACAATAGTCATGATTAGCACAAAACATTAAAGTATATCTTAAATGAAGGTTCAGGCAATTAAAAACAATGAACTGTCTCCTAAACTTTCCACCAACCTCACCCCCCGCCCCGAGATAAACAAAGCCACAAATAGTTACCGGGTGCAATCTGTATTTTACAGCCAGACTCTTGCTGTATGCGTGAGATCTGCTCTCCACCTCTGCCAATTACTTCAAGAAAGAAAATACAGAAAGATTATTTGTATTAACAGCATCTGTTAACATCTCTCACCATACTATAGGACCACATCCATGCTACTTACTGAATCCAACCATCCCATCCGGAACTTTATACTCCTCTGTCATCACAGACCTACAGACAATGTCAAACAAAAGACAACGACCGCTCAGAGACCAAAGTGGCATTACATTTATTTACATCCTCCCATTAAAATAAAGAAAGCTACTGTGCACACCATCACCCTTACTCGCCTCCCATTAGCTTTGAAAGTCGTTATGCAAGCACAATTCTACCTAAGCTGACAATATATAAAAGCACCACAAAAGGTTCAAGTGTAATATAATTCAATCTAAGAAACCTTTCATATCTTTTATTATTAACAAATGTGCAGTACAGAAAAGGTCAGTATAGCATTTTAAGTTTCATCTGTATATCCATCAAAGTATGTAAAAAATGTCAGCATCTCATCTAGCAAAACTATCCAAAAATGTAAGAAAAATGGTTGGACGTGGTTCAGGCAAGAAATGAGCTGAGAAAACAACCAAGTTGTATCTGAGTAATACTCTGTGTAAAGTCTGAATTTTGTTGTTTTGAGTACATCAGCTTTCATTTTTGTTTACAGGATCCTGTCACCTCATTTCCCTTCACATCTGCTTTCAACTTCCAATTAAGATGCAAAAACCAGCAACATACTTTCCATTTATTAAGCTTGATACACAACCTAGGTTGTGAAGGGAAATAAGAGAGCAATGCAGGTGCATTTTAAGGGACTGACTTAGGACTTGCTGAAGCTAAATTTCAACATATCACACAAATACAGAGTAAATGCTTCATGTGTTCTTATCGCCTTTTTAGAACAAATTTCTCAAAACTGAATTAGTTCAGTAAAAATTAAAACTACCTAAGATGCACTGCAACCCTTACCTTTGCTGCTGATGCATTGGTGGTAGCTGATTTCCAAAAGCTATAAACAAATATTGTTAAAATTAAATTCAAAGAAGTGGTACAGTTTACAACTAAACTTCTTAGGTAATAAAATTTAATTGTATCAGTATTTTGTCCAAGTTGACTTTAAGAATTGTTCTCAGTAGGTTTAAAAAGAAGCTAAAAAAATTCTCAAGTGCTGCTAACACCACTGTTTTACAAAGCAGACTTGCACTGTTTCAGCAAAATAACACACAAACCCCCACCGATTCTTTTGATCTTACTTATTCAAGGGTCACCTACCAGAACACTTTCATACTCTTGTTCTGAAAACGTTACACTTGTTTAGGTTTTTTGGCAACAACAAAAAAATTACTTACAGTCATTCTGAGGAGCAACTTTCTTAGCATCTGGTTGATCTGCAAAATTAAGATTTTTAAAATTTTTTTTGCCAATGAATTCAAGAAGTGTTTAAACGTTTTAATGTGAATTGTAAATCTCCAGTGTATTTAGCCCCCTTTCCATTTTTTTTTCTTTTTTTTTTTCCTCCAATTCAGGGAGTTGATCATCTGAATAAAAGAAAGAATCTCACGAACACTCAGCACTTGGTTAGTATAGCTGAAAAGATGTTAGGTTTTTCCATGTATCTATTCAGTACTTTAACAAAAGGCAGCTTTCAGAACACGCTGTATGTAGATTGCTCAGATACCCAGTCACTGAAACTCTATTAAGACAAGGAACAAAGTTGAACTCTGTTGGTTGCTCAAGCTAATGATGCTTCTATAGTAAAAAAGAAAAAAAAAATCAAATCCATACAAAAATCAACAATGACTTTTAAAGAAAAAAAGTTCTGTCAATGACGACAAATCTAGATCAAATATCTAAAAATACAACAGTATCACACGGCAATGCAATCTCTATCTGAGTGTTGATATTAAATTCCTATCCAAATATCAAGCATTTCATAGCATAAAACTTCAAAAAAAAAGCAGATTCAAAGCAACTACATCACTACCATCCAAATCCTTTCTGTACAGTGGAGAAATAAAAGGCATATTAACCTGTATCTGAAAAGAGACTTCAGATGCTTCCTTCCCACCCCAAAACAAAGGCTATATGAATCACCATAATTTATGTGCAGCAAAAGCTCAGACACGTATTCCAAGAAATATTTGTGTCAATCCAGAAAGATCCACTAGTTTATGTCATGTTTACATACTAAACACAGGTAATAAATAAAAATTCCTGCCTTTAAAAGGAGAGGGCATTCCCTCCCAGTGTGTTGTACTGCTCGGACTTGTCCAAGAGCCATCTACACATAAAATAAAAAGAATACATTACATATATCATCTGAAGCATCATTAGCTCATTTTTGTATATTAAAAACCTCACCTTTAATAGAAAAAAGTACTTTATTGCAGGACATAAGAACTCCTGATATAAAGCCTTAATTACATTCTGTAGACTGAGTTTCAATCCTCTTAAAAAAGGCATTGCTCTTTTGTAAGACCTATGAGAACATTTCAACAAGCTCAGAGACTTCTTTCTGTAATTTAGCCAGGATTTTGTGTGGATATTAAACGTATCAAACCCTGTTAAGTTCAAAGTTGCTGCTTCGTAAGAGACAGAAGACGACACACACACATTTCAGGAGAAAACTTTACTGCAGTATAAGGCAAATCCAAACAGCTGCAACAAGTCAGAAGATTTAAGTATGATCTTATCAGGGTTCACACATGCTGTAAGCTGAAATATTACACTAAGCAAAGTGTCTAAAAGGTCGAAAATGTACTTTCCTGTCTTTTTTTAAAGTCCTATGCTTTTACAATGAAATGCAGTAATACTTAAATTTGAAGAGGTGCAGTAATGAAGTATATGAAACTATTATAACACAGTATATGAAACAATCAAGTGCAAAGGGTGAGAGCTTCCTATTCTAATTTTAACTTACAAGCTCTAACCAGTCCCACAAAACAAGACTACACTAGCATACCTGTGTAGGCATTTCTCATCTAAAAATTTTGTTGTCCCCTCCCCAACATACATTTTTCTATTTGCAGCATTTACACCACATTTAAAATATTGGAAAACAAGCTTTCATTCACTTTAGTTTAGAGCACAACGGTTTAAAGCAAATTTTCCCATTAAACGGAAAACAAAAAAATATGTCATGATCTACAAGGGGGAAAAAACGTGTTCACGGTGTGCTATGGAAAAAAACCCTGAATTTACAAACAAAAACACCACCTGGCACAGTGGCTGGACTCAACAAAAATAAATGCAGCAGTAACGAGTGCGTACCTCCATCCTCAAGAGGTCTTTTCTGTCCTCCATAACCGTAGTCGTTTGAGTTCATTGATGTGCCAGCATCGCCTCCAATTTTCGCTGCAATCTAAACAAAAGGCAGATCTTGTGAGCCAAGAAAAAAAGTACTTCTATCAGCTCATATTTATTCCGGATCTTCGACAAAATTTGAGAGACCTAGTCAATGAACATTAAAATAACCCCTAATAAAGCGAGGATCGTTGCCAAAACCAGTTCCACTCACAAAAATTTTATTCATATTTTAAAGAAGACTCGTGTTCATCCCTCGACAGCAGAGCCTCCTATATTTTTCTCACGCGTTGAAGATCTAACAAGAACCTTGCATTCAAACACCAGAAATTTCTTCCTAAAGCAGGTATTTTCGCTCCCTCTGCGCTCTTCGCGAACACCACTGTGTCTCACAGAGGACCTCACCGGCACCACAATTTCAAACCTCACACTGAGCCGATTTTTCAACTACTGCCAAAACCGCGACCGCTTATTAACACACGAAGCGAAAATTCCACCTGAGAAGCGATGAAAACATGGCCCGTGGTGCCAAGCCTACAAATGAGGCTGCGGGATATAAAAAGGTGGCGCCAGGGCCGCCCTCGCCGCTCAGGCCGCGGCGCTCCGAGCGGGCCGCGGGTGCCACAGCGCAGGCCGGGCCGCGGGGCCGCCGCCCTCCCTTCTTCCCTTCCTTCCTCCCTCCCGCCTTGCCTCGGCCGGGCCCGCTGCGATAACGCGCCGCTACTCGCCTGCCGAGATTTCGCGTCTCCGCCGCCCTCCCGCCCGGCTCCCCTCGGTGCTGCCCACGGGCCGCGGAGGCGGGGGGCCGCTCGCACTCCGCTCGGCCGGGGAACGGGACAAAACCTTCCCCCCTCACGGGACCCTCCTTGGGCCTCCCCACAGCCCAGCGCGGTGAAGGCGCAGCCCACTCACTCCTCCCCTTATGGCTCCGGCACCGCGGCCTCCGGGCGCCTGGGAACCCCATTGATTCGGCAGGGCCACGTTACTCACACGCACCTGCCTAGCCCTCTGCAACGCGTCTTTAAAGGCATCGTTCCCTCCTCCGGCCCCGCCGCCGCCTGCCCCGGGCGCGCCCGCGGCGGGAGGGGGCACCGTGGAATAGTCCGCCATGGCCGCCCGGGCGCCGCTCCGGCCGCTACCGCTGCCTGCCAAGACAGAGAGAAAATGGCGGCGGGCGCGCGCCTTTCACATTCCTGCGCGGCATCGTGTTCGGGGGGAGCGCGCCCAAACCTCGCGAGACCTCGCGCGGGATTTCAGCGCCGCCGCTGCAGAACGGCGGAGAAGCCTCGCGGCGTTTCGCGGCCCCGCCCCCCTTTCCCCCCCTCACCC
>WBMV01000695.1:19521-129491 GCA_013396655.1 Campylorhamphus procurvoides | reverse complement strand
GGGCCGGCACCCCCCCGGCCCGGCCCGCCGTGCCCCGCGGGCTCCGAACGGACCGTGAGCAGCCCCACAGCTCCGCGGAACGGGGCAGCGTCCGCGGCTGGTTGGTCACTCACGGCCATTGTACGCTTTTTGCAGCTGGGGGGTGTTTCTTTTTTGGCTGCGCAAGCACGAGCTGTAGTGAAAAATGGGAAGCATTTCTGCGCCCTGTTTGGGTCCTGTGACCTGGTGGGGATGAACTGTCTGAATATGGGGGATGGTGCTGCGAAGGTTTCATATCTAGATAAGGCCATAGTCTATTGAGCGATAATAGCAGTAGAGGCTAAGTAGTGCTGTAGGGGAACTGCTGTACGACTGCTTTCTTGACCATTCTGAGGAGTTGTTTTACAATTTTTAAAAAACAATATTCGTCGAACTGTTGCTTCTCCATAGGCTTCTGGTTTACATGAACGTCATACTTTTTTTTTTCTTTTTTAACGTAAGTATTTTTCATCTGAAGCATTATGGGTCTCTTCCAACCTAAATGAGTGTGTTTTCTTTGTTGTCAGTACTTCTACTTAAGAAAAAGTGTTGTCCTGAACTTTGCCTAGTTTTGGGCTGTGTGCAAGGAGAGAGCAACTCTGTTGAAATCGCATAAGAAAATGCATCCCACTGTCTTCTCTTTTAGCTAGCCTTGCTAGTTCCATGCTGCCCTAAGATGATGATAAATGGGAACATTTTAGTAACCTTAGGTTATAGTGCTGTTGAGGTCAGATTATCCTGCGTTTTCTAGTGCAGGTAGTTCAGTTTTGAAATAGTATAACTCAAAAAGGTATTGAGTAATGTATTCCATGAGGTTAAAATTTCTACGTGCTTCTAGGCAGATTGCAGTGTATAATTAGAGCCAGGTGAAACTTGTTGCATGTGATATTTTTGCTGAAGAAGCCTCTTCATAAGAATGAGCACATACTTTCCATTACTGTAGCTGTGTTGGGTGGAGTAGGGAGGAAGGAAAGCAAAGTCAGATTTGGAAAGTGGGAGTTTAATTCTTATGTTTGACTCTTTCCTGCTATTTCTAAACAGCAATATGACCTTGAATTATTTTTCATTCTTTGTGTTATTGAGACTGTGTATGCCAGGCACGCTATGCTAATAAGTAAGTTGAGCAATAGCGGTTGATGATGGTGCATTGAAGCTGCTACTGGCCACTGGCTATATCTTTTGTGGCTCTGCACTTACTAGACTGTGTGGAGCATCAACGTCCTCTGCTTTTTATTACAAAATGTGCTAGTGATTCTTTGCTAAGTTATGTGAGACAAGCCAATAACCTTTTAATACTAGTGATTTTTAAGGAGCTGTGATGCCTTGGGCCAATAAAAACACTTGTCCGGTACTGTAAGTGTTATAGTTGCATTATAGCAACTCATAATAAGAGAATGTTGATTTTTTTTATCAGCCTTTTACTTCTGTTTGAGGTGATGCTTCATTTGAAAGCTAAGAGTGATATTTAGTATATTTATGCTCCTCAGTCTTCTCAGTTCTTGAAATCATTGTACTTCTTAGGGCTTTAGAGTCAGAACATTAAATTTAGAAAGTTGAAGAAAAGGACCTTACACTGTTGCAGACTATGTAAATATTTTGTCTTTATTTTCACTGTTCATGAGTTGATCTAGTGACCTTTGATAACAGTTAAAGAGTTTGCTTCTGTCTGTATTTGCCATGATGGCACTGAGAACCTTTCTGCTAGAAAACCACGTCTCTTAAGCACTCTCCATTTCCCTTTATTAAATGATGCTTCTGTTAGGAAAATTAGCCTTATGGGATTAATTCTTTCTCATTAATATCTTAATGGAGTGGGTGAGGATCTAACCCCTTAACAGTGCTGACTGCAATCTTCCAGTACCTTGCTGACTTGTTACCAGCAGTATGCATTAGGATATTCTGTTTTATCACTTGCAGAAATTGCTCATTGCCTGCTTTTTCAAATGCCTGCTTTTTCAGATCTGCTTTCTAAGAAGTTAAAAGTGCTAGATTTCTAAGTAGTTTGCATTGGACTGCTAGAGCATGAGACCTTTGGTTTTGTTGTGTAAAATAAGCTTGACTTCATACAGTAACTCTTTCTTATTAAAAAAGGACATGCAGTAGAGAAATGTATTACTTACCTTTCAGAATTTTAATAATTAGATAGGAGGCAATATAATAGAGCAACATAATAGGGAGTTTTAAGAGGTGTTTTGGTGTTTCTTTTGGAGATTAGAAGATGACAACTCTGTTAACTGAACTTACTAGATTATGACATCTCTCATGGTTCCCAGTCTGTAGTTGTTTTTTTTAGTCATCATCAGACCACAACGTTCTGGTAGATGTATTTACTGAGAAACGTCTAGCTTAAATGAAAAAGCTGACAAGTCAGAAAACTTTTTATGTCTTGTGTGTGTTGTCACAGACTTAAGTAATGGAGAGTTCTGAGGGAAAAAAAATCAAATAATGTGTGTATGAAAGAATCCTTATTTCCATCAACAAGTCCTTAAGGTATTTCTAAATTAGCTAATTCAAGTGTTTCAAGAGCATCTATGTAAAATTGTGGAGCTGACTGAAATCTTCTGCATAAGCAAAGCAGAGCAGTGCCTGTGTGCACGAAGTACTGTTCAGTTGTTGGGTTGTTTGGGGTTTTTTTTCCCTTTAGCAATTCGCTTTAACTTTGTTCTGTGGTGACAAGACCAAAAGGTAAGGCAGTCCTGAAGGAAATGGTTTTCTGGTACAAGTAAGGAGACTTCTCACAGGGTCATAAAGTAGAGGATTACATTTCCTATGAAGTTGTTTCTGCAAACTCTCTGGGTAATGTGTTTCATTTAGTTTTTCCTCAGTACAGTAAACACCTATATGGGAAAAGTGATTATGGTCTCTGTGAGACAGGGATAACCACTGTGATGGCTGTACATCTGCCTACTGTGTTTTCTGCAAGTCATCGCTGCTGTGGGGAAATCTGCAATTGGTTTTTGATGATTTCATCACTTAGGGAGATAAAGATCAATTGCTTCAGATCCTGTCAGCTGCTACTCCTGCATTGGCAAAGAGTGTCCAGGATCTGCAACATTATCAGTAAAAAAACTCCTTTAAGTAGCTACTAAGAGAAGACTGAGCATGTGGTCTGTATCCAAGCAACTGTTGATCTGTCATGAGCTTTTCTATTTACTAAATCTGCACTGATGTAGTAGTTGCAAATTTCAGGTCTCCAATTTGGATAATGTTTGGATAACTTTTATATGCTGAGTTTGAAAAAAAAAAAAAGAAAACCAAACTCAACCAACCCAGCCCTCAAATCTTTGGTGTTTTAGGCTTACACTCAGTCATGCTACTTTTCTTAGCAAAAAGTTTTAATATATTAAATCCTTGAAGAGAAACTGTGTAAATATTGTGGATTCCTTAGAGCTCTTTCCTTGCACATTTTACTCTTGTGAATCTCATTTAGTATGTATTTAAAACTTTGACTAGCTTACAGAAGGCTATCGAACAGCATTAGACCACTGTTGCATTGGGTGTGTCAAATACAGAAGGATAAATCAGAGTACACTCACTTCTTCCTTAAATACAGCTGTAGCGAAACAGTGTGGATCACCATATAGAAAGAATGTGCTGTGAAAGGCAGCTGGATAATATTAGTCAGCATGATATGTGTCATTAGTCCTCAGCTCTGACTTGTTCAAGGGGGCTGGATGTTTTTGTGTGGATGTCATGGGAAAGAAAACTTTGAGAGCAGAATGTTTGCTGGTAACATCTGCAAAACTCCTCCCATATGGGGGAGAAGTGTGAAATGCCTTGCTTGAAATAAATTCGGCAGTGGAGCTGGGTATGGAAGTTGCATATGAGTGGGTATTAAGAATGGGGGATATGTGGACTGAGGGACTTTGAAAAGAAGAACAAATGAATAATGCAGTAGTAGCTGTAGAGGATAGAAGTGTCTTAAAATATCCCTCTATCAGCAGAACACTGAAGAATGTGCCTTCAAGTCCTATTAATAATCATGTAGGTACGTTTTTAATTACGGCAGAGTTAATGTTCAAAATTCTCATCTTGAAGTGGGTAAAGCTTGATTACTTTGACGAGATTGGTGTACTACCCTATTACGTAGGCCTGATCTCTCATAGTATTCTTTCTGATACTGTTTAATTAAGCTAATTACTGTATTGGTTAATTTGTGAGTCAGAACATCTGATGTTTAACCACATTGTCCATATATTATAGGGTAAATTTAAAAAAACAGAGAATGGTAAATCTTTTCTGAGACTCAGGAATTAAAAATGGAAGAGATGATTTAGAAGTTCTAAATTACTAATCCTTTCAGTCCATAAAAATGTGATTATGACAGGCTTACCTAAACTGAAAATACTTTTGAATATTACTGTAAGGATCGCACGCCTGTTTTGGGAAAAAGATGTGTGCACTGAATAGCAATGCTATGTAGGCTTAGAAAGGGATGAATGTTGCTGGCCTAATCTCAAGTATCACTCAAAAAAAAATTGTCGATGTCATAATTTGATTTAAAGTGAAGGACAAGAAAACAGGAGATTCTGTAAGCTTAGCTTAAACAAAAAAAACATATTTGTGGGTCTATTGACTATGGATTGGTATTTTCTGCAGAGAATAGTGAAAGGAGGTCTTTTACTTCCTTTTTACAGCTTGTTGTCTGTTAGGATTATGTCCTGCCAGTGAACTGATCCTGTGTAATGTTTTGATTAAAATTTTTTCTTTCCATGACTATTTATTTGCAGCTGTCCTCTAATTCATCACTGGATTTTTGTACTGAATTTTTTTATAAGGAGGAGTGAAAAGGTAAAAAGAAAATGTCTTTTTCTACAGTGACATCTTGCTAGGATTAGCTATCATGCAAAATTGGAATTTATGAGTGAGGGAAAATGTTCACGAAACTGTAGGTTTTTTATAGTCTCTCGGTAGAACAGGTGCTGAAATTTGCTATCACTTCAGAACACCTAGATATTTTTCTGCTGAATTGTTCATTTTTCCATGCTGTACCTTCCTCACCTCTTAGCTAGGCATGCACCACTTAATATAGAGGAATAGTGTCATTTAAGAGATTAACTGTAAACATATGTTCTCCTTTCAGGTTGAACAGAGTTGTTCTGTCATCTGCTTTTCAAATTCCTGTCTTTATACAACAATTCAGTGTGTGTGTTTTCAGCTTTGTGTGTGAAACTGGCTGCATGAATCAGAGCAGCTGGGTGGGATTTTGACGAGCACACTCTGGAAAAAGCATCTAGTGTGACCATCTCCTTTTGCTTATGTAAGAACAGTGTGATCACATGGGCAGAGCAAAAATGTGTGTAGTTCCTTATTTGGGAGTGCATTAATAACCTTCATCCTGCTGGAGTGTAATGGCAATTAGAAACGGTGCAGTGTAGCTGAGTTGCTTTTCCAAGTGGATTTATGGGTTATGCAGGGTTTTTTCTTCATTGAGGCTGTAAAAAAGCTTATTTTCTATAGAAAACTATTAATTTCTGCCATTAGTACCAGAACCACCCCCCCAAGTAGGGTTAGGATAGGGATTGTGCAAGCATCTTCCATCTATCCTTTTCCCTTTCCCCTCTTGTATGTGACCTGTCACTATGATTCTCTCAGCTGTTGTGTTTACTGGTAGCTTTTTAATTATGTCAGAAAAAAAATCTAATGCTTTTGCAAGAAGACATGACTTCTCTCTGTTCCTTAATTATGGAACATGACCGAAGTAGTGATAAAACTCTAGATGAGCCTGTCAGCCTTCAGGGTCAACCTGTATAGTATATTCATCGTTAGGAAAACATTTCTATAATGTGTTATGTTCCACTAATGAATGTTCCAAACTGGCAGTGTGTTGGCAATGTGCTTTTTTTAAAATAGAACAAATCCAAATACTTAATGACAGGTTGAGAACCATTGGAAAGACAGCCTTCAGGTTCAGATCAGGTCACATCTGAATCATGCCAATGCCAGCTTCACAGAGATTTTTTCCAGGAACTACCCTGTGAGGACTGTCTTTATTCTACAGGTGCTCTGATGCTCTGCTGCTGCTTCTTTGCTGAGACAACAGGTTGGTAATTACATTGTTTAGAGAAGAAACCCCTTAGGATTACTTCGCTATGAATGTAAGAATTGCTACCATGGTTAAGGTAAATGCCCATAAATTGTTCTAGGTGGCAATACCCTCCCTTTTCTGCAGATGGAAGGCTAAAAGAAGAGCTGAATTATGCTACTTCATTGAAATAGTTAATAAATGAAACATTCTGCCAGTCCTAATGGTTCCTGGGTGAGGAAGAGTTGTGATAACTAACCTTATGAAGGGTATGGAAATAAATATATTTTCAATGCCTTAAACACACCTTCTTTTGTTTCAGTTTCTTGAAGGAAAGTCAGCAAAGGTTGTTGTGGAAACTGGTGCTATTTTTCCATTGTCCTTTTCTTGCTAACCAGTACATAGCACTACTGTTAGGTCACAGAAGTTCTCCTACACCAGGATTCATTTGGTGGAAGAACTGGGAGGGAGCCAATCACAGTTCCCAGGGTCTGAGCTGGCTGGCCTTGTGTCCAGTCTCAGCTGGCCCAGAGCAAATGTTACCTTGGTTTGTGCCAGCTGGCCCTGGTCTGCGAGGTGGAGAATGCTGGACTGCAGAAGGAGGTAGTGTATGAGCAGGCCATTGTGCCTCTGTTTTTGAAGAGATTTCTGCCCCTTTTGCACTGCAAGAGTGGGGCTGAATCCATTGACTGTGACTCTTGAATTAAGCTTCACTTTTACCAAAAACAGGAATATTGAAAATATCTTCACAAGTGTTACTAAATACCTCTTTTGAAAAAGTGTATTTATTGTAAACAACACCCTTCTTTCACTTAGGTGAAAAACAATACAATTTTTTCAATCTTTATATAGTAAACTGGTCTGTAGGTAGGTAAATGAGTGTAGGGGTCTACACATTTTTTTCAGTATTTTTTTTTATAGTCTGACATTTTTGCTCTGGCTTCTCTGTCAAGAAACTTGCATCTATTCTATGGTATTTTTTCAGTGTCCCACTGGCACCATTATGGAATTTCCAGTGTCCTTTGGCAGAGAATGCTATCACTTGTAGGACTTCATTGTTTTGTTTTACCTGGTTTCTGCTAGTTACACTTAGAAGGTCTGGCATAAATGGGTGTAGATGGTGAATGGTTCATGCCTTCTCCTTTTTCCATCATTTGTAGATCTTGCAGGCCTCTGTGACTTCTGTGTTTTTAACAGACTGAAGAATTCAAGCCTCCTCAGTTGTTTCCCATGGGGAAACATTTGCATATCTTTGATTATCTTTTATGGTCCTCTGAACATTTTTTAAAAAAATACATGTTTGGGTGAGGTGAAAGAGACAGAATTGCACAGTGCTGAAGTGTAGAGGTACTACTGGTACTCTAGTATTCACATGATATAATAATGATTGTAATAATGTTAATCACAATGTTTTGTGTTTTGTTTCTGTTTCCTAGCACCTCCTAACACTTCATTTGTTTTTTTTTTTTCTGGCTACCAAGCACTCATGTATTCTTTTGACACTGATTGGAATTAAGCAGTACATCTTTAACCTTTTATGAACAGTATATATTTTGTTATGTGGTATACTGTTAATGCTGAGAGAACAGTTTAATGTGGAATGCTGTGACTCTATATAAAGCATATGTATAGCAAATAAATTAGTCCTATGTGACAGCATTGATAACATATTCAAGGTCTGAGCATGCTGGCATTTGAGAATCTGAAAGACTTGTATCACAGCAGCATGTTTTCTTGAAACAATTACCAGAAGGGCAATAAAATTTAATACGATCGGATAAAAAGCCTTCCCTTCAAAATCTTGAAGGGAAACTGAATATATACAAAGTGTTAAGCTATTCATCATATTAAATATCTTTTTATATAACTGGCATGGAAATGGTAGTGCTACGGGAGTTAGAGACCTGACTAGTACAGTGTGATAAAGGTGTGATAAAGTCCAACTTTTTATTTGCAAATGGGCCGTTTCAGGATGGAATTCCTTGAGGCTTGGATAAATTCCTGAATGATCAGAGCCAATAGCAATTAGGACAAAAATTCAGGCTTTTTATATGTAAAACTTAGAGGGAACTTTGGCTACTATGATTTTCTGCTTCCTTTGCCCTGGACTGGAAACAATGTTAAATTGTGCAGAATTTGTCAGAATTGAACATTTTCTTGGAGGAAACAGGACTTCAGCTTCTTTATGAACCAAGACAAGTATGCTTTTCCATATATTTGTTTACAGAAGTGTGTATGGCAACATTACTTGAAGTTTGTAGTAGTGTAGTAAATAGTCGCAGTAGGTAATGTGAGGGAAACCTGTTACATATTTTGCATGATTGGCATTTTTCCTGTCTGACCGATGAACTTGAATAAGAATCCTTTTACAGAAGTTACATGGGTGGGAATTGAAATGGACGCTGAGTCTAAGTAAGGAACTGAAAAGCACTTGTGGAATCTGTATTCTTTCAGAAGAGGGAAGCCTTAATCTGTAGATGAAAATACTTTTTGTGTTGCTTTGAGTGGCTGTACTTGGGATGTTTCCTTTTGGGTTTCTAGAGCTGTCTGGTACTTGACTAAAGTAGTAAACTGCATTCCAAAGAGGGAGTTAGTTGTATTTTCATCAGTGCAGCACCTCACAGCTGAATCCTAAGAACATTGCTACTTGCAATAAGCTGTTCATTCCCTCCTAGTGCAAAGGCAAAATGTGGAAGATTCTTCTATGTGTATTTTTGTTCTTCAGCTGTAGTAGAGATTGTGTCTTAGACAGGAATTGGGTATGAGAAAACAATTTCTTTATGTTACTGGTATTTAAGTTTGCTATGTTGTGTTGAGGGATCAGTGTGTATGTGTTACTAGTGTCTCAGTCATGTTTTTGAGGATAGTTGAGTTCTAACTGTTTAATATGAAATCTACTTGATTAATTTTTCTTTTTCCTTTTTCTATTGTTTAATGTACTTCTGTATAGATCATAATGTAAATACAGCGGGAATAATAATTTTCTGAAGAGAAGAATCCAGCCCTGTAACTTAACATATAACAAGCTATAGTATGTTTTAAAGTGTAAGTATGATGGACATGCTTGGTTGTGCATAGCATTCTAACTATTGGTCTCTTGTTACAAAAAGGAAAATTAACTTAAAAAAATTTGATAACAGCACCTGCCATCTTGTTGTTAGACTTTGCCAAATAAAATTGCAGGCTACATGAATCACAGCCTTAAATATTAATTTTGAAGATTCAGAAGTGGTAACAATATATCTTAGGGTGATAGCAGTATGCCTTTTTGAGATTTAACACTTGAGCTGTAGATTTGTGTAGACTCTGGAATGTCTGTTTAAAGTAAGATTTTCCACTGAAGACCTTAAAAACATGTGCTTTGGCCTGTTGGCATGAGCAGAATTTCATGTGTGTTCCAGTAATACTATAAACATTGTTTTGAATACTGCAAATAAAAAATAGACAATATTTTTATTGATGCTAGGGCTGATGCAACCCAAATACAAGTCATTTAATGTTTAGTTTTTATGTGGCATTTCACTTTCTTCTTTGATTATTTATTTAAATGTAAAATCAGTCCTAGAATCCTTATGTAAAGCTAACTTTTTACTTCCATCACAGCACCATGTCTCCATGGACATCTGAAGAATTTGATAAATTTGGTAGTAACTGGCACATGAAGTGTGTGACTAAATGAAGCTTTTCTTTCAGGGTCGTTGATTTGATAGAACTGTTATGCTCTGCAGGTTTCACTTTGAGTTTTCTGTTAGATATATATAAAAAAATCAAATATTGCTTCTCTTGTAAACTCTAAAATTTCTGTGTATGATACTAGTTAATAGTTCTGTGGTGAAACTAATGAATTTATGAAAGGGGTTTGCATGTACAAGGTCTTACTCTCAGTATAAAGTGTATAAAAATATAAACATAGCTCACAGTTAAAGATGGTGGGGAGAAGAGTCGTCAAAAGGGTTTTTTTTCTTTGGGAAAATAAGGGATGATCTTACAAGAAATTTTAAGATTGTTGTATGGGTGTGCTTGCTTCAAATCATTGTCGTAGAATATAAATTTATTCCATTCATTAATGTGGGTTTACAAATATTATGATACTTTATTGTGAAAGCTTTTCCTGGGGAGGGATTTGGCTCATCTGCCTTGACATTTATGTGCACATGTGTATTTATAGTTGTGATCTGTCTGGAATTTGCCTTTGTGGTTTTGTTTGCTCTTTAACTTGTTCTGTGATCTAGTCCTGTCTTTCTCAGTTTCATTTTCGAAGTTTAATAGGTGAAGAATGCAGAAGAAATGGCTTAACTTAAAGGAAATAATGAACATTTTTATTCAGCTTCAGGGTATATTGACACTGTTCTGCTTAGCAGCTTTTCATTAAAATAACATGCTGCTGCTAACTTGCAATTAACCAAGAATTTGAGTTCAGTGTGTTATTATAAATGTTTCTTTAATTCATTTCAGTTGTTCTTGGGAAGGCTTCTTTAAAGAAACCAACGGATGCAAAGTTGGTATTGTCAATGAAACTATTCTGAAATGTGGAAGTGGTATGACCTTGATCTCACTTACTGCCAAGCTTAGAATTTGTAGCTCTTGTCCATATGTATGCGAGTTGAACTATGGTTGTTCAGAGGGAATAATCAGAAAGATTTTTTTAAAGCAAGAATTATTTCACTGAAATACTCATGTAGAGTGCAGTAGCCAAACTCAGTCTCAGAAGTGAAGGTGAGCTGTTGAAGGAACAATTTTCAGCTTCCTAGTGTGTATCTCATAAACACTTTTAGATGAAAAAACAAAATCTAGTATTACCAAATTGAGTGTTATTTTGTTTCTGATCAAAGAGCATAAAAAAATCCTCTAGATAAGAGCGTGCTTATATTAGGCAAGTTTTGTACGTTTTCGAAATTTTAATCAGTTTTCCTGACAATTTTTTTAATAAATTGTCTATTTGGCATTTTAATAATTTGTTACAGTTGAAGAGTCACTGTTCTTTTTTTTTTACCCCCGATCCACATTAACAAAAACATAAAATGGGACTTTAAGTTCAGCGTTTTTTATCTGGACTGTAAGAAATAACACTTATGTTAAGAAGCACTGGAAGAATATAGGCTGTTAACTTTCTCACTCACAATAACAAAACCATGACGTTATCCTGAAGTAGCTTCTAAGACAGGAAGAGATGTCTGAGACTGGCTAGTGTGGTGGAAAATTACTTTATAGAATTCACTATAAGCAAAAGCTGCATAGTTACCACTTGATACTGGAGTGATAATGATAACTTTTTTCCTGTGTATGCCTGGAATAGAATGTAGCTGTTGTATCTGAAGACTGTGTAAACAAAGAATTGATGATATAGGTGGTTGAGTCATAATGTGATATATCAGTCAGAGACATGGTAGAATGAAAAAGAAAACGTATAGATGGTGAGGGCTTTTATCTATTACGTTTTTGAAGTGGCTTCACAGCCAAGTCCGTTACTGGATTTGTATGTCCAAAAGGTTACTTAGCACTCATTCAGGAGCAAGCTTAATCAAGTCTTAGATTATGGTGTTACTAATTTTATGGATATGTAATTTAGTGATTGACTTGTTGAGAGGCTTGAATAAGTTGCAGAACACATTACACTGCTGGCTTGTCATGGCTGAGGTCAGCCTTGCCTGTGGAGGATCTGTCAGGCTGTGTGCTGTTAATGCTGCCTAAGCAAACCAAATCACAGCAGCCACCCTTCCTGCGAGTTAAAGGTGAAAGTCCACATAGAAAGTGAGCACACATGCCAGTATGCCAGGGAGAACTGGTCACGAGCAGCTGTGTCTGTGCTCCAGGGCCCTCCTGGTCTTGGACACAACCTGTCAGTCTCTGAAGGCAGAGGTGACTGACATGCAAGGACTCTGGGAAATGGGCTTAATGACAAAATGCCATGTGATGTTTCCAGGTTCTGCCCCAAAAGATGAGGACATAACTTAGAAATGCAGAGGCTTGTAAAGAACAAAATAATCCTATAAAGGAGTTAATATGTCACACAGTAGATAATGACCTTATCTGGGTTTTTTAGGGGACACTTATTCAGGAACTTAAAAGAAAAATATTCAAGCATATTGGAAGTTAAATCTTTTTACAGTCTGGAAGAGTTTTTTTCCTAGGTGTATCTGGTAACAGGGAAGAATAGATTATAACAGTAAGAATAAGTATTTATTTGAAGGTTTTTTAAGGCTGTTTTGTTTTCTCTTTAGCTGTGCTTAGTTGAAGGGACTGTAGTGCTAGAAATCCTTGTTGAAGAGAGTACATGAAGGATTTTCCTTTTGATAATAATTCTCAAGAGGAATATGGGGTAAAATAACAAAATGAGCAGTAAAGAATTGCAAATATCAGATATTTGGCGTTCTAGAAATCTAGCAGCTGTGGTTTATTATCTTTCTTTGAAACTGCTCTAATATGTGAAGATTGGAAAATGTAAAAACTTACCACACTCACCAGGTGGATTTCAGTCTGAAAAATGCTGGTATGATCAGATGTACCCAAATTTTTATTAGCATAATTATTAGATGTCCATCCTGTGCATACTAGTCCTTTAATATTAATATTTAAAAAAGTTTTCCATACTTTTAAGAGAGTCATATCTGTCTATTACAAATTGTTTAAAGAACTCAGTAAGTATGTGACAGGAGCCTACACATATTTTCAAAAGGTTTGTGATTGCATGATAAAATGAAGATCTCATCATGGAGAAAAAGAAGGAACATGCTTTCTTGAAGGAGATGCTTTAATTACCCATTGACTCTTACAAGATTTAAGATTCCAGACTATAAATTTGTTCTGGCATGAGGATCTCATGCAGGGCAGGAAGTAGAAGTAATGCAGTCATTGCTGTACATCCCACTCAGAATCTTAAGGAATTTAATTTTTAGGGAATAACTTACATAATTAGGATATAACTCAGCACTTAGGCCAGAATAGCATATCCCCCACTGTAGGGAGAGAAAGGATGCCTGAACGCTTAGTCACTGTGATTGTCAGCAAACAGTCCCAGTGTAACTTTGTTACCAGGATTTGTTTGGTAAGTTTTGACAATTAAGGTTAGGAAACTTTAGATTTAAGGAGAAATCCTCACTATTGTGGTTTTTAATGTAATCTACAAAATTAAATTATATGTCTTACAAAATGGCGGGAAGGGGGCAAGAGAGGGGATGATTATGCCTTGCTTAATTGCACTGCTTGTGTATTTTGATATTTAAAAGGAGCCGTGTTCAATGTAATATTGTCTCATATTTTGTATTTTAAAGTAGCCTATGCACCCTCTGCCCCTTAGTCTGTGCTGTTGCTTTTTTGACAATCTATGATATGATGACAGTGACAAATACCCAGATGTCCTTCTAAGGCACTCATGGGTGGGAATACTTCAAGTAGTTCAAGTTATGATCCCACCAGAGGTTGCTTAAATTACAGCATGGGAGCACAGTGGAGCATAACTTATTCGGCTTGTTTTACAAGAAATGGCTCTTCTAAGGCAGCTCTGAATCTTACTCTCTCAGTAGTGATCAAATTTGTTTGCTGTTGTACTCCAGAGTATCAAAACTGCTGGGTTTGTTTGGTGATTTGTTTTATTTGCAACAATTTCTGGAGTGTAGAAGGTTAAAACTGCCCGCTAAAATGTGTAAGTGCAGTAGCTCTGTGGGAGTGCTCCTGTGCATCACATGAAATCAGCTGAAGTCCTGTTTTAATTCAAAGTATTGACCTACTGCTTTCAGAACTCAGTAGTGGAGAAAATTTTGAATTTAAGATGTGGATTTTGAAGAATTTTTCTGAAATGCTACCTTTAAATTAACTAAAGTAGCACTTTCAAAATAAGGATGAAAAGGGTGATTTAATAGTAAAAGACCAGCTGTATTCCATGTGGAACTCAGTAAGAACTTTCTCCTTCCGCTATAAAGATAATTGATTCTATAACCTTGTGACTCCCAGTGTGCCAAAATGCAAGTCTTGAGAAATTTGGTGGCAAGGGGAAGCTGATTCCTTCTTCCAATATTGTTTGGCATCTGTAACCCTTGAAAGAATACTTACATATATGCAAAAATTCTTGATTTCTCAAATACTCTGGTGAAATCTTTGCTTTATTTTGTTTTGGTCTGTTTTAATTTAGTGGATTGAGTTGTGATAAAGTGGAATTTTTTGCTCAGATTCATTCTTTCTGCTTAGTAGTACATGACTGCAGTCAGCTGTGTTTGAGGGTGGCTTAATTTTATTTTTAAAGAAAAGAAATTATGCTTTCTGAAGGTCTGTAGTTAATTTGGGTGTAAAATACTAAATAGCCTTTGCTGGAAAGGGTACAAGCCCATGTTGATATATTTGGAAGAGAGTTATGTACAACTGTCTCTATAGAAACAGTGAAGTAAAATGCTATAATTATATGGGCTACTGCAGTTCTCTTGGGGCAGTTAAGTCTTTAGGGCTGACTGCACTCAGCCCTGTTGGTGAAAGGCACTGTGTCACAGTGGTTTAACCTTTACACTTTAGTTGCTTGGGAAAGGAGAAAATAGTTGAGTGTTTTCTGTGTGCGCATGCGTGTGAGAGCGAGTGCAGTGCCGGCTGCTCAGCCGGGGAAGTGACGTCTGCGATTATTTGTCGTTCTAGAAAGAGCGGAGACACGTAGTATCGATGGGAGGACTCTAAAGAGGGCTGTGTCTTGTCCGAGGTGTGTAATCATTTATAAATGAGCAACGGGGGAGGGAATGAAATACGGAGCAGCTGTCTAGCCTTTCTTTAAGGCATTGGAGTGTTTGTTGATTTATAGCCGTTCTGTTTAAGTTCAAAATTCGATTTTTATTTTTCCTTCTCTAGCATCTCCACCTTGCTAAGACACTGGACGCTGCTTTCTTTATAGCAAGGAAGATCTGAATTCCTCCAGCACTCAAGATGGGGAAAGATTATTATTCTATCCTGGGAATTGAGAAAGGGGCTTCTGACGAGGATATCAAAAAGGCTTACAGAAAACAAGCGCTGAAATGGCATCCGGATAAGAACAAATCTCCGCATGCAGAAGAAAAATTCAAAGAGATTGCAGAAGCTTATGAAGTGCTGAGTGATCCTAAAAAGAGAGACATTTATGATCAGTTTGGGGAGGAAGGTATGTATGTCTCTGTTATACTCTGACCAGTCACTTTCATTACGTTGAATGAAGCAGGACATAGAAGAAAACATGTGTTTATTTTTAAGCAATGTATTTGTTTGGTTCATGAGTTTTTAAAGTGTAAAATACGTTGCTGGGCTTTAATGCTGCTGTAGTTTTAATTCTTTTAATTTTTTTTTTAATAAATCCCAGATACTTGACAGGCAAAAAGCTATTGAACAGAGAAAGTTTCAATGACCCCTGTATAGCTTTCTGGGATCTCTTAATGCTGTCTTCCCTTGCCATAGCACTTTTCGAGATGCAGTTCAGAAGAAAGATTCTTTTCTTAAATTTTTGCTTAAGGGCAATCTGCTTGATCTAGGCAAGGCAGTCCTGAGCAGAAGCCCAGGTGTCCAGTCTGTAGTGTTCTTGGCTTCTTGCCTGGAGAGGAAGGAATTTGGCTGATGTCATGAAATACCAGAAGAATTTTTTAGCTTTAATTGTAAACAGTGATAACACGCCAAGAGAATGAGGCCTCAGAAATGTCGTATTTATCCTAAAATGGTTATCTAGAGAGGATGACTTTTTTTTATTTTTGACCAACATGGTTTTCAGTCTTATGATTGAGCAACAGAGGAAGTCATTAACATCCCTTCCCATAAATGTATGGTATCAGAAGTCCCATGTGAAATAATTACTTCCGTTGGGGCAATTAGGTCTGCTCGTTGCTATTCACTCAGGGGCATGTTTTTTACTATTATACAGGAGAACACTTAAATAATTTTTTACTATTACAGAGGAGGATGCTTTGGGGAAAGATACAAAGTGTGAATTTTTAGAAGGGTGAATCTGGATATACCTCCTGATGCCTCAGTTGTTCTCTAAGCTCTTTGATTGCATCTAAGAGTGTAATTAGTAGTTGTAAGGGAAAGGCAGAGGGTTGGGTTTTGTAGGAAGGAGGAAAGGCTGTCTTTACACCCAGGAACTTGATGTACCTTCAATAACTTTTGGCCAGCTATTCCAGGAGGTGTTCTCCTGCTATCGCAGATTGAATCCCCTGATCTACTTGTTTGACATTAACAGTACTGTGACAGAAGGATTTATTACATGTTGCTAAGTACTTTTGATATGGTCTGATATTCATACGGGGAAATCATTCTAATGTCTTACTTGGTTACTGTTGGTACCTGTTACTAAGCTTATGCATAAAAGGCCTAAAAACCCCCAACCTGTCTTTCAAATTTACAGTATACAGAATGCCTGTTTCATTAATGTAAGCCTTCACATTTTTAAGGCTATAGAGGTAAGATGGCAGCTGTAGTTCTGAGTTGGTCTAAGGTTGAAAAAAAAAATCAAAAACCCAAACATTGTAAGTTTGGAAATAAAAATCTCTTAAGACTTTCAGTCTTGTCATCTTAAAGGTTTGAGAAAGTGTCCTGAAATGGTCAGGGCAGAAGAGCACTGTTACAAGGAAATACTTGATCGCCTATGGGGAAAGAGGCATTGAAAAAAGTTGAATTTAGCTGAGTTTGAAATGGGAGCACAGGAAGTACAAGGGACTGCCCAGAGAGAATTGTAAGGGAAATCTTAACAGGAAGAAATGAGATGTGTATCTTTCCTTGTGAAGATAGAAGAGAAAGAATAAAGATATTGAGGACCTTCTGATTTTTTTGCACAGACAGTGATAGTGTATAGAAAATTTTTGTACCCAAATGGATCTTAATAAGTTCCAAGATGTTTTTATTGGTGGCTGCGTTGTAAAGAGTTCCCAAGATTCGTACCTTTTTTATATCATAGGAACACAAGCTGTGATAAGTTTGGAATTCTAAATTGAACTTTAAGGAAGCATGTATGTGCTTGACTGTTGGCATATTACCTTTTACTGAAAATGAATTTCAGGAAGATGGAGGTAAAACTAAACGCTAAATTTAAGCTGAGTTATAGAGACTATAGAAAATGTTGCATATGAGCTTGCATAATTTTCCCGAGAAGTGATCTTGTGGAGGGATGCAATTCCCAACAGACTTTACAAAAAAAAGAAGAGATCAAGTCAAGTAGACCTGTCTTCTGCTCTAAGATGCTAATTCAATAAAATTAACTGGTTTCAATCATATGAAATAAAACTGGTGTCAGAATACCTGTTCTTCTGAAGTCATTCTAGAGCTTCAGAAACTTTGTTGCTGTTCAAGCCATTGAATTACTAGTTGGTACTGCAAATTCTTATGGTGAGTCCTCATTGAAGAGGAGACCTTTGACTCCACTGCAGATATCTTTTTGACTCATCAGTTATGATGTCATTATATTCTACAGTAGAAAAGCTTATAATAATACTCAATTTATTTCTAACATTGCTTATTTGTCTTATTTAGGTCTGAAAGGAGGAGCTGGAGGATCTGATGGACAGGGTGGTACCTTCAGGTACTCCTTCCATGGTGACCCACATGCTACATTTGCAGCTTTCTTTGGTGGCACAAATCCTTTTGAGATCTTCTTTGGAAGACGGATGCCTGGGGGCAGAGACACTGAAGACATGGAGGTGGATGGTGATCCTTTTGGATCCTTCACTACTTTTAGTATGAATGGTTTTCCAAGGGAAAGGAATACAGTTGGCAGTCAGTTACGTCGTAAACAAGATCCCCCTGTAATCCATGAACTTAAAGTGTCACTGGAAGAGATCTATCATGGCTGCACAAAAAGAATGAGGATTTCACGTAAAAGGCTTAACCCAGATGGCAGAAGTGTCCGAACAGAGGACAAAATTCTTACTATCGAGATAAAAAGGGGATGGAAAGAAGGCACCAAAATCACTTTTCCAAAAGAAGGCGATGAAACACCCAACACAATTCCAGCTGATATTGTTTTTATCATTAAAGATAAACCTCACTCTCATTTCAAGAGAGATGGATCAAATATTATCTATCCTGTTAAGATCAGTTTAAGGGAGGTAAGTTTGTCTTTTGGCTGAACTGTAAATGTTTGAGGTTGTTACAATATGATACAACGGCTAAAGCTGTATGGCAGCTGTGAAGTTTTAGGATTTGGGTTTTGGATTTTTTTTTTTTAAATAGAGTTTCTCTTTTGTCAATGTGTGGCTGAAGAGCACAGTTATTTATAGTGGAAGCAATAGCTGTTTTGATAAAAATGGGAGTATTATTTCAAGCTGTTTACTATAGAGGTTGAAATGGATAAGGGTGGAAGGGTAAGATTAAAGGTTGATGTATCTTAAATCTTCATACATTACCTTTGTAGCTAATGATGTGTTAGGCTGAAGTGACAAATGAAGATTAACAAATACATCCTTTATAGTTACCCTGTATAGCTCCCTGCTGCTGTGAGATGATTGCTACTTCTGTAGGACAAAGTAGAAATGCTTAAAATATTTTCACTGCCAGCAAATTTTAAGACTCCCTTTTTATAAGTTCAGTGTGATTTCAAACTACATAGAGATTGAGTTCATAATGATAAATAATTGTGAACAGGTGTAAGAGGAGCTATATATAACAACAAAAATGGTATAACTTTTAAAAATTCCATTCCAAGTCTAAACATATTGGCCTTCTGAAGGAAGAGTCAGAAAGACAACTTCAGAGAGTTCTTAAGAATATGAAGGTTCAACATAATCATCATTTAAAAGATAATGTAGCTGAGTGTGTGTAATGTATTTTTTCTTCTTAATTAGTATCAGGTGGAGAAGTAAACTTGCATTATAAACTCATTGTGTGCATTAAGCTCCCTTCTTAAAGGATTCTGAACTAAAATAAGTGTGGAGTAGATCACTTAAAGTAGTATGAGGGAGGAAGAAAAGACAATATTTAATGTTAATGTGGGTAATAAAATTTCTTCGTAGACAAAAGCCTATTTAGACTCATTACTTTGTTATGTAAATTGGACATTTTCAGTGTACAGTAAATGTGCTGAATCAGGTGAAGTTGGAGGAATCAGAATCTTATTATCAGAGGTCCTAGTAATGAAAACAAATTTGGATAAAGCAGGAGGTCTAATGTTTTCATTTTGGTGCACCAAGATAACTGGTAGCTTTTCTTTGAGTATCACAAATATTCACTGAATACAGCTCTGAAACTTGATATGCCTCTGCTTTTAGACACTCAAATGTTCTGCAATTTGATACAGGTTGGTAGTATATTAGAATAAGTCCTTGTAGAGTGTAAACAAACAAAATAAAATGGGATTCGAAATTTCTCATGGAAACTTAGAACATCTCTAGAGAACTATGAATGAGTTCACTCTGCTCAGCTCCCTTATTATTTGATAAAGTCTTTGAAGGATTTACAAGCTCAATTACCCTCCAGTGGCCATTGTGTAAAGATTCATAAATTCAGTGTTATTCAATGCCAGATTGAAGGTTTCCCTTTTTAAGAAAGGAACACTGTATTTGAATTTAGACATCTCAGTATTGCACAGTGGAAATACTGTTTAGAATTCGAGTAATTTCTAAATGATCCAAATTAATTTGTAGGTACAAAAAAAGTTCTGACCAACTTTTTTTTCTCATGTTTCTTTAGGCTTTGTGTGGCAGCTCTTTCAATGTGCCAACGATAGAAGGAAGAACCATACCCATGACAGTAAATGAAGTGGTAAAGCCTGGGATGAGAAGAAGAATTATAGGATATGGTTTGCCATTTCCCAAAAATCCTGACCAACGTGGAGACTTAATTATAGAGTTTGAAGTAATTTTCCCAGATAATATTTCTCCAGCATCAAAAGAAGTACTTAGGCGAAATCTTCCAGTTTCATAAAACAGAAGACTGTATATGTCAACAGATTAAAATAGGACACTGGAAATGCAGAAGACTGGCAAGTCTGTGCTTTAAAAGTGCAATCTGTAACAACTAGTGGAATCTTTGTTTTTTTGGTTTTTTTTGTTTTGTGGGATGGGTGGGGGGGAAATACTGTAATGCTGCATGAGAAGAAAAGGGTTCAAGTACAAGTCATACAGGTGAATTCTGCAGTAAAATTTACAGGGAAAACCACTCATTTTGTTTTACATCTTCCTAATCAGCCAAATTTATTCATTATTTTCCTTAATATAAAATGCAGTAATTTTTTACAAAGTCAGTGCATATTTCTCATAGGGTACTTGAGCCTTCAAGTACTTTATTTCTTATATCCTTACGCTATCTATAACATTGCACACTTATACAGGAGTTGGAGATAGTAGTAGAAATACACAAATGTATAAATATTTTAAAGAGCAAAACATGAAAGAGATGATTTTAGTATGTTGCCTTCCACTGCACAAAGCATAGGCTGGAAAAATCAGGTTGAAGTCCTGAGCCACCCCCCAGTGCAATGAAAGTATTCTCTTTATTGCCCCAGAAAGCATCAGGACCGCATTGTGAGAGTAGCAAAGGGCATATGACTTGAGGAGCCAGAGGAGCCATTTGCTATGGGGTAGTTCCTCAGCCTTCAGGCAGCACAGCAAGAAGGGATTCTACAAGTACATAAACATCGAATAGTGGGCCTGCTGTCACATGAGGCCCCAGGGAAGCTGGTGACAAATAACATGGAGCAGGCTGAGCTACTCTGTGCCACCTTTGCATCAGTTTCTACCAGTAAAACAAGTGTTCAGAAATTCCAGGTCCCTGAGACCAGAGGGAAAATCTGCAACCTTGGTGGTGGAGGACCAGGTTAGGGTGTCCTTTAACTGGAAATCTGAGTCTGACAGATCGCACCCAAGTGTTGAGGGAGGTGGCCAACACCATTGCAAAGCTACTCTTATTTATCCTTGGTCGTGGAGATTGAGAGATGTTCCAGTAGTCTGGAAAAGAGAAAATACCACTCTTCAAGAAAAATAAGAAGGAATTTAGTCAGCTTCACCTCAACCCATGATGAGGTGATAGAAAAATGTCCTCCTGGAATACATTTCCAAAAGGTGATAAGGAATAGTCAGCATAGATCTACAATGGGGGGAAATCCTGCTTGACCAATCTTAATACCATCTGCAGTGAGCTTTGGGGATGTTGGGAGAACAGGCCATGTTGTTTACCCTTTCCATCTGCAGGCAGATTGATAAAGTACAGGTTAGATTAAGTGGAAAGTGAGGTGGATTTAAAAGCTGGCCAAATGAGTTGGCACAGGGGGTTGTAATCAATGGCACAAAGTCCAGATGGGGGCAAGTCAATACTGGTGTATCCTATGGCTCAGTACTATTCAACATCATTAATGACCTGAATTATGGGACTGAGTTTCCAAATCTTATAAAACTTGGGGGGAGTGGCTAGTAACACCAGCTGATGTACTGCATTTCAAAGGATCTCAACAGGCTGGAGAACTGAACAGAGGATTCTCACAAAGTTCAGCAAATGGGAATGCAAAGTCTTGCTCCTTGTGGAGGAATTGATCAACAAACTCAAGAAGCTGTGAGTCAGCAATGCAGCCTTGTGGCAATAAAGGCCAGAACTTTGATAACAGGCAGAGGAAGATGATCATTCCTCTCTACTATCAGCATTGATGAGGATACATCTCCAGTACTGGACTTCACAGTACTTGGAAAATACAAATTTAGTGGAGTGGGTCTAGCACAGGACTGTGTATGAGAGGCTGGAGAGCTGTAGCTCTTCAGCCTGGGGAAGGAAAGGCTTGAGGGAGATCTTGGTACCTGACATGAGGGAATGAAGATGAAGGAGCTAGCCTCTTCTCAGTAGCTCTCAGTGAGAGGACTAAATGGACACAAGTTAATCCACAGGGGATTTTATCTGAGCACAAGGAAACACCTTTTTACTGTGAGGATGGTCAAACTGAACCATGTTGCCCAGAGAGGATGAGGAGTTGCCACCCCTGGAGATTCTCATAACCTGCTGACTGGACATGGTCCTGGGCAGCCTGCTCCATCTGACCATGCATGAGCAGAGGTGTTGGACTATGTAATACTGAGAGGTTTCTTGCATCCTAAATAGTTCTGTGAACTTGGACTTAGCACTTTTCACTAGACAGTGCTATGAGAAGTGTTCTGCAAATGAGGCTTAGCCCAAAGATGGGTGGTATTTGCAACAACAGCCTAGGGAGTAAGTCTGTGCTGGAATGGAAAGATGCATAAAGGACCCTCTGAAAGCATTTGGCTGGGGCAGATATTTAAAGATCATTATGATCTCAAGTATTTCATTATTTTTCAAAGGCTGAATTTTGCTCCCATGAAGAAGGAATAGCCTAGGTCCTAAGGAAAGTTTGTGTAAGACATAGAGTAGGATAGGGGTTGCCCGTAAACTTTCATATGCTTGAATTGAGTCTTTTCTGAATACAAATATGAGTTTAAAATACACATAGATATAGAGCCCTCTGTAATAGTCTAGTTTTATAATACAGTAATAGGGCTGGTTCCCTTGATTGTGGCATGGTATTGGTGAAAAAAATGCCTTGTGGGCATGCTTTATTACTTGAGTTTAAATCCATAATACAGTGCTTTAACAATACTTTCAAAGGGGTTTTTTGTTGCTGGTTTTTTTTTCCATAAGAAAATATGTAAGATTTGCTGTCAGCCTTTTGCCTGTGGAAATTTAGACGTTACCTGCTCTCTTAGGTAGCCTAAGAAATAGCAGTGTTATACATTAGATTCTCTGCGGGAAAGTAAATCATATGGAAGTTGGGATTTAATTTACAGTAACTTTGTAGTGAGCACAGGAAGAATCCCATTTCTGTTTCTCAAAGGAGTAGAATTTCTGGAAGATGTTGTTAAAATCAGTTTTTCAACTGCAGATCTCTTCGTGCAGTATCAGTTAGTTGTAGTCCTAAATCTGCAGGAAGTAAACAATTGCTGGAGCAGTATCACAAAAAATAAAATTGCTGCTTAGTGCTTCTGCATATTGTTAACACTATATATTGTTTGTTCAAAAAAATTCCATTTCAATATGTTCCGTATTGCATTTCTTATGTGTTTTTTAAGTAAAAAGTGTAAAGTTGGTTTTTAACTTTCTCTTATATTTTGTTACGATGGCAAATGCTACAAGCTACATGACTTCAAAAGCATATCGTTCTGAAATATCTGTTTGTCAGTTTAAAAGCTAATGGAACTGAGCATTTTGTAATCCAGGATCTTGTAACCATAGTCCAACTTGTTAAAAAAAAGTTACAGCAACTAGGACTATTTTTTGTAACTATCTTCAGGCAAGAGGAGTAGTGCTAAATTGAGGAATTGCAGTATCTTGTGTATTTAGAGGTGTATATAGATATATATATGTATAGCAAACTAAACTTTTCCAACTGTTTTCAAGCTCAAAATATAAAACATAGGACTGGTATGAAATAAATGCTTGTATTTCTTTTCTGATGGAGAGTTAACAAAGTATATGTTTTGGAAAGCAGCATGTAGAATTACTTCAAAATATGAGAGGAAGCATTAATATCTATCTAATCCAGGATTCACAAAAAATAATATTTTTCTAATCAAAAATGTGCTTAAAAGCTATGTTTTACAACCCACTTGATTATTTAATAAAGGCTACTTGGGAGAAGGAAGCAAATACTCAATCACCTGCTATATTTGTAACTACTGAAGTACATGGAAATAAAATGGTCATTCATGAAGTTGGGATGAGGAGGGTTTTTGGTCTCCTGAAGGTTGCTTAGGTGCCATTGAATGTGAAAGTCATTTAATTACTTTGAAGTGCAGCCAGCCAGTCTATGAAAACCTCTACTTCTAAAGATCCTTTTTTAATCTCCCCAACACTAAGCTTTAGGACACCCTCAAGCTGTTGGAAAGTAGGGCAAGCTTCATTACAACTGTTTCTTCTTTCTGCCCTGCAGTGGTGCTCTGATTGCTACAGTAGGCTTTCTGATGTTGTGGGGCTGTTAGTATTACACTCTTCCACTGAGCCATTTTTGTATTAGCTATGCAGAAAGCTTGTTGAAGCCTGTTTGTGGCATGCTGAACAAATTTCCTGCATTCCCTTTTAGCATGTGCATCTTATGTGCTAGTCTGACTCACTGGTAGCATACTTTGGAAGTAAAATAGGTTTTACTCTACCAGTGAAATTTTCTATAACTTAGGGTGAAATTTTTTCACTTGAATTCGTGTGCTAGGCCTCAAAAATACAGGACAGGGACATGCTACTGTAAATAGCATTGAGTCATTTGTCCTTTTCCAGACAGTAAATGCTAGTCCTCCTTTGCAGCTGACATGAGTAGTTCTTATGATATTGCTTACTGAACAAATCCTATAGAAGCAGGATATTCATCATAAGGTCTCTTCCTGTTTGGCATTCAAACTGGGCAAATAGCAACACTAATCACCTCATGAAGTACAGAATCTTAACTCTTCATTTGTCAAATTGCTCAGCAATGGACTATTAAACGGCATGATTTGTTTCCTTCAGGCTTCTCCAATTAATTGTTCTATTATTTAAAGAGCGAAAGTAGAGATCTACTGTTGATCCCCCTGGGCGTAGAAGATAAAAGTGCCCTGTGCTTGTTTTGTTTCCCTGGAATTACTGGTTTACACAAGGGAGGAGCTACACAACAACAATCTTGTTAGTCATGCCTGATGGCTTTATCGAGGACAAATTACCATACAGCCCTACTGCCTTACATTCAAAAAACTCCACACCCCACCCAGCCAGCGCCTGAAATACCAGATAGATACATCATGTGTAGAGAAACATTCTTACATACTGATAGTGGCATTTCATATCCAGTAATATGACTGATTCCACATACATTTTCCACAAACTTTATGGCTCCTGCATACCACGATTCTCACATCCCATATGTTATGGGTGAGAAACTGAAGAATGTGATAACCTGTAATGTGCAATATACTCAGGATAAAAGGATGAACCCGGGGTTTTTTGTTTGTTTGTTTTTACATGGATTGTTTTCCTTTCCAAAGGAAGGCTAGTAACACATTTAAATTGTTACCTCTCTTCCTCAAAAGTGAAATTTAAGTAATTTTTGGATCCTTATTATTCTCAATTGCTGGAAGCTTATTTGGATTCATGATCTTTTTTTACTGTGTGTTAATAGGTGTTGGCAGATAATTTCCCTAGTGGGTACGCGTTAAAGGAAGCCTGAAAGCAGGATTGATTGTAGTTGGAGAAAATGTTCTGTCCATTACAGACTTCTGTTCTTTGAGGTTCTCAGCAGTCTTAATTTCCAACACTGTGTTATGCTGGTTAAATCTAAATTATTGAAACTGCTAATCCATGATCAGAGCAATATTAATAAGTAGAACTTGTAGATTAGGAAGAAAGAAGTCCATGGTAAAGTCGCTCTGCAGCCACAGAGAGGTGCAACTGAGTGTCGAACACTTCCTTACAGTTTCTTATCAAAGCTGGGGACTGCTGTGACAATTTCATGTAGATACTTTTCAAGGTTTGGCTTTTGAGAATAATTTAGCATATGTGCAATGTGCTCTTCCTCTGATTTAAATGACAACGAAAAGGTTTTATTTCACTTATCACATCATGTAACTAATACTCCATACTGTTTATATCTTCAGTTTATTCAGTTTACTCCATTGCCCTCATCATTTTTTCTTTCCATAGTTAAAAGCTGGTGCTGCTGCTCCAAGCTGTAAGTAGGATCAGCATGGTTCTTGTACCAGCTTCAGCTGTCTTTCTTTGTCCATCTCCACGTGAAACACTGAAACATTTACGTTTTCATTGAAGACAGTTTTGCAACAGATACCTAAATTAGGACTATGTCAATATCCATGAGTTTTAAAAATAAATCTGCACAACCTCTGTATATGGGAAAACTCGACTGTTTTAATTTAGTAAAATTACTAAATTACTTAATTTCAGTAATTACTCTCATTACTGAAAATCTTAAGATCAATGACTGTAAGCAGTATTTACTGTTTTTATAAGAATTCTCTTTTCACAAGGAGAGGAAGAGTTGGTCAAGATTAGTAGAGATCAAGATTAGTAGAGACAAGACGTAAGTGCTTGTCACAAATTATTTTGTAATACATTTTAGTAAATGGGAAAAGGCATCTTGTGAAAGAAATTACCTATTTAAAACTGCAAAACAGCAACCCTCCCAAATACCAGAATGATACAATAAACATGAACAGTTTGGTACTGTTATTTAATCCATTTAATTTCATCTCAACTACAATCTCATCCAGGTTATGCCAGAACACTCTTAATTGCATTCCAATAACAAGGAAAAGTTCATTTTGTTTTTCAAGTTTGTTTTTTTTTAATTGGTGGAAATTACTACAAAATTAATAATCATCTTGAATCCTTTGATTAGAACTGAATAAAAGCTATTTTTGGGTATTCACTTAAATCTATCACGTGCTGTCTGGAAAGACTGAAGTCAAACTGGCTTCAAAACTTTTTTACCTCACAGCATAAGGAATTTAACATTTGTATGGAATTTCTGAGATGCTCTAGGTACTCTCTGATTAGATCTGCTCAGAACTTTTGCCTCTGGGCTGCCTCATACTAATCCATTCTTTGTGCCTGCCTGGTCTGACTCCATGTACTGAAATGCTTTTTTTCTCTCTGCAATGGTTTGTCTTTTTTATTCTGAAAGTCAGATGATGTGGTAAGGCAGTGCTGCTTTTCTCTGCAGCTTTGTAGCTGATTCTTTTAGAGATGCTGGATGAAATTTGCACTGTTTATGTCTCGAGTGGATTCAGTAATCCTGTGAAAATAGAATAATGGCACTGAGGTGCTTGTAGTTTGGAGCACACACATCCCATGTTGCGAACATCTAACTGTACAATACATTTCTCTATTCCATAGCAGAGAAGACAACATTTTAAATCTATTAAATGTTAGAAAATACACTTTTCAAATATTTCTGTGTTAAATCTCAATATTTCAAATCTGGAAAACATGAAGGCTCTTGAACTTTTCTTACATGGCTGTTGCTTTATTAACCCTTAAAGATTCCTAGCTACTCTATGTACAGTTGAGGTAAGTAAGCAAGAATTGGCTGAAGTCCTTCATGGTTTCTTTGACATGCTGCCTACCCACACCAGTAGGCATTTAGTGGTTCGCAATNCAGCTGGCGCACGGCAGCCCCACGGGCCGCGTGGAGGGGTTCGGCAGCGCCCGGGAGCTGTACGGCCGCATCGGGGACGCGTTCGGCATCGACCCCGCACAGGTACCGCGGGCCGGGCTGCTGCACTCCTCCGGGAGGGGGAAATTCCCTTTGCCACTCCACGGGAGGGTTACCATGCGGGAAAAGGCACAGGCGTACCCGCGTTTAACGCGGGGGAAAGCAATGGCCCTGCTGACCAAGCACGCGGTGCCCCGGGCAGCGAGAGGGCAGCGGAGCCCGGGGGCAAACACCACGGTGGTATAAATGCCCCAAATCTGACTGCGCTCTAAAATTTCGGCTGAATGTGACCCTTAGAAAGTTTTCTGCTTTATCAGGTAATTATTTTTAAAAGGCTCACTGTTCAAGTGAGGCTATTTGAGTCGGTAACAGATTCATTTTTTTTTTTAACACTGCTGCCTTTTTGATCTTTTTTTTTTCCTGAGCCATGTTCTAAACATTTGTTTGGATAATGATTCATTTGTGTTTGTAAATGCATTGTTTTCTCTTAGTTAAAAGGTAGAGGCCCTATCAGGTTCTTCCTACTGGCTCAGTGAACCTTAACCTCTGAGAGGCAAATTGAAACAAAGTGCTAACATTTCATTGTGCCTACGTGTGGCTATACAGCTTTACTGTTTGCTGCTTTGTTACTGACATCTTACAGAGTTGTAGGACCAATGCTGCTACAGACTTTGTTCTGAGAGTTTGCTGTTGTCTGACTTAGCAGCATTTCAGACAGTAAATGGTAAAGGAAAAGCGGCAGTAGCAGTGAATACAGTTTAACCAGTCTTTGTTGCATTAAGTAATTAAGAGATGCCACTGCCATTGCCAGGCGATGCACCTGCGTTCCAGATCCTCCTAGCTGCTTTCTGACCTTCTGCTGCTTTGTTTTCTTTCCATACTGAGCTGCTGTTCCGCTTTTGTTCTGTTCCATCTCAGTTATACCTTTTATTCACCAGTTCTCTTAATTGCCAGATTGTCTCCTATTTTAGTTTCCTTCCTTTCACTGTTGAACTTTCGGCTCCACTGACTTGAAAAAGAACAGCACTCACAAGGAAACTTAATTTTGTATGAATAGTGTGCTCCTGTTTCTCCTGCTAGATGTATAATCTGACACCCTACAAGGTTTTAGAGGAAGCACCACGTTTCATGGGCATGTATTGCCAGCCTAGTGCCAAACTAGGGAAGTTTCTTTTAGTTTTTTTCCCTCTCTACTGTTCCATTCCTATGTGTGACTTTTTGGGTCTCTTTGTTGTGGTTTGGTTGGTTGGTTTATTTGGGGTTTTTTTAATGTGGTTTATTGCTAAAAATGGATGGAGAATTATTGCTGGAGGCACTGAAATTAAAATCTTTTACTCTAGGAATTCAGTTGGCTTTAAAAAACTAAGCTGTATGAAATGAAAATAGTGATCAACAATATCTCCTGTTGTAAAGGAGACTGAAGAGAGACTGTTGTAAACAGACTGAAGAATCTAAACCAGACGGTCTTGCAACAGAATTTTGGATGGACAGGATAAAATAGACCAGTGAACAGCAAGAACTGCCATGAAATGTGAAGTTATTAGAATTTATTTTAAATGGTATTATCTATTAGTTAAAGCAGCTTTTGGACAGATAGTCTGATGTAAAGAATAATGCCAAAAGCTACATCTCATCAAACTGGTGGACACTGAGGTATTCAAATACCATTGTTGGTGTCACCTGTGTAGGACATTTTCTGTGACCTAGCTGTGCTGCATCCTGTGAGCAGTGTGACACCTGAATGCCTTTGGAAACACATACTATCACAGAGATCTCTACCCTGCAGTGCCCAAAGTGGAAAACATTGGCGGGGAAGGGAGGGGAAGAGCTCAGTGTGGAGAGCATTCAGAGAACTTTTGCAGAAGTGAATATGTTTAATACGATATGTGAGTTTACTGTAGTGTAGGCAAGGGTATGGATTCTTGGATAAGTTCCTCTCTAAGTGTTTTAATACTATGCAGAATGAGCTGTACTTGTAATCTATCACTTCTTTTTAACTTTACATGGTTATAGCACCTCATTTCCCCTTTGGATCACGTCTCACAGGACCAGCTGAGTTTAGCTTCTGCTGATAAATCCTTTCCAGGTTCTGTGATTGACTGCCAGCAGTGACAGAGAGAAGTCTATATAAAACACACAAGGAAGCATGTAGCTAAAAAAAATATATACTTAGATGCAATTCTTGACTAGTGACACATGTATGTTTCTGTTTGCATAAGCAGTAGAAATAGCTCCCCCTATTTTTACTATAGAGGGTGAAGTAGAAAAAGGAGTTGGAAAAACTATTTATCTGTAGTTTTGGCCATTTAGGATTACTACTCCACTGTGACTACTGGGAAATATAACAGGGAATGTTATGTTCCCTGTAAGGATGAAAGTGCTAAGTGCAACCTGTATGGTAAATAAACGAGCACTGACTAAAGGACAATGTGGGTCTGTTAAAGCATTCAGTGGTGGTTTGGCCCTGTGAGAGCACATGGTAGGGCTTTGAAGTATTCAAAGTAGCTAATCAGGCACTGAGAACGTGGATATTAAAGTCCAGCTGCAGCAAGGCTATTTCTTGTTCAGCCATGAAGGGAATGGTAAACCATAGAAGCTATATGGATTTTTGGTTTGTGTACTCATAATTTGCACTTCTGATGATTTTGTTTACTTTGCAAGGTGAAGTATGGTGAGGCTGGTGAGGCAAGCTGAATATTCAATGGGTGTGTCTTTCAAGAACCCATGGACATTGGGGTTTCTTTCACAGTGGAAAGAACTTTGCCTCACAATGGGAATACAGGAAAAGAGATACCTTTCCAGCAGCAGTAAGGGCAGAAATGCAGCTCCCTCTGTCTCTTTCATTAATCTGAGTCAGCTGCTGAGTTTATGTGTGGTTTGTTGTTCCATAGGCCTTGCCTCCTTATGCCAAACAGTCAAGTACACTGTTGAAGCTGTGCCACATTAAACTTTCTTAGAAATATTTGACTTAAACCAGTTCAATTTAAACTCCTGTGAAAAACTGCTGACAAATAAGCCACTGCTGAATTTAGGTTTCTGAACAAAACTGTCCTTATAACAAGAAAAAAAATCTATAATGTATTTTGGCAAAAAGAGTCAGCTTGTGAAACCTTTATCCTCATCAGTGAAATGTTGGAAGTTTTATTGTATATGCTTATCTGTTGAAACAAATTGCTCACAATCTTGCCTACAGATTGAATGCTTTAAGTGAGCAAACAACACTCCCAACAAATCACCACCTCCCAACCCTATGGCAGCAATTTTTTGCTTGCTGTTTCCCTAAGCAGTGCTTAAATGTCCCACCCATATTATGTGTGGTGCTTGCTGTGTTAATGGTGTCTTTTTCAAATACATTTATTGAAAGTATTTGAAATATGAGTATGGAAATAATTGTATGGAAGAACCTACACTGAATACTTATGTGTTCTGTGTTTAAAAAAACCCAACAAATTGAATGCTTATTTTATAAAGCTTTGAATGTGTTTGGGTAGGCAAAGTTGCATACCTTGTATAGTACAAAAAGCACACTAGAACTTGAAGGAGTCGGTTATTCTTCCTGTTGCTGCAGCTGGTCAAGGGTCCCACATTTTCCTCAGGGGAGGATAAAGTGAGTAAGGTACTTGGAAAATATGTTTGTGATTTCTAGATATTATGACATCTACAGATATAGGAAAATGTGTCAGTGGGTGTTACAGAATCACAGAATCAACTAGTTTGGAAAAGACCTGAGGTCACGAGTCCAACCTATGACCCAACACTACCTTGTCAACTTGGCTATGGCACTGAGTGCTGCATCCAGTCTCTTCTTAAACCCCTCCAGGGATGGTGTGACTCTGCCATCTCCCTGGGCATCCCATTCCAATACCCAGTCTCTCTCTGTATGAAGAATTTCTTTCTAATGTCCAACCTAAACCTCCCCTGGTGCAGCTTGAGACTGTGCCCTCTTGTCCTATTGCTGGTAGCCTGGGACAAGAGACCAACCCACCTGGCTACAACCTCCTTTCATGTAATTGCAGAAAGTCATAAGGTCTCCTCTGAGCTTCTTCTCCAGGTTAAACATCTTGCTCAGAATTAGAATTCCCATTTCCCTACCTCTTAAACAGAGAAAGTGATTATGATCTCCTCTGTAAAGTTATTTGGAATCTCAAGGTGTAGGCTGAATGTGGAAGATGAGAACATAATTAATATATAGGATGTGCAGTATGGTACTGCATAAATACTTTATATAACACATCATGTAACCCTCTTTTTCTTAGCTAATACAGTTTCTTTACATAACACACAGTGTAACCCTTTTTTTGTTGACTAATGTGATCTCTTCCAGTTAAATATACCATTGCAGGGAATAATCTGCTAGTAATGTTATCTGACAAATCTATTTTACAAGGCTGTACATAAGCCCCCAGTCCATCACTGAATGGAATTTCCTTGTTCTCTGTGCTGCACGTGATAACTCTTGGTGAAGGAGGTATCCTAGATACTTTGTGACTAATGTAACAGTTCTGATTTATAATATCTTGCTAAAGTTGGCATGAAATATCACAGCACTGGTATGCTGAGTTAAAGATCAAGTGATTATGAAGGTTTAGGATAAGGAGAGAAAAGGCTTAACAATGAAAATTGCACATTGAGTTTTTCCTTGCATCATTTCTGGATAGGAACATTATTACTAAAAATATGCCAAAATTTGAGTGGAAGCTGTTGTTTAAATATTTAAGTACACAATCTGTTATTAGGTACCAATGTTAAACTTATGTAAAATCTACCAAAAAATACAATTTTTGAGTTGACGGGTCTCAGTTATGTACAAAGAAAGCTGTGCTGTAACTGGTAGATGGTGTAATGGTATATTATCCTGGGTAGTTGCATCTTTAGTACATTACTCTCTGCATATATTTGTTCTAAGAAAAAGCAGTTGTTCACTAAAGAGGATGAAGAATGATTTAAGTTTTATTTTTGACTGTCTGATGCTCTCTCAGCCTTGTGGTTAGCACAGAACTGACTCACAAAAAATTCTGCAGACTTATAGGCTGTAGTAGGAATGCCATCCAGATGAAAGTCTAAAAAGAGAAACTCTGGATCAAGTTTCTAAATATCACATTTCTGCTCTGTTGCCAACTTTATCTATTCAAAGGTGTGACAGTATTTACTAGATGATTGTCTCTTTGACAAGGTCGGATGAAGGATGCTAATGTCTAAAATGTAAAGACAGTGTTTGTTGTTCATTGTATGAACAGTGAACAAAAAACTGAGTTGCCATTTTAAACTGGCAAAGTTATGCAGCTTGAGAGTGCTGAAAATGTGTGTGTGAACTTGATACAATCTGTTAGAATTGAACCTTCTTTGTTTAAAAAAGAAAAGCTTATTATTAGAGGTTATTATTATTTATAAAATAAAATACAATTTTCTACTTTAAACCAGATTAATTTCTATAGCTGTTGTTACTACTCGAGTATTGTTTAACTGAAAAACATTGCGTTACCTGAGCAAATAAAACTAATGTCTGTTAAGGGTGTGCTGTTACTACTTTCATTGTTAAATAAGGTGTTAGATTGCAGTGGGTGTTTGGTGGATTAGATGAGATAAACAAGTGGCCTTTGAAGTAAGGCTGTTTGGTGTCTTTTTGTTTGTTTGTTTTGTTTTTAAAACAACTACAAATCAAGAGCTCCCTCAAGAAGCATCATCTCTGTACTAAACTTTCAGTTTTTAAAACCAACCCCCCCCAGTTATAGAATCAAAATTCTAGAAGGCTCCAGAGACTTAATTGCTCTCTGTGAAATACATTAGTAAAAGTATCCATCCCTCATTTGACCTGGAATCAATTTCAACAGGTGACTTTCATTTCAATTTTTTCTGCTGTCATCTGGGGATGCCAGAAGGAAAGAAAAGCCATTTGAAGTGTTCTGGTGTGGAAAACATGTGTCTTTTATAAGGATAGCGAGGAAAACTGGGAAGGCAAGAGACCCTCCCTCTCCAGCAGAGCACTGGAGGGTTCATCAGGCCACAGGCCAGGTCTGTGCCTGGGTTTTTGGGCAGCTGATTGCTGACTGATCCCAAGGAGCTGCCGTTAGAGTGGCAGCACAGATGAAGGACACAGGGTGACATCCTGCTGCTGTTTTTCTTGAATGCTAGGCTGCCTTCCCACTGTGTTCTTCCTTTAATGCGTTGGCACTGCTTTATTCACTTCTTAATTTGGAGCTGGAATGGACACTGGTGTGCAAGGCGGTCCAAGGTGCATTCTGAAGAAAAATAATATCCAGCAGATACAGGCAGAGCGTGGAAAAGTATCTGCTCGTATCTGTAGTCCTGTCGGTTCCATGTGCATGTGGCTGGTAACAGAGCCCTTGTCTGCTGGTTTGCTGCTGGGGCTTTGCCACCTTTTCTGGAGGGACAAATGGAGAGGCAAGTTCCTGTGATTCCAGTTGCATGTAAAAGATGGTCTTTAGGGACACTCTTTGCTTTGGTCAAGTAGATTTTAGGTATTCTTCAAATTTCTCTTGGAACACAGAGTTTCTCTGGTTTGGCTGCTGCCCTGTGCTCTCCAGGAGGAGGCTGTGTAGACTCCCTTGGCCCTCACTTCTCTTCTGCTACAGCTTGGAAAGGTGTTGGGCAGGTGTAGTTACTCTAGCTGTAAGGAGGGTGTTTGGTTTGATTTTTTTTTTGTTATTTTGGCTGAGTTGTTCACTACAGCCTATAAGGGCAGAAAGCCCAAAGTGTGCCTGGACTGTCCAAATTCGTTTGTGCAGCACTATGATGGGCAAAAGCCTCATCTCTGTCCCTGAGCAGTACAGCTGCATTACTCTCATGCTGTCTGTGCCCAGGGCAATCAACTGTCTATGCCCAGGGCAATCAACCTCCCTGTTGAAGAACTATCATAAATGTAGGGAGAAAAAGAAGTGCCTGATACCCAGTGCTGAAGGGAAGTGCCTTGGAAAAGCTGATTTATAAAGAAGCAATTTGCCCTTTTTATTAAAGTTTGCTTTTACTAAGCTGGGCCAAGAATGACCTCAACTCATGCTAGAGGAAGGGTAGGAACTAAGCAAACCCATTGGACACAATGTGCTCTGAGCTAATGGAGGAACACATGGAGCAATATAAAACATTTCATGCTCTCTCATGACCATTTTGTGATAAAGTCTTTTCTTCCCCATTAAACTGCTTTTAGGCTATCATGTTTTAAAGTAGTCCCTAGTGATCTTTGAATCCTGTAGAATTTGAGGTGGGTGAATGATGAAGCAGAAGATGGTGATGGCTCTGCTTTGTTCACTCACTCCAGTGCGAGCTGTTCTGCTTTAGCTTAAGATGCCTGTGGCAGAGCTGGTGTGCTGAGACACGCTGTGAGAGACTGCTCACACAGGTAGGTCTCTTTCCCATGTTCCCTGCCAGCTCTTATCTGCAGTTTGAACTACTGAGGCTTTCTGTCAGGTGTGTGGGTGGAGACTATCACCTCTCCTGGGACAGCTGGAGAAGGAGAGGTATCCTAGTTTCAGCTTTGGATCCGTCAGAGGCCAAAACCGTACTCTCATTTTATCTTCCTGTCAAACTCACCAAACCTGATATACTGTTAAACTTCATGTGTTTCCTTTTCTCCTGCACAGATCATGTTTTGCACTTTGAACACTTACAAAGTTGACATGGATAAGCTCTTAGGTGCACAAATTGGCCTTGAAGATTTCATATTTGCCCATGTGAAAGGACAACGAAAAGAAGTGGAAATTCTTAAAACTGATGATTTGCTGGGGCTTACCATTACAGACAATGGAACTGGCTGTGCATTTATAAAGGTAAACTTAATTACCAGTGAAACACTTTGTTTGGTAGAAGCTTCTCTTACTTTAACAGGTTAATTATTGGTTTAATGATCCTTTAAAACTATAAAATCTTTTATTATCATAAATATGGTAAGTAAAGAATAAAGTTGCTTTTCTTTGGGTACATCATTCAAAATTAGTTCAGCTATTTCTGTAGTGCATGTCATTCAAAATTAGTTCATTTGTTCATTGCTTCTGTAATGTGTATCAGCTTTACAATGTGATCATTGTCTTTCCCAGCCTACCCTGAGGTGGTAGGTGTTAGATACTGCTTGCATCTGCCCCCTCCTACTTTAAAGTGATTTTCTGATGTCATTGATTAGGTGCTTATAGAACTTCTCTCACTCATGTGATAATGAGATCATGTTCATTCAGTTTTTGAATGCTCACAGGGCAGAAACCTTTGTGCTGTACTAGAATAGGGGCAAGTATAGTGTTTGTTCAGCTTTCCAATATTGCTGCTTTAGGTAGGGTGAAGGAAAAGGATACAGATTAACACAATTTACCACAATTAACTTGAGTAGCAGCTATGGGTAGTAACATGCACAATATATTAATCATAATTGCTTTCCTCTTCTATGTGACCTACAGATAGTATGTTTTGAGAGAAGTAGAGGCTGAGGAAATGATGCTACGCTTCTTGCTAGACTAGGTATTAGGAACCTGAAACATATTTTCTGCCTTTTTTAGATTCTTTGCTCTAATCTACTCCAATTATCCATTATTAGTGAGGCATTGGCAATTATCTTCGATGACTGCTGTCCCAATTGCTGTTCTCATTGCTGTTGTAAACAGAGCTGCTTGTATGGAGAGCTTGTATTTTCTGTTCATTCCTTTGCTACCGTGGATATAAAACAAGACATGATTTGGAAATTGGTTTGCTTGTCTTTGCTGTGGAAAAATTTGATTGAAGTCATGTTTGAGAAAGTCAAGATGCACTGGAGGTTTCAGTAAGCATTTTGGCAAAATCATATTCTCATTTTTATATTTAAAGACACAGAACTCTGAATTTCTAGCGATGGCATTCATGCAGCCTGTAACATTCAGTCACGCTGCTGCTTATGTGGCATTTTAAAAGCAGGCATTGAAAGCAGTGTTCACATGTGCAGTACTGCACAGGGAAACTGTCTCTGTCCTTGGCTGGTAACAAAGCGACAACAGCCATCACATAGACTACTGCATAATTGGAGCAGACTGGAAAACCCTTACTACGTTAGCAAGATAAGCTGTAATTTCCAGTAGATAGTGTAAAACTCTGAACAAATATAATTTGCCTTGTACTGGTATAATAATAAGCATTGTAATAAAAATGGTGCAGTCTTCATGGGAATGAATCAATTTTAGGAAGTTTCTAGGAGCTTTGTTGTTGTTGCATATTTAGATAATGGAACTTTTAAACCAGCATAGGAAATACATACGCAAAAGTAAAAGCTGCATCTTTTTTATACTTGGTTGTCTAAGTAAATGACTAAGCAGAGACTAAGCAGTCTCTACTTTGATAGAACTGTTTTTGTTTATATACATATATTTTCCTGTAGAGCACTTGAAATACAGGCATACCAATTGCATCTTAATTACTGTGACAAAGTAGCTCTGCTGTCTTAGGTCAGTTAACTTAGAGCAATGATAAAAACTAAGTCCTAGGAAAAAAAATGTTTGATATGACACAAATATTGCCAGTGAATATTGCTTATGCAGTTGCGGTGTTGGGGTCCAAGTGAAGAAGAGAAGCTACATGAATATGAATTCGTTTTTAAAACCAAACAGGCACATAGACTAAAAGGGCACACTCTTGAATCCTGGTAACAGAAATGTATTTGGGGCCTGGTTTCTGGTGTGTATGACACCCACCTCTTCATTCACCATGAGGCTCTTGTTTGGTTTAGGTCTAGATTAAAGAAAAAAGTGCTAGAAAGAGTTAAACTCAGCTTGAAGCTTAAAATTGTTGCAGTGTGTATTGTAGGAGCACTATCACACTTCCCACTGACTCTGAGATGGAGGCACATATGTGGGCTCAGACATGCGCACATGAACTCCAAGCAGGTTTTGAGAGAGTTGTGCAGCTGGGCTGGGTGTTACAGTAGTAGGTGGCAATATGTTTATCTCCTTTGTCTCACTGTTATCTCACTCAAAGTTAGCCTGAACAACGTCAGGCGTCATCGAAAAGATTGGTATTCAAGAACGTATTAGAGTGAAAGTTGTATCTCTGCTAAATATAAGATATTCTATTATGTCATAGCTTTTCTATTAAGTAGCCAAAGAATAATGGCTTATGTGAGGTATGCACATGATGAACAAATATGACAGTATGTAACAACAATAAACATAATCACTGAAATTTTGTGTGACAAATCGTAGAGATATTTTAAAGATTCCCCCCGTTTTAAAATTTCACTTCACAAAAATTATACATACCTACTTCTGTTATGACCTTTAGACCATGTGTATTTTCCACAAGATGGCATCTAGAAGATTTTCTTATTCTTTATTATTTCAGAGGAATTCCTTTAATATACAGCTGTATAGCTTGATGAGGAAAATGGTAGTCTTACATCTAGAGGTAGATCTTATTAAGATTGACCCTTTTTAGTATGTTATTTTTTTACTATATAGCACACACATTTTATGTCCCTGGATAAGTGAAAAATTTTGTTCCTATGCTTGTCAAACTATTAAATCAAAATAAAACCCCCCAAATTATTAAACATTCACATTAATGACATGCCTGTTCAGTTTTAAAGCATAAAAAATGTTAGCTTATTCAGAACCATTAATTTCTAATATATAATCACATTATTTTTTTCCTGCTGATTTTTTATTCAATATTTATTAAAATACTTTGAAAAAGAATGCTTTCAAAATACGTTTTATGAAAATCTTCTAGCAAAACATACTGCTGGAATAACAAATTCACCACTATTGATGTAGTTAACTGACATTCTTGAAACTCTGCGGTGTCACCTCTGAAAAGGTGTCAGCTTTGAAAGAAATTTTTCTAATTCTGTTTTGTTTTTTCTTTTTAAACAACAGAGAATCAAAGAAGGCAGCCTTATGGACCAAACCAAAACAGTCTGTGTTGGGGATCACATAGAAACTATAAATGGAAAAAATGTGTCAGATTGTCGGCATTATGAAGTTGCCAAAATGCTAAAAGAGCTGGAGAAAGGTCAGATGTTTAAGCTGCAGTTGATAGAGCCTATGAAAGCATTTGGTGAGTGACCTGACTGTCCGCCTTGTTCACTGGATAGCGAAATCCCACACTGCATTGCATTGTAAGCTTGTTTTCAGAATGCAGTCAGGTGTTCACCTAAGGTAACATAGTTGCTACACTATTTTTTTTAGCTGTACATTTATATTTTTATTTTGAAGTGGAAAATGTATGATGGATTTTCTTCCATCTTGCTTTCTTCAGTAGTCACTTTCATGTGGGTTACCTTAGCCTGTCTCTTTTGCCACCATGTGATGTTGCAAAAAAAATACAGGAATTGTTTCATAGATGCAGTTTTATAGCATGAATCACTTCATTAATATGCTCATCCTTGAAACTCCTTATTGGCCCATATTCCCTGTTGATCTGTGTGTCAGACTTTTCTATTTCTGTACCCTTTACTGGGATCTGTGCTTGCTAATGCAGAAGGAGGCTGCAGAAAACACTGGGATTTCCCAGAGGACCCCCTTTGCTGCCTCTCTGCTTGTCTGCTCTCCCTCTTCCCAGCTGTTTTGTGGATCTCTAATCATACAGCAGGTATACTCAGAACTGGAAGGAAGCAATGCGGCAAAGCTATGTCTGTATTTGCCACCTGCATGCTATGAGTAAGTTATACTTACATAGGAGGAATGCATATCTACTGGGAATTCTTATGTATTAATTCTATCAGTGTGGTAAACAAGTAAGCAAACAAACAAAAAAAGAGGCAGATTTAGCTCAGGGAGTCAAAACAGAGACTGAGTTATAATTTTGTTTATCTCAATTTTTTACATTCTCCAAATTATGTAGTATTTTATTGTAATAAAAATGTCTAGATAATGCTAAATCCCATGTTTGTGTGAGGCCTTCTTCACACCTGCAGTAACAGTAAATTCAAAATCACCATCTTCACTGCAGCAGCAGAAGTTTTAAATGCTTATTTTTCAAATCATTTTTACATGGTAGTAGTTTACAGCTACTGTCATACACCAGTCTTGACACTTGGTGTCAGAATAGCAGCAGAAATTGAAAATGAGAGAAATGCAAAGATTTCCTTCTGATTTTGGCACTTCTGTGAAGAATGAGGGTTATGAGTTGATCTCTAATGCATTTGGATTTAAGTTCATGATCCTGTTAAGTAAATGTGTCTCTTACACATTATGCTAAAGTAGTATTACATATGTGTTGTATCACAATTAGTAATACAGCAATACCCTTTTTTTAATATGGGCCTAGAATTTGTATTCAATTCTGAAAGTGTTACATAGTCTGTTTGTGAAGACCAGGCCAAACCAGCATTTGATTGGCAACTTCAGCCATTATTTAATAGTATTTACTTTAGTCACATAATTAGGATACCTTTTAGTCTACCTATGATGTAGAGAAGGAAACCTGCTAATTTATGGCACTATCTTTTATATGACATTGAATTAAGAGGCAATCAGAGCTTTGCGGAGAGATTTTTAGAAGATGTTACTTTTTCACCCTACAGACATTAATTTGCAAGTTGCAGTGCTCAGTATGTTGGAACATCCTGTGTCTCGCCTTAGGTGCAGTTAGGCTACAGGCACAAATTTATTCAAGATAGTGTTTAAGCTGCAGCATACTGAGAATAGCCCCAGAGGAGTTGACAAACAAGATCCAGATCCTACTGGACAAGTAGGTGCTGCATTCTTGTCAGTTTCAACAGAGGCTGGTGAGGGTACAGTAATAAGAGACAAGCCTCTGTGTGAAACTACTTTTATTTTTCTTCCCCTCAGCAGAATGTGAAATAAGTATAATTTACTGGCTGGATATCCTTCTACCATGTGCACAGAGGCTGCCTCAGCTACTCTAGGCATGGCTTGTAGGACAGCTTTAAAGACTTGTACCAGTTATCAGCTGGCCCTCTATGAATTGTGAAAAATTAATAGAAACACAGTGAAAGCAGCGTAACACAAACCCAAAATTTTTTAATTATGTGAATATGAAAAATACTTTCTGTGATGGCCAGAGAGCTTTGATCTGAAGTATTGCAAATAAAGGCTATGTCAAATAGTGAGTTTTAAGGTGCTAATGTTGACAGATAGAAAAACATGTATTTTGTATCAGGAATGACTTTTTGGAACAAGTCTCATAGAAATGATGACAGTCTTAAGGATGTTTAAAACTGCCCTTGCAGCAATAAAAGGATTAAGGAAAAGTGTTCATCCTAAGTATATATGTGAGATTGTGATATATCTATTTGTTGAAACAGAGTCTAATAGAATTTACTTTTCAAGACCTGTTCAGCATAATAATCTGCATTTGTGACTGCTAATGAAAGAATTATGAGTTGAAATCTATCTGAGCAAAATGAATATAACCTGCTAAAATCTTGCCTTCAAGAAGAGCTCATTAGAAAGGCCTTTTGTTAAGAGAAGGAATAATCTGTTAGATAAAGCAGGACAGTTAAAAACAGTTCTGCAAAATTATCTCTTCTCTTCTAGCACTTTCCAGATTCACTATGTAATTCCCATGTCAGTAAGTAAATTAAAACCTTGCCAATCAAAGCCAAATCTTAAATTATTCTTTGCTCCATTTACTAACTGGGATGCCCTTACCCAAGATTAAACAAGGAAAACTGAACTCAAGTTAAGGAAACTTTGTGTAAACCTATATATTCTTGGTAGAGATTTATCAGCTGTGAAATTACTTTGGTGAAACCAGTGGCAAACCTGTAGATCTACTCGTGGACACTTCACATGTGTGACTGCTTGTAACCAAATCATTATCTCCACAAAATGTGGCTCCTCATGACCTGCTTAGCGGGAATGTTTGCACCATTGCAGCAGTGAAAGGTGGGAATGTTGCAATGCTAAACCTGCCATGTGTTCTGCCTGGAAAGACCAGAATAAGTCAGCAGGTGGCTGGTGACTTGCAGCTGTTTTCTAATTAAGGAACAAACACACTTTTCTACAGAATAGGGAAATAAAATCATACAAGGTGCATATATTTAAGTGAATGCTATAGGCCTGCTTAGATATATTGGTCAATGGAAGTCTTAGCTTCAGTGCAGTCGAGCAGCTATCAGAGTTTGAAGACAAGAAATTGTCAGCAAAGCTAAACTTAGAATATAGTTAATTGATAATTAAATTTTTACAGACTTCTAGATCTTGATTAAAATAAAAAGTGAAGATAACGAAAGCAAATATATCATATTCTGATGTCCCATAAACTTAGTTTTGCTCGGTATTCTTTTGTTTTTGTTGTTTGTTTTGTCTTTAGAAAAGCTGGGACCAAGGTCCAAAGGTGGAACTTTGCCAGAGGCTAAAATCTCCAAAGGGAGAGAAACCCTTCGCCTGAGAACCAAAGGCCCTGCTACTGTGGAGGAAATGGTATGGTTATCTTGGGGGCCCTTCAGTACTTCAGTTATCTAGCACCTGATTTATTCTTCCCTAAGGCTGAAAAGTAGGAAGGAAAAATCTGGCTGTTACAAAGCTTGTAGGGCAAACACTGGCTTCTGCATGTAGAAATGCTTATATAAAGTAGAAGACTTGCAGGAGTAGGATGGGGCTGAGGAACCTGGAAGCAGAAAACCTGTATTTAGGTTTTGGAATCCATGGATTACATGGATGAATTTAAGGTAGAATTGACCAAGAAGTGTTGAAAAGAGGGAAGGAAGGAAAAAAGCAGGAGAAGGTTAGAAAGTTGGTTGCATTTCTGACACCCCCATTTCTGGGGTTGTTTTAGGAGAGGCTAATGACGTACATTGACATGAATATGTGTAACACCAGGATTAGAGTTTGGTGAAGAAATATTATTTATTCTGGGTTCTTCTAAATCTGGTGAGGATTTTATGAAGATCTGTATTGTCAGGAGATGTAAGGGTCCTGTTTAGTCTGAATGTGTGAGCTGTGTGGCTTGATGTTTGGAAGTAGGCTCAGGTTTATGAGAAGGGGGAAAGAGAGTGGAATAATTGTAAGTCTAGGTGGCCAAGATGGGAGTAAGAATAATCACTGGCAAATTGCTAGTTACTTTGAAATCTGCACAGATTTAATAATATTTTTCTCATTTTCTCCCTTTATTTTAACAAAGCCAACTGAAGTTGAAGAAAAAGCAATTAAAAAAGTGGATGAGCTTCTTGAAACGTACATGGGGATAAGAGACATTGAATTAGGTGAGTTTTTAGCTGATACATTACTACAAAATCAAGCAATGTCTCATTTCTAAAGGTAGTCTAAAATTTATTGAGTACTTTATTCTCTGGATGTGAGTGAATCAAAATTTGTCCAGCATGCAGTCTCAAAACCATGCCTGTATTTCTGCAGTTTCTGTGTCTGATAAAAGAATCTTCCTCCTGCTTCAATCCTTATGATGTAATTAATTAATCCTCTATTCTTTCTGCACATTATCTACACACTCTTGCATGAATTTTTCAGTTGTTTGCCATAGCTGTCACCACTGTATTCTTTCTGGCATATATTTTCTGGTGGGTCTTGTGTGTACCACATTTAAGGATTCTGAAGGATAAGTATGTTTATTTGCTTTTTTGCCCCTTGGCTTAGACACATCATAGTTGATGGCTAACGTTTCAATGTGAGATCTTTGTCAGTGAAAGGGCAACTATTTAACAAGGGAACAGGCAGAGTAATTGCACAAATTTATCAAATCTCTAAAGTCTGTATTCTGAAGAACATGGGAAAACTTGCAGAATATTTACTTTATCAGAATCATCAATTTATAGTGAAAGAACTACTCAAGCCCAGGGTCATAAGTTCCTTAAAACTGCACCAAACTTGTCCTTGCAGTTGTTGCTTTTCTCTGTTAATCTGACAACAAGTGAATAGGAATTTCTCTTTGTATGGGAAGAAGCTGCAGTCTAGCTGAGTAAGAAGTGCTACTGTAGCCAGCTGTAATCCTCATAGTATCTTATAGAACTGCTGATACTGAGACAAGAGGAAGGTATTTATTGTTACGGTAATACCTAAAAAATAGAAAAAAAATCGTCCAAAAATTAGGAAAGGATAAGCTAAATAGAAGGTGATCTTGGAAAGAAAACGTTCATGAGAGAGAAGTGGAGAAAGAAAAGCAGAAGAGAAAATAGGTCTGTCATGAAGCTAAGGGCAAAGAAGCAGGACTGGAAAGTCAGCAGTTAGCACAGAGGAATGAGAACAAGGGGAGGTTATCTGAATAGCCAAAAGTCCTTTGTTGGCTGCTCCTACCAGCAAGCATGGATTGGCAGAGTCTATTAGTTTTCTCACAGGAAAAAATGTAGGTAAAACATTCTTTGTCCTTCAATGTAAGGTAGAGATAGGCTTCCCGGCACAGAAGAGAGGGCAGAGCTGCCCAAAACTTTCAATTTCTGTTTGGTAGGTAATATCTAAACTTCCCTATTCCAAGAAAATAAGTTTTTAAAAATCCTGTTCCCAGCAATTTTAATGTGATGCTGCTGCCGCCACGTAATATGCTCCTATAATCCCTTGTGTGGTATACTGAGCCGTGTTTAGGTTAGGAAGGATTCCATGTCCTGTTTCTGTCCTGCAGCCTTTGTGTTTCAGTCCATCTCTGGCTTCAGAGCTCTGAATCTCATGCCAGCTGTCCCTCTGGGAGCTGTTTTTGTCCTGCAGCTGTTGCAGTTCCAGCTCTCGCTGGGGCTCCTGTCCTTGCAGGTTACTTCCAAGGTCTCCAGGCTCCTTGCCCTACAGGAATAACCAGCTGTAGGTGCTCTGCTCTGGTGTCCATGGGAACAGTCCTGTGGGAACTGGTGTTCCCTGTGGTTTTGGCTCTCAGCACTGTAATGGGATGGCTCTTGCACAGTAGATTGAGAAGTTCAGCTCTCAAGAGATAGGGCTGAGCTGATTGCCAAGCACCTGTGGTAGAGTTTTCCCATGAATTCCTTGATTTTTTTTTTTTCCTTTCAAAGAATTCCTTAAAAGAATACTTAAAGAAGGAAGAGGTCTTTGTTCTTCTGAGACTCTTCTTCCCAACTGGATGGCTGTTTTGTCCTTCACGTCTTTTCCTCCCCAAAAGGTAGTGTAAGCAAGAGAAGCTGTCAGGAATCAGAGACTGTGGGGTTCGTGTAGCTTTAGTTTGCACCTTTGAAGGGATATTCTGAACTTCAAATCTGAGAGTCAATGGCCAAGGGTGATGACAAAACTTTCTGACCTAAAAACAATTAAACAGCTCTAGGACTCTTTAGCAAAGGAGAACTAATCACCTGTCACAAGCCTGTTCAATTAACACATGTCAGTTTTTCATGTACTGGATGTGATCAGTCACCCATGAAAATGAAATATGAGGAAAAGATTCATTTAGAGAATGCCAATCACCACTTAGCTAGAAATTTCACTCATTACTCAAGCCAGACTAGTTGAAAATGCAAGTCATCACAATGCACAGCTGACAAGTGATTAAGATCTCAATCATTGCTCACTCTCATGCAGTTCTGTTTGTCAGAATCTTTGGATGTCAGTTAATGTTGCTCTTTCATCTCCGTTAAAATGACACTTCCATGGTGTGATTGAATCCTAAAACAGTGCTCCAGTTTCAAGTCAGAAGTTAGAAAGAAAAAAAATCTAATGTAATATTACAGACAGAATTAACGGTGGGATAAAGCCCTTAATTTTTGCATAGTTAAGTATCATGGCAGTTTCAAAAATGGCTGACTAAATCTACACACAAATACCTAAGTTGGAGCAAAATGCTTGGAAATAATTAATGGAAATGCATGCACTTTCTTCTTTTATTTTTGGCACAGTTTTTTATTTTCAGAGCTCTAAATGCTGTTGAGATTTACATACCTGCTTTTGGATGCACTTTGACCTTTTTATTTCTTTACTCTTTTAATGAAAACTGGACTTCAAATGCTTTAACTGGAGTGACATTCTCCCTGAGTGCATTGTTTTCTTCTTGTGTCACCAGACTTCCTTCCCAAAGGATTTTATTGTATACACTCTGGTGTATATCATTTATGACTGTTTGTTTACTGAGAGAGAATAATGAGAGTTTTGTGAATCAAGGAAAGGCAGCAAGGTCAGTGAAATGAGAAAACTTCTCCACTTCAAGAAGAGGTAGTACTTAATAAAAAGGAACAAGAAAAAATAATATTTGTAATGGTACCCTGAGTTCCAGATATGGCAATGTTCAATATGAAACTTTAAACAAGTGATGTTGAATATTGGAAACTGCAATGACATGCTTTATTTTCTGTTTTAAAGTGACAGGATAGAATAATAATATTTCTTACATTTTGATGAAGGCACAACTTCTAATAGCATTACAGCTAATTAAATATTGAGGTGTCTGTTAAGACTTCTGAAAATAATTTTTTCAGAAGTTACAGTATGGGATATAGGTAGCAAAACCACCATGTAAAGTAGGTAATAAAAATGGCAGGCAGCAGGTAGCTGTCATGGTTTGTGCCACATGTGTCTATTAAAAGTGAAAATAAAGATTTTGTGAAAAATCTTTGAAGTTATTTTAAAGGAACAAGCCAACATACCAGTTTGTTCATATTCTGGGAAGTTTCCCAGTTAAAGTTGACAAGACTTCTAATTCTTTTCATCACTTTTAAGATTGCAGAACTTTTCACATTTTGTGTAGAAATTTATCAGGTATTAACATTGCTTGAAGTGAAATTAAAAAAAAAACCCAAACAACTGAAAACAATTGGGGCTTTCTTGAGTGTGGAAAAACATTCTATTGGAATAAAATTCCTGTAATCACTTATTGTGCAGCTCTTACAAGAAGCAGTGGGGGAAAGGGAGGGGAGACAATTTGCAACGAAGCTGTCACCCCCTGAGAACCAGCGAAGTTTACTCCAGTTTGGCAAGTATCTGCTAAATGCCTTGGCAGCCGGCAGCTTTTGATTTGCCTTGGGAATTCCGTTTGGCAAGTGTCACTGTGCGAACGTGCCTGTTCCGCACAGCGGGGCCGCCCTGGGGCTGTGGCAGCTGCCCGGGGGGACGGGAATGTGTTCGCGGTCAGCTTGTGTGGCGTGAAACAAGCGAGGCGTTCAGCGCGGCGCATCCGACCGAGCGCGGTGCGGGAATGCCGGAGGATGCGCCGGGCCGGGGGCGGCAGTACCGCCCTGCGGCCACCGGGGGGCAGCACCGCGCTGCGCTGCCCGGGCATCCCGCACGGGGTGCGGGGTCAGGGGTACCCCGGGGAGTGCGGGGTCGGGGTACCTCGGTGGTGCGGGGTCAGGGGTACCCCGGGGAGTGCGGGGGCAGGGTACCCCGGTGATGCGGGGTCAGGGGTACCCCGGGGAGTGCAGGGGCAGGGGTACCCCGGGGAGTGCGGGGGCAGGGTACCCCGGTGATGCGGGGTCAGGGGTACCCCGGGGAGTGCAGGGGCAGGGTACCCCGGTGATGCCGGCTGCAGCTCATCAGCACAGCACAGGTGGAGGCGTTTGGATTTGGCGCTGCTTTAGCACGGTGGTGACGTTCTGATTCCTTCCTGACTGGGCTGGTTGAAAGTTGTCTCGATTATCTGTGTTTTGTGGATTTTTGTTTTTAAGTATAAACTAGCTTGTCGATTCTATTTTTTTTTTTTTTGAAGCTCAGTCTTAAAGGAAAATTGTGTTTGAAGGAACATTTTCGGTTAATGGCAATTTATTACTGTGCAATTCTGAGGCTTCAGCTAGGGCAGTTGGACTGTGATACAAGGCTGGGTGGTCTTGTTTTAGCCCTGCTGTCAGTGTTATATGGCTTTTTCATATTTGTTGACAAATCTGTCTAAAAACTGGCTAAATTCTTTGCTCCCCCTCTGCTTAAACACTTGTCTAGATGCTTACTGTGTTGCTTTTTTGAAATATCTTGTGTAACTATATCTTGACATGTTTGGTCTTGTGTCATCTTGCACAGCTCTTCTCTCTCCAACTTTCTCCCAGTATCTATACAGAGTAAGTTCGTATCCTGCTTTATACCCAGCAATCTAAGAAGTTTCTATTACACCCTTCACCTCCTTGCCTCCAGGGTTGCTCCTCTCTAAGTGCCTTCTTATGCCACCATGTCAGGGAATACAGAGTTGTGTTGATAGGACAAATCCTTGTACTCCACTTGTCAGGAACAAGAGTTCCCTGTTTAATGCCCATTTCTCATCCAAACTTGTCTGAATAGAGTCCCAGGAACTTCAGAGGGGACACAGAGAGAATCCATGCAGCAGGGATAGGATTTCCTTTGGCAGGAAAAGAGATATTGAGAGTCCTTCAGGACCACTAGTGGTGGCTGGGAAGCTGGGTTACACTGGAACTGTCTCCATCACAGCAGTTTATTTGTCCAGAGGTACATAAATTTCCCTTGGACTGCTTTGTGTAGTTTGACACACTGTGATTGTGTTTGGAGCTTCCTGTCTGAACATGGTTAAAACCAAACCTTCAAGTTTGTTCAGAATTACTCATTTACAATGTGGCTTGATGCTCAAGCTTGCTTGCTTGAGCAAGCTTGTTACCTTTGCACAACAGCAAACACTGTTTGCCAGAAGTTCGTAACTGTAAATAAACTTGAGCTGAGTTTCAGGTCAGCAAAATAACATTAAATAAATTTGTTAAAACTTCAGAGCAGGGAAAGTTTATTATTCTTTCTATCAGAGAGATTTTGCCATGTTGATTCAATACAGTGCATGTAGTAGAAAGCAAACTGTCCCAGTGAAGATGTTTTTCTGTAGCTTGGAAACTTCCTTTTCTCAAGCAGTGTAATATGTGTTTTCCATTTGGATATCCCTCTGAAAAAAAGGCTAGAAGTGGTGATTTCTTGATATGTTACAAAAGATGGAGGACATCTTGCAGTTTAAGACAGGTGTGTAAAGTAATCACAAAATGAGGAAGACTTTGAGGGGTTTATCTGTTGAACAAGACCATCTTTTTCTTGTAAATTTGCACAGGGTCTGTGGAGAAGAGGCTCAGCTCAGAAAATAAACTGCATTCAGCAGTGCTGCATTTGGTAAATGTGTTTTACAGAGTATTCTGCATCTCTCAAACTGGGATAGCTTGCTGCCAGTGGTTCCCCTGGCCTAACTTCACCAGGAGAAAATCTTGTGCTGACACTTTTCACTCTTCAGGGAGGTGCAGTTGGAATGACCAAGAGAAGTTTGAGCCCTCACAGTTTTCATTTGTTCTAATATCCATGAGTTACTAGCATCCAGTGTGATTTGGGATAGGCTTGTAAGTTGTCCTGGAATCTGAGAAACTGTGCAGTGACAAAAGGTGAGAGATGAGCACATCAGGTGAGGGCTGAGTCCTAAGCAGCAGCCTCAGGGTAGCCATTTCAAAACTGGAGTCTAACACTTGGTAGATTCTGACACTCATGTGTTAAATAAGAGAAAATGCTGGATAGCATGAGTATACAAGCTGTCACAGTCTACCTCTGTTGTATCAGACTTCTGCATTCATTTTCCTGGATATCAAGATGTTCCTCATGTTTGCTGGCTCTGCTTTACTCTGCACAGTAGCAAGGCCTTTCCCTTGCTTTTGCACAATTTGAACCACCTGGTTGTTACTTTCAGAAATAACTTTTTCACTTTCTAGAGGCAAAAGCACAAACTTTCCCAGCCTTGGGGGCACTATACATTAAAGATTCACTTTTCAGAGCTGGAGGTAATAATAACTGAAGTAAACTCATGCACTGAAATTAATCACGCTTTAGTTTGGATGGTATGGAAAAAATGTGGACCCAAACAGGAGAATAATGTGGCACGCAATAAATGCCTCAGTCTTTTTACCACCTGGAGGTGTTGTGGTTTGGTTTTGTGGTTTGTTTGTTTTGTTTGGTTGGGGTTTTTTTGTTGTTAAAGAAAAGTAAGCTGAAATTAAATAAAATTGCCTTGAAAAATTAAGCGAATCTGCTTGAGGTCATATTGTAGTTTCCCTAGAGCACAACTTCTTTCAGGCAGTTGCAAACACACTATGTCCAATACTTAGCTAACCAGATTTTAGTTTTCTTTGTATTTTACATAACACATTAGTTGAGCCGCATTTGAATTCTTGTTTTCTAAAATAGGGTTTTCAAGTGTTTTCTCTAGACTCATTTATCAATCCTTCTTTTTAAATGCAGGTCATGCTTAACACTTAAACATGGGCTGTTGCTAGCAAACCCGTCCTATCTTGGTTGCATGTATCTATTATGCAGCTGTATGGTGTTTTCCATGTTCAAACCCTGTGCCCTTGGGCTTTCTGTGAAAAACTTGGCCACTTTAAACTCTGACTTGCTGAGATCTTTTCTTCGTTGTTTAGAGGGGAAAAACACTCAAGTGTTGCTTTTTCACCTTCTGGTTTCAATCAGCAGGGCCATATCAAACTGGCTGAAGTTGGTGATAACCTGGCACGGGTCTCATTGTCACATGAGGGTTGTGTTTAACCTTGGTTTTAGGCCTATGCTTCTTGTGCCTTCACTAATGAATGCAGAATGTAATTTAATAACAGTAGAATGAAGGTTCATTGAATTAAAAATTAGATCTCTGCCAACAAACAGAAGAATGTGTAAAGAGCACTCCAAGGAAGCTCTCCTGTTTATCAGAGCAGAAAGTAGAGAGTGTGGGGGGAATTAAGTACATAATTTCCATGGAATCCTAAATTCAGCAGGTAAACTTTGCATCTCCTTAAGATGACCGTGCCAGGTTCTGAAAATAGACATTTGAGAACTAACTTGGCCATATGTGTTAGCTGTCACTTTCATGGTAACTACATTATTTTGTTGTGTTGCTCTTTAGCTGCAACAATTGTGGAAGCTGGAAGAGACAAGAAAAACCCAGATGAATTCGCAGTGGCTTTGGATGAGACTCTTGGAGACTTTGCATTTCCGGATGAATTTGTCTTTGATGTGTGGGGAGCAATAGGTGATGCTAAGCAAGGACGACTGGAATGAGAACTCTGTAGTTTATCAGTTCCTGTTTGAAAATACAAAATGATTTGCAAATATGTACATCAGAATTTTAATAATTTTAATTATATAAATTCAGGGTGCTCTGTGTAAGTATTAATATCTGAGATTTTCTTTTGCAATGGAAGGTTTCTGATAAAAATATGAAGGTAAACCCAAGGTTATGACAACTGAACATTTCAAAAATTTAATTTGCATGTAGAAATCACTGGGAGGAATGTGTCAAGGTGATATATTTATACAGAAATTTATGAAAAAAATATATTTTTTATTGTACATACACTTTGATATTGATATTCTGAAAAGTGTTAGATATAATGCAACAAGGAGTTTGGATTATTTTACCTCTTTAGAGTGATTTATAAACCTGTTGAAAAACTACCCAGCTCTACATGATGCAGTTCCCTGGTTTTCTTTTGTCCCTCTGTATTCATGTACACAAAAAGCTGAGAAAAACCTAAAGCCTCAGGTATTCTTACAGTTTGGCCTGGACACTGTCTTTTCTGTAGGTAGAGCTGGGAAGAAGCTACCCTGTTTCTTTAGGATGTGAGTTCAGAAAAAAAAAATCCTCTAAAACATGAGAATTAAGGTCTTTGAATGAAAAGACTTGCTTGGATTTGAGCCACGAGACGTGCTGTCTGGGTATTACTGAGGGGAGTAAGTAGAGTAGAAAAGCTTCAATTAGGAAGCTGCTGCTTTATTCAGATGCCATATTATTGCAATAGGAACTGCATACGTAGGATTAAATATTAATTTTGTTTCTTATTAGTACATTTGAATAATATCTGTGATTTGGCATTGGACACTCCAGTGTATGACTAAGTGCTTAATTGATCTTTGCATATGCTAAATGATTTCTTGAAATCCTATGGAGTTCCCCTCATGTCTCTGTTTCTTTTCAACATGGCAATATAGGAGAGATTGAAGATGTTCAAAGCTAGAAGATATTATTGTAAAGTCACAAATACTTGTAGTTTGCATGACAATGCATGACTAAACCCTGAAAAATATGTTAAACTAATTTTAGATGTTAGAATTTCCAATTATATTATACATAAATATTTATTTTAACTCATAATTTTTTTACTAATAAATCTGAGATTATAGAAAATTAAACTGAACAAGAATATGGGGTCTGACCTGGGAAGGTGTCATAACTTTTTAGTATTTTTATATTTGCATAAGAGTGTACAATAATAAATATTACAAAACTTTTTTTCTAAATCACTTCCTAGTTACTTTTCTTCTGAGGAAAATGTCTTTCACTGTCTTGTACACATCTCTTTAAAATAAAGACTATGCCAATAATTTATGTGTTCTCTATCAGTGATTGTTTTTGGGTCTAAAACCATGACAGTTTGAAGTATCATTGAGAGAACAGGTCCTCATTCTCTTTACTAGGTTATTTAAGAAGGCTTCCAAGCTCCCCTTCAGGCTTTTGCATCTGTTACAATTAGTGAGTATTTTTTCCTGTTATGGAATATTGCACAGTCTTACAAATACTGTCCAGTGGTCTTTGAATGGGGGTAATCTCCAGTTTTATAAACACTGCTGTGAATGTTTTCTCTTGTATCTCTGGTTTAAGGACAAGCTTTTACATAATATAATCATTCCTTTTTATGAAATGAGTAGTATACAGCAGTATGGAGGTCATATATTTCAGTGTGTTTAAGAAGTTCAAGGTTTCAAAATGTCCCTTAATTGTACTAATACCACATCACCAGTGTGGGATGAAATCTATATATATCTTCAAACAGGTGTGATTGTCATCAATTTCTCTGTGTAGAAATACATATAGATAGAAAATTTTGGGCTAATCTCATTATGAGAAGTAAAATTACATAATTTTACAAGAAAAGGTGAATTTCTGTAAAACTTGAAAATAAGAGAAACTGTAACAAGGTGGTTAAATTTTATACATCCCATTGCTCTTTTGGGGCTTCTAGAATATTTTATTATATTATTTTGTGGAAAGGAGGGTAATTTTAGGACAGAGAGCACAAGGTACTTAGTGTTTCTTCTTATTTGACAATTGCAAATCTGAGTCTGCAATCTTGTGCAGTTGAGCACACTCCACTCCTGTACAGGGTGACCTTAACTGATATAGTCATGGTAATGAAGGGTTAAAGTGCTGTGGGCCATATAATTTATTCTTTAAACTTCCAGGTGAAAAGAAAAAAGGAAATGTCAAGAATTCCTTGTTGGCTTCAAGTTATTTTATATAAAACTCAAATGTGAAATTTCATGGAAATATTTATGTACATTAATGTTAGCAACCAGCATGCCACTAATTATAAAATAAATTGAAATTAAGAATTCTTTCTTTAAAAAAAGTACTATGGAAGAGTTGTATTATAAATAATGCATGAGATGTTGCGTGTAACAGATAACCTCTTGTGTTCTGGCCACTCATTTTATTTTGAGAAATTAATGTTGTTCAGTTTGTCCTCAGTCTCATTACACTGATAAAATAGTGAGATACAAACAGTCTTTGATGCTCTAATTCTGCACAGAGCTGTCTCTTATCATAGTCGCCTATCTTTGTGGAGTTTATTTCAGACCTAAGATTTAAATAGTGATTGCAATTTTACTAGCATTTACTTCAATAAAGTATGTCAATATATCTCAGTTTTTCTGCTTTCTCGCAGCACATGCTATTTCTAATGGTGCTATTGCCCAGTTTAGTACATTATTTGTGTTTTCCAGCTAGGCATGAATAAGTTGTCACATGAAAATCACACTGCCTTATTAAGCATGATAAAACCTTCTCACTTTTTGCAATGATTGGTGTAGTAAATTAATGTTGTTTTACTAATGAAATATAGCCTTTGAAACCTAGTCAATAATGACACTAAAGCTTTTAAGGTGAAAATGCGTTTAAGTGTCGCTACAAAAATCTCCCAAATTAGTTTGATGTGCAAGGTCTATGTAATGTATAGCAGGACTATAAACATGTTTTTAATGTGTGTTGCACGTGAAGGTGGATGGTGGCGAATGGTCTGTTCGCAATCCGAGGTGGAATCACACAAGGCAGTAACTCAGCCTGGATGCTGTTCTGGAAGGAACTGACTCCTTGTTTTTATAACTTGCAGCACAGGCAGGAGGGATGCAATTTGTACCTTCACTTCCAGACTTACCGCTATATTCATGAGGATGGATAACACCACTATTTTTCTCTGTTTGCAGAGTCTTTAGGTAGTCTTCAGGTGCAACAAGGGGATTTAATGAAATCTGGTGTTCATAAAGTTCTGAGCTCATAATCTTAAAAATGTGATGAGCGATGAACATTTTACACTTTTAAAGGAACAAATTTTGCAAATTACAGATGTATCTTTTGCAACACCTTTAATGTGCCAAATTATGCTTCAGTTAAATTTGATTTTATGCAACTCTATTCAAAGAGCTGCTATTCAAGGAGCCATTAATATAATCAGTATATGTAGGAAAATCTTGTCTGCTATTCAGATTTGCACCTTGATTTGAATAGTGCATATATTCTTATTTCTGTATATTATTTCCTTCACAAATAGTCTATTTGATATTTTTTCTTTTTTTTGAAGTAAATGTAATATAAGTCTTTGAAAATCATGTTCTCTGTGAATCGGAGCATGAAATATTAATGTTAAAATTAAGCTAATTTATACTCTTTTGTTAGATTGTTTCTTCTTGCTTTTTAATGTGAACTTCTGCTACTTTTCAAATTATTGTTTTTCATGAAAGCAGCTCTTAGAATGTCTCTTCCAAAGTCTGAGTATTGTAGTAAAATATGTTACTCTTTTTAGGTTTTTTTTTGCCAGAAGATATTTCAGAACAATTAGAAGTCAGCATGTTGACTATTTCCCCTTTTGAAATCAAATGCATCTTTGCCATGAACTTCAGAATTCAACTCTAGCAATAAGAGCTTTGTCTGCAATTTATATCCAGTATTGTTTTCTTTTCCAATTCTGACTCACTATGTTTGTAAAGAATTTTGCCTTTAGATGTTGTTATACATTGAAAGACCTCTGATTTAGTTTATGAAAACATGAAAAAATTTACAGACTTGGAAGCCAAAAACAGTGAAAATCCTCAACGCTTCTTGAAGATACTTGCCAATAGTAACAGTCTTTGATTGAAGAGTATGCAGCCTGCAATACAGACTTTGTCCTCAGAAAAGGTATGTTTAATGTGTGCGATTCAGCCCATGCCAACTAAAAGAAAAAAGATTGAGACAGTATTAATATAAGGGAAACATCTCTTTAGGTTTTTTATTGAAACACATGCACTGGCTTTAGATAGAACAACACAGTCTGTAGATTCAACAGAAGCAACCTCCTGATGTGTTGAGGCTGTTCTATCTCTCAGCTCTTGTTGCTTGTAAACAGAGGGATTGTGAACAGCTTTTTCAGTTTTCTTTAACAGCAGTCCTTACTTAAATCTCTATTGATATGTCAGAGCTCTTTCAGAAAAATATAGCTGTTGGTTTTGTAGCTGAATCATTAGTGTGTGGAGTTCTCCCAGTTCCCTGAGAACTAATGGAGATTTTCAAGTCGTCATAATCTTAGTTTTTCTATAGTATTTGAAAGAGGAAAAAATCAGGGAGAAAGAAGTGTCTGCTTTTCTTTGAAAAGAAAAGGTACCTGGCAGATCAGACTAGAGGTAGTTTAAAGTAAATCCCTGGCAGAGGGTTACTGTAGATGTTGGGTACTTGGCCCCAGCGGTTTTGGTCAGTAGATCTCCTTCTATGGTTCCTTGGATGTTTGTCAAGAAACTATGTGCCCCTGTTAATGTTTACTAGGAATGTGGGCTCATGACTTTAGTATATAAATTAATGCCAAATGAGTTTTGGAAGCTTGATGTTTTACCCTGAAAATTAACTGTGATTTTTCCCTGTTTTCGTTTGGGATGAATAATTAAATATTTTATTGGTTGTGGTTTTTTTTGGAGCATGAACTGCATTAATTATGTAAAAGAAATAAGCTCTAATTAGAGAAACATATTGCACCACAATACCTGACAATATCTAATAATGCAAGTTTTGACTTTCTAAAAAGGTTGTCTTATTAAGTATTCCCAAATTTTGTCCTTTTAATAGGGAAATAATTTCACAGAATGGTGGACAGCCAGAGAGGAGGATTCTTTGTTTATTGGAAAGAGATTTTAAAGGCAGACTTAGACTTACAAGTTGTGCTCGTCACACAGATGCCCTAAGATTTGTGTAATCTTCTCATTTGGCACCAATTTTTACTTCATACATATAAACTTTGGCTTGAAATGGGAAAGCAAGCATGGTAAATCAGTTGCTAGTCATAGTCTCCAGGCATTCATATCATACTATTGAAATCTCTATCAAAACCCTCCACACATCCTTTCCAAACAGCCTTATTTTCACGATGTGGATTTTGTTTCCAGTGTGTTTTTGCAGATAGTTTTGTTAGCTGATCTTAACTTTTGCAGTATCATGGGTGAGCTGAATTTTTATTTATCAGATACAGAAACTGATCAAGAGAATTACATGAATTCCAGCTCTGCTGGAAATAATACCTGAAATGTGCAATGGATGTTTGTCATTTAGCATGTTTGTTAATGACATTAGCATGTTTGGTAGTGAACAAATCCTAATAGGACTACAAAAGTGGAGGTTGACCTTGTCCTTTCTGTGTTAACAAAGCAAAATTGCATGTCTTTTTATGGTTGATATGTTTTCTTAATCTATAAAGTGAACCAGGAAAGAAAAGGACCAACCATGATCAGAATAAATGCCATAAAGTTACAAGTATCATCTCTTTCCAGGAACAGAAGCATTGTGATTAGGGGTGAAGCTCTAGATAAGTAAGCTATCAGTGCAAATGCTTTCCCATTTGGTAAAGAATAAGGTAATACCCTCCAACATCAAGGATAAGAGAATGTAGCTTTAATGTTACTTGTCTGTTCAAATATAGACAACTGTGTGCTACCAATTGAATGTGCCATTTTCTTGGCAAGGTTCTTTGTCAGAGTGAATTGCCACTAAAGAAATATTCATGAAACTCAGCTGAGATTGGTGCTTTGGTCCATAAGGTCCAAGGCAGCCTGAGAGGGAACCAGCTACTCTCTTGAGTTTTGCTAATTGTCAAACTATTAAGCTAGAAAGTTTACCAGAAGACTTTTCAAGACCTGACCTTGGGGATGATTTCTTTTTTAAAAAGAAAAAAACCCAAAATGACACAAATGGCACAAAATAATAGGCTTAGGTTAATGACATTGCTGAGGACAAAAACTGGAAAGAATGACATGACAAAAAAGAATAGTGGAATGTTGCCCAACAAGAAGGCCTTTAAAACTTGACTAATAGAATTTTAATAGTTTAAAATGAAAGGTCATAACTTCAGGGACTAATAACTGAGGGAAGTTCTTAATTTGAGAAGCTAGATGAAAAATACCTTGATGCACTAGTCATTCGTTGAATGACTGTAACACACCAGAGGGCTGCATCTGGGACAAAAATGACTGTGGTGTGCATCACAGGGAGGAAGCCCTTAAGGAGCTGGTAGATAACGTTGCTACCCAGGGCAATGGTGAGATTTTTATTTTCAGCAATGGACTCAGCGCAAGCTTCCCCTGTCATTTAAACATCAGTTAGATTTGGAAAAAAGGCTTAATAAGATGATCACAGGAATCTTTAAAGATCAGGTTGAAGATACTGCATCCTTTGGTACATAAAAACATCCGAAGAAGTGTGTTAGGATGGCAAAAATCTTGGAAAGAGTTCTTCAAGCTAACCAACTGTGCTGCCAAAAATACAGGTATGTATTATGTGGCCACTAGCTGCTTTTAGTCTGGAAACACTAAGGATTTCTCTCCACAAATGGAATGGAGCAAGGGACAAAACCCAAGCTGATTTTATGGCAGAATTTTAACCTTTATGGAGAGAGTCTGTATAATATAGTTGCTGGAGCACCAGCAAACAAGATGTGATCTTTCTGTACATTCCTTCTGGTCCCAAGAATTGTTTTGACTGTGTTTAATTGCCAAGTGTTTTGAACTGTCCTGGTTTGAACTTAAACATGGACAAATTTGAAAAAGGATGGTTGGATTATAGAGGGTTTTTTTGAGACTGGAATGAAGGAACTTGCCTTTTTGACTGAAACACAATTGCAGGTCCACCTGAGGTCTCTCAGCAGGGTAGGTGATTTTGGATATTGCTGCCGCAAAAGTGTGGAGGGAGATGATTCATAAAAGGCTTTGCTTCTGTGTGCCAAAAGTAGAGAAGCTATGCTAGAGGAGATGTCTCTGTGCTGGGGGTGCTACTGCTGCTGGGGGTCAGGAAGAATAATTTCCATAAATAGCTACTGGTTCCATTGACTTTTCCGTTGATGTTAGAAGCTGGATCCTGTTTTTTGTATGGATTTGGTGCACGAAACTCATTTTGCTATCCTAGACCTGTTATTAAAGCCATCACTACAACTTCTGAGTGTGGAGCAGGAGGCTGCCAAGGTTTCATCCTACCCCCAGGGGCAGCTGAGGGAAGTACTGCTCTTCAGCTATAATCTGGTGTAGGCACTGAATTGCCCAGGATGTAGGAAAGGCAAGAGGTAAATTCTTAGCTTCTAGCTATGGCTGAATGGAGAAAGGTGCAGACAACACGGTATCTATTGGTTATACTACAGACTTGTTCAGGATACTATTTTCTCCATTTTCTAGATTTCTAGTCCCTAGTAAATACAAAAATGTCTGTTATTTGTACCCTGCTAAACTCACTACAATATGCTATCCTCCTGTATTTCTGGCCTTTCAAATTTGTGGTTAGTCTCTTCAGTGACTGGGGAAAAGGGATTAGTAAATAGCTTTGGCATTAATCTGTATTCAGCTCTGTGGTGAACATCCATTATTTTTATGGCTATAGTAAAATGAATAGCAGTGTAACAGCTGCCTTGGGTTTTCAATTAAATGCATTAATACATATGCAAGAAAATAGCCTGTCTCAATAGCATTTATACTGAAGAGAGTGTTTTCCAAGATCTGTTGCAAATCATTATTATGCCTATTTTATATAGCATTTGGAAATGGGAGAGTGGAGTTGCAGGCATGCTGCTTTATTACTTGCAGGTGTAACGTGTGATAATCAGCCTGACCCTTCCCTTTGCAATACCACTTAATGAGGACAATTTTCATTGCATAAAAATAAGGCTTTCTAACGTGATGGACAAGCCTGTAGTCAGTGCTGGGTTTAGTAAGAAGGTGGTTCATGCTTGCAGAAGGGCCTGAATGCATATTTGCAGCTTTGCTGCATTATGTGTAAAAGAAATGTTCATGGCATGAGTGAAGTGTGTAAAATCCTGTTTTATTCTGATGGTTTGAGAGTGGGGGGTAGTTGCTCTGCTCATTGTTTCCAAACTGCTTTCTCTGACATGCTTTATTCTCTTCATCTTTGCTCCATGTCAGAATGATGCCTTTGACGGTTTCGTAGCTTACAGCTTTCATTCTTCTCCTTTGTGCCTGCAAGCTTTGCCAAACAACACTGAACAATAACGGAGTTGCGTTGTCCACCCAGCTCAGCTTTTGTCAAACTTTGCACTCCAGCTTATTCTTCTATTCTTTCCAGCTGTATCTTGTATTTAGGCCCTCATGTTCCTGCCAATGGGTCTGAAAGAATGATCTTATCATACTATTTTTACATATGTTATTCCTTGTATGTGAGTGAGAGACTGCCTGGTATCTATTAATATTTGCACTGTAACAAATGACAAAAATTATGTCAACACTGGACCATAGAAGTTGACTGATTAAAAAAAGTTTAGCTACCATTCTTCTATATTGTCTGCTTCACCTCTAAGTCAAGTAAGAGTTGGGGAAGTTTTATAAATCTTCATTCCCTCTTCCAGAGTCAGTCCTAAGGCCTAACAGCTAAAAAGCCCACCAGGATTAGTATGAGACAAGTAGTGTCATGTGTGTAATTCACTCATTTTACTCTTAGCACTAAACTCCTTTTATTGAATCGTTTTGCTGCAGAAACGTTTTAATCTTCTATTACTGAGAACACCTGAATAAATGAATGAATAAAATCATGGATAACTTTGAACTGTTTGGACTGTGAACTTGCAGGATTGCAATCTTCTTTCTTCCCAGTGCCACTCTGTCTCCCATGATCTCACATTCAGGATCCTGTGGCTTTCCTGTTTACCAAACTGGTGTTTGCTAGTTTACATAGGAACAGAGGTGGGTAACAGAAATTTCTACAATTATAATGAATTAGTATTTCATACTGTTTCTTAAGGCATCTTTTAAAATTATCTTCTTAAATATCATCGTATAGAAAAAAATTGCCAAAAATTAAGCTAGACTGGAGTTCTGAATTGTTGCAAGAGATCCTCATCTATCATAAAGAGTTCTCAAAACATTCTCCTCAAAATCATCACGATAAGTTCTTTAGAGTCCATGGCAGCTGGCTTGAAAGCATTAAAAGACAAACTGAAATTATTTATGCTTGATACTGTAGCTGTGTAGATAGAAAACAGGTACTGTGACACATATAAGTGTACAAATGGTGTGGATTTTGTGAATCTGAGAAGTTTATTTTCTACAGCTCATCACTGTGAATGATTTATAAGGTGGTCATGACTGATAACAGGGTTAAGTAAGGAGAAAAAGTATTTCTATTTACACAGTTTAATTTATGGAACATTGTCTGGCAAAAGAATTCTTTATAGATTATAGTGTAATAAACCCCGATTTTCATATCAGGTTTCCACTGTCTAAATCTGTACATAAATCTACTCTCAAGCATCTGTCCTGATAAGCATATCATCTAAGCCAGGACTAGCTAAGTGTGACAAAATGTGTGACAAAATCATATGGATAATCAACTCAGTATGATTTACAAGAAAAAAGTGTTATATTTGCTCACAAGGGTATGGGAACAAAGAAGTGAGCTCTTCTTTGACAGAGTTCCTGGAGAAGCAAGGAAGAATTTCTCCTGGAAAATGTGGAATGACACTTCCATCTCTGTTGAGATTTAAACAACCTTTTCAGCAGTTTCTGCTTCTTACTTCTTCCCTTGGATTATTTCCAGCCAGCTTCTTGTAATTACCTCCCCATTATGTTGATTTGGGATGGGAGTTTGAAAGATGACATCAGTCAGACACATATTGTGATACGTATGACTAATCAGTAGTTAACAATGCAACAATTAATTCCTCTGAGGCATTTTATTTGTCTCTTAAAAATATTCCTTTGACTCACAGAGTAACTCATACCCTGAGGAAAAATATCTCAGCTCATTAGAGCTGCTCTGCAGTTATCACTTAGCAAGTGTCTCCACTGACTTCACGGGGCCTCATTTATTTTAACCTCGATCTGGTATCTCACCTCTCTTTCTTTTTTTTTGTTCTTTTTTTTTTTTTTTTCCTCACAGTGGAATATCTGTCATGATTCCAGGCAGAGCAAAGGAATAAAGCAGCATTATTAAAAGGAAATCAATAATTTTTTAAAAAAAACTAGGCTTTTCTTTTTTCTTCAACAAGCCTGTGTGACAAAGTACAAAAATGGCTAAAATAAGGTATGGCCTCATGCGAATGTTTCCTCTGAGCTTTAGGCTCAGTGCAAAAAGCACCAGTGTTTTCCAGTGTCCTCATTTGCATTTTCTTGTCTTTCCCTGACATCAATTCTCCTTGTAGTTTCTCTGTGCATTTTTAACCTCCTTGCCTGAATCAATTTTTGACATGGCTGATAAAACAGAAAAGCCAATGACATCTATTTCTCTGAAGAAATAAAAAGAAAAAAACCCCAGAGTCTTCTATTCTAGGTTAATCTGCACAATAGAGATTTTTTTTGAGGTTTTTTTAGTCTGTTTTTTCACAAGACTCCCAAATGACATGGTTTTGGCTGTCATGTGGCCTGAAAAGCATGAGGTTGCATTATAAAACCTTGTCCAGAGTGCCTGAGGAAAGGCGCTGTTGTGCAGGTGGAGTTTATGTCCGGGGGCACTTGTGTTTTTCAGTGACTCCTGTGTTCTCTTCAATCCAAGCAGTTTCTCCTGCAAGGATCTTAGAGGAATGGCAAGAGGCATCAGGTGCTGCTAAAAATGTTTAGTGTATTTGAGTCTCTTTGAAGTTTCAGAGTGAAAATATTAATGTGGCCAAACCAGGATGAACGCTGGGCTTCTGCATCAGTGTGAGGCTTCTGCTAGGGTGTCCTTCTTGGAGCGTGGTGCTGGGCAAAGGAATGTGCGGCCAAATCCCCATCTGGGCGGCGAGTCTGTTGGTCTGGAAAGTGAAATCTGGCTGGGAAGGCAGTCGGGGTGTGGGACCAGCAGAGAAGAGGCGTGTGTGTTGATTCTATTCATGAGCACCAGAGTGCTGTGCATGGGGTGTGGGAATGGGGACTGCAAATGCAGCTGTTGGTGTGAGGAGGTGCTGGGAACCTCAGGGTGGTGGTGGTGAGCACCAGGGGATGGTACCTTGCACCACTGGAGCAACCAACTTGCTCACCTTGCCCTTGCTCCTGAGGGAGGGCAGGGCTGCAGAGGATGCCTGTTCATGGAGGATGTGGGAAAGGCTGAGGTACTCCCTATCTTCTTCATGTCAATCTCTGAGAGTACAATCTGCCCTCTGGCAGTGCCTTGTGGCAATAGAAGGAAAGGATTTTTCAACTCAAGGTCAAAAAAGCATGTTTTGGGGTGGTGGGAAGTCCTTTCTCATCCACCTCTCTTATCACCGAGTGAATGCAATATCAAATATTTTACATACTGTATCAAATGCGTAATTTACACTGGATTTTGTAAATTCATACTCCTTACAATTTGCCCTCTAAAATGTTTTCTCTGTTAAATCTAAAACTCCTGTTCTATAGTAAATCTTGCTGTACACTGTCATTATTCTACACATCATGCAGCTGAGGCAGTGATGGAATAAACAGCCTAATAACGATCTCACAGAGGCAAGCAGAGTGAATCAGACACAAAGCAACTTTTGCACTATGTAGATAAATTATGAATTTTTACTGCAAAGTTAATAATATGTTTCTAGAAAGAGGAAAACAAAATAGGTTATAAATGGATTATAAATGTAAAGGCAGCAGAATATTTAAAATGCATTCAGGGAGCCACTGTGTACAGTTGGTGAAATTCCCAATGTTCTTAAGAAGCAATAGCTATTTAGAAAGGTATCTGAAATATATTTAAGTGCTGCAGTGCACCCTGTTTGAATCGTAATTGTTGAGATGGCTATGGCTAAACTAGATTCATTCTTTCAAGAAATCTGGTCTGATAGACTTTGGGGTTTTTCTTTGAGCTGAAAAATCTGACTTGTCAAAATTGAAACATTTTCTAAACCAGTTTGATTCAGTTTGATAGCCGAAGACATTCTGTTTATACAGGGAGTTGTGCTCTCCTTCAGCCAGAGAACAGCAAATCACTACTTGCAATACAGCTGCAGTCAGAGCAATACAGTGACTTTCAGTCACTTTTGAAAGCTGGGCACTTCCAGCCTCTTGCACAACACCTCTGTACTGGTCTAGTAATTTCCACATCATCTGAACAAAGGCTTAGGAAGTTGTCCAAGCTGTAATTACCTACGGTACAATGGTTACTGGAGTATCACATTCAGATCTGGAAGTTTATTAGTCATGGAGGGGTAAGAGAGTAACAGTCAGATTTGGAAACCTTTCCAAAGGTTCCTTTTCTTTCCAGCAAAGTTTGTTAAGGAGAAGATAAAGGAGCAGCTTGCCCATATGTGAAGCAGAGATTTGATAACAGCGGCTCTCCTGTCTGGCTGGCAGAGGTAAAATGAGAACCATGCAATTAAATTTAAGACTAGGGTGTTTAGATTCCAGGCAGGCACATCTTAAACAGCGTGAGTGATTTGCCAGTGGAATGATTTAATAAAGATTGTAATAAATTTCCTCCTGTTGGACATTTTAAAATCTGAACTGAATGCTTTTCTGAAGGAAATGTTCCAATTAAAAAAAGATGAATACATAAAAGTCTTATAGCACAATTTATTCTGAGGGTCAGACTGGAAGGTTATAATGATCCAGTCTGTCATATTGTGCAAAAAAAACCCCAAAACCCTCAGTTGTTGGTTTATGCATGTGAAAGGATTATTCCTCAAGCAGACCAAAAGTATACGAATTGAGAGCTCTCAAGTCCGCTTTTGTGATTCTAGCTGTTATTCTAAAATAAGTGGTGACCCTATCTTTGTTTTTGTTACATTGATTTGGTTCATAAGACTAAGAGCTGATAATATGTTTAATGTTGCTCATATATCTTAAGTCAGCATGAGGCAATAATGAAAAAGGCAATTATTAGTTTCATTTTGCAATTAAAAAAATCCACATCAGTGGGATTTTTGTGCTTTTGACTTGAGGCTTCAACAGCTGATGTGTTACTAATGGTAGTTGCTGGTCTGTGAGCTCTTCCTGACTGCAAAGTCTTAGGGAAAGCACAGGTCACTGCTGTGGACTATCTAGCAGAGTGCAATGAACACAGTATTTCACCTTCCTTAATGCATTGCTGCTCCTCTCTGCTTGGTTTCTTTATTGGAATACAGAAACTAGATTGCTACCAGAAGAAAGCTATGCTATTGCAGAGTTCAAACGTCCGTGATATGAGGAGAAACTTCCTCAAAACAGCGAAAACCATGGCAAATTTGGAAAAGCAGTGGTAATTGGAAAAGCAGTGGTAAATGGAAAAGAAGTGGTAAGACAATTTAATTGGAGAAATGAAGAACAGATTAATTAATTGTTAAAAATATGTGTAATTTACTTACTTGCAATACCTCTGATTTGATACTCCAAGCACAGTATAGTGTAATTCTGAAAGATCAGCACTATCCCATATTGTCTTAAGAATAATATTTAATACTAAAGACTCTCAGTCACTTGGATATTCCTAAACTTTCTGAATTAGACATGTTTCAGCATGCAGGAAACATTGCTGCCAGGCATTTCACATCTATTCTCTTTATTTCTCCCTTAGTAAAGCTGCTTCCTTCTTGCTCACTGTTCTACATTTTCTGTACCAGAAGGCTGTGGTCTTCTCTATGTCCTTGGATTCCTTCAGATGAAGAGTACTATTCTCTGTAGCTGCTGAAAACACTGCTGCTTCCTGTTGTATTGCAACTAGATGTCCTGTTTCTTTATTTTTGACTGCAGGCTTTGTCCATGATTTTAGGTACAGTCCTTACCTGCAACATTTATTCAGACTTAAACATGTTGTAAAAAATAATTGCGGTTGTGAATGTAACACAGTCCAGCTCTTCCATGCCTGCTCCTTATGGGATCATTGGTTTGATGGTCCAGCTTTGCACAGCTGGTTTTGGTGCACACCAAACCCTGTAGCCTGTGGTCCCTAAATAAAGAGGCAGACTGCTAACCTTTGCTGCTGACATACCTAGAGCAGACTGTGTGACTGCACTCTTCATTAATTTTTCATCCAGTGTCTCTTAGTTTCATTATCTTGAACTGGGTTGAACAGTCAGTCCTATGGGGTTCAGTGAGGTCAGGTCCAGTAACCCTGAAACTGCCCCTTTCCTCTGACTGTCCTTTGCAGTGCTGGAGTACCCACCTGCCTCTTGCGTTTGGCTTATCCTAATTAAGCGGCAGAAACAATTGCTGTGTATATTGGGATCACACAAAATATGATAATGATCTCATTGTTTCCATTATGAAATGGACAGAGATTTTTTTTTCAGACCGTTGTTATACTGGTTACTTGTAAATCCATGATTTATAAAGGCTACAGACACAGTGAGTACTTGAAAAGGTTTGTTTTTCATGACTTTAGTATAATGCTGCCTGTTTTGGTCTAACTGCTCATGTTACAATAAATTCACAGGTTTTCTGAGAACCAGATGTGTGATATGCTGTAAGTTTGCAGAATTTGCAATTGTTGGCAATGAGAAATTTTTCATTGAATAATTTATTTCTATTTAGGTAATCTTTAGCTCCTTTTGAAAAGAATGTTCAATTATTCATGAACTATATGTTTACTTTTCTCAATACTTTAGAGATTGTCAAATATCTGAGGAGAGAGTGTCTGTCCTCCATTACTCTGTTTAAAAGGTTTAGGAACTTCTCAGCAGATCAAAGAAGAACTGAAGACCTTTAATTTGATCACTAAGAAAACAGAGGTTCGCTAGTCTTGTTTGTATAAAGCATACACAAAAAACTTCAATGAGAGAAGCATAAAATTAATCAAAATAAATTTATGTTCAAAGAAAGTGGTATCTTGGCAGTTTTGAGGTTAATTAACCACTGATGACATAAAACAACATTGGTGGATTCTCCCTTCTACATTTTAAATTGAATTTTAGATTGAATTTTAGAACCAATATTTCAATAGAAATATTCTGGGACAAGAAAGGGTAAGTGCAGAGTCATCTTCTTGACTCTTTGTAGAGATTTTTTTGCAAGTGATCTGTGGTAGTTCTTATGAAGTAGTTTATTTAGCTGACATAAGGTATGTAAATTTTAATATGGATCTTTTGGACCTTCTTCAGACTGTGACTCAAATTTTCATAATAAAAAGCAGCAGGAATCTTAACTTAGATTTCTATAAATATATTCAGTTTATTTTAGTTGTGCATGATGTGAATTAGTTACTAAAGCCAATGGATAATTATGTATTTTAATGTCATACATACATCTTAAAAGGCAATTACATGGAAATAAGAAAGAAAAAGCAATTCTTGTCCTCTTTCAGTAAATGTTACAGTCAATACAAATGATTGTATGAGCTGAGGTAATCTGAAACATGGATTGAACATCACTAGGTTTAGAAGGCAAAAGTATTCTGGAATTAGATTTGATGAGCATGTCTGAGTCGCTGTTCTGATGGCACCAGACTGTAGGATCTGCCACTTGGCCCTTTGCTCAGTTTGCTGTTTCATTTAAGCTACTCCAAGTGAAAACAAATGCTATCATGAAATGCACAGCGGTTGTAGGTAAATTTAATAAAAGCTGTCAGACAGTAAAAATCCCCAAAAGCAAACACAGGAAGATAGAAGAGTTCAGTAAAATTGTTCCCAACACATTGTCAACGAATCTTGGATTACAATTTTTTCTTAATTGGAATGGAGATTGAATTTTACTAACCTTTATTACAGCATTTCTGTAGATTGTTTCTGGGCAGACCAGGGCATGGAAACAGAACAATTCAATTAGTTAACCACAAACTCAAAAGTGGTAGTCATGAATGTAAATTGAAGTTTTTATTTATTAGTAGACAGAATCAGGCATGTGAAATATTGATCAGTATTGGATCAGACAAATATCATAATTTGTCCTGTACTTTTTAAAAAATGTATCTTCTTTTCTGAAGAACAAATTGAATTATTTTTTTCCTCAACTTTTAAGGACAAAAAAAAAAGGTGTCTAGCTCACTAGTGATTAGAAATGTTAAATGTTGACAAGGGAAAAGGAGTTTTGGCTTATCTTCTAGGTTTATTTATATATTTCAAATTGAATATCCAGAAGATAAAGCAATAATTGAAAGACATCCAAATGGAGTCAGAGAAATTATGCAATGATCAAACCACTTCTGCTCTGCAGGCTTTTTATTTTTTTTTCTTTGACAACAGACTGAGAAACATTTTTTGCTCTGCTGAGCAAAAGCAGAAACAGTTTCAGGGTCACTTCCACAATTCTTACATCTGTAGCAGCAGCATCTTAAAATAGTCCTCTACCTGCTGTTAGTCCATCTCTTCTGAGTAACACAGTGAGGAGCTTTGCCTTCCCTCTGAATAACCGCCTATTCTCTTGCTGAGCAAAAGCATTTTCTTACAATTTGCTATTATTACATTAGATTGTGATTTTAGATTACAGTCCTTGAGTTAAGAATATTTGTTCTTCTAAGAAATTATAGCCACAAACTCTGCGCCCTCCATGCCTGTTTGAAATTTGGTTCAATGTTAAATTTTGTGTCCCTATGCTTTGTCATGCCTTTGATTGCCAGTGCATTTCATGTTGTGGAAAAACACCAGGAAACCACATGTCCTTATTTGTTTAGAATTTCCATTCTTTCCATTTCAAGGTAAGTAGGGATTATGTTTTGAAATGGGTGATTCACAGGCATAATCATTCCCGTTTGGCAGTGATAGTGAACCATAGTGTCACATCCTTTAAATACAGCATAGAATTTGCTAGTATAAAGAAAATGACCTTGCTTATAGCACTGAAACTTCCTTGGTCTTATCACAGCTCTTCTTTTCCTGACTTTCTTAGTTTTCTCTCCTAATGGTGCTGTATATTCATGCAGCACCAAGGTCAATAGATCAGACCTTCCTATTTCGTTTGTTGTGCAAATATACTTACCTTAGAGCAAAGAAAGGGGCACACTGATAGCATAGGCTGACTCACTGCAAAAGACATCTTCTCATTTTAATCCCATCTATGCAGCACTGCAATGGCAGAACTACCTCTGATTTTATTCCTACAAGAGCAGAGCATACCCACAAATTATTGTATCTATGCATCCAAGTTATAATTTCCCCAGTTATATTTTCTTGCTTTATTCCATTCCATTGATTTATTGACAGGATATAAAGCTTTTAGAACTGCAGATACAGTTGCCTTGGGAGCCTCTAGTGCAAAAGGCAAATGAGCTGTTTACCTTGCAGAGAACACACTTTCATTGCTTCACCTTCCATGCCCAGTGACAAGATCAGAACTTGGCAGGTGGCGTAACTTTCTGAAGGCTTATTTTTTTGCCATAAGTGCTTAACATAACAGTATTTAATTGCTTCTGCTAAGCTTTTTTTAAGTGGAAAGTAAGATGGATCTCAAAATGATGGATGGAGACAGGATCTAATGTGCTTTTTCAGGAGACAAATGCTTTGCTGCTTCATCCTCACTCACTCTGGTTCAACTTTCTGTGGTGTTTGACCAGCTGGGCTGTTCTCAGCTGGAAACACTAGATCAACAAATGCTAATATTGACTCTCTTCCTGCCTTATTGGGCTTTGTCTTGAAAAGCTACTGAGATTTAAATGTTGAAGGTACAAAACATTGTTCAAGATATGGCTACATTTGACCATTGGGGGGGAAAAAAAGACAATTCAAAATCTCAACTAAAATTTAGAATGGTTTCGATTCTATTGCAGGACAATTTGGGCTGCCTGAAAAATACTTATTAAACTTGCCTGAAGCTTCAGACTTGTCGCTTTTCTCACAAAACACAGAGGAGGCAACACTCAGAAGAAGGCCCCAGCTGAACTATTGCTACTTCTGTGCACTGAAGTGCATTGGGGAGGCAGCTCTCATGTATCTCTTTTAAAAACAAGATAACATGGTTTTAATTCCAGAAATGTGCTAGAATAAATCACCTTAAGTAAGACCACAGTTTTCAACTTTAATTTTTAAGTCCCCAAATAGTCTGAGATATTTATTGTTGTTTAATAAATATTTTCTTTATTTAATTTTGAGTTGCCTACTTGACTTACTTAAATTCCTATTTATTTAAGTAAGTGAAATCCCTTTGCAGGTCTGCCTCTTGCTATTTAACCTTTTCTCTTTCCTTTCTTAATGGGACTGTCATTGTAAAAGGACATCTCTTTATAGAGCACAGTAAATGTTATTTCTTGAAATATTTGAAGGCATTGTAATTGGGTAAAGTCATGAGGTAAGGTATTGGAAAAATATGTATGAAAAATAATATTGAAGAAATTCTGACAGAAGAACTATGCATCCTGTGATGTGTGGGAGGTCTGGGGGGAAGCAAGCAATAGCATAGTTAGAGCATGTATCACAATTCAGAAGCTGCATTAGGCAACCTTGAATCTGGCATTTCTTAACTTCTCAGAGTTTGCAACCCCTGTGCGGAGGTCACCTCATGTTGTCACCTAACAAGGAAGAGAATTATTATACAACAGCTGTTTAATTTGAATGAAGTCCCGGGTTCTTTCCAGTAAATCTAACTGAAGTTAGAAAAAAAGCTACGTTTAGATAATATCCAGCATAAAACACTTGTGTCTGTATTGTCCTCTTTCATATCTACACTGTTTGCTGATTTCCTTCCAATGCTCTCAGCTAACTTCCATCCTGATTTTTTTTTAAAAAACATGTTCTGAAGATTAAATGCAAACTAACAAACTAAGAGTATGAATTCTCAGCTGAATAAATTGCTGTGTCCATTTTTAAGTCAAGGTTTATGCGAATAGCAGTGGAGAACCTGCATCATACTTGAAACTTTCAGATCTTACTGATGCCTCATCCAAACAAAACACTTGGGCACTGCCTTGACAAAATTGTTTGGCAGCTCTGTTAATAATGTCTTATATGGAACTACTAGAAGGGGAAACAGGAAAGGTTTAGGTTTAACTTTTGTCACGCAAAACTGTTTCCAGAGACAAAAATCTATTCCGCCCATCACTGTGGTTGGCTTCCTTCTGGAAGCAAGTTGCTTCATGAAGACCATATTCCAGAAGTTCTGCACAGTTCTATTTGTTACTCTGTGCTTCTGTAATATGAACTAATATGTCTCACTTTGTTTCCAAGAATATTAATTAGTTTTCTGAAATACAATAAAGTAGTGTGTTTAGGAAAAAAAATAATCTTTAACCATTAAATTTCACTGAGACAGATTTTTTTTATTTTTTTTTTTTAAATCTGCGTACAGATGAAAACCACACCTGAAGCAAAACTCCTACCCTACACTGGTATTCCTATAAGAAAATGACATGGAGAGTTTAATAAATTTTGTCTAACATTCTTGGTCTAGAAAGAACAGTTTCCCTAAGTCTTTTTGGGTTGTTCTTTTTCTAATGCCCCAAATATTTTTGTTGTGCTATTTTGGAGCCTCCAGACTTCAAAAATTTTCCATTTTATCTGTTGCTTTTCTTTAATTGCAGACAGGTTTCTATTTTTGACATCGAAGTCTACTTAGTTCAGCCATGTGATTTGAATTCATTTATTTTTCTTTTCCACTTGCTTACAAACTGTGGAAGAGATGTCCAGGGACAAGTTAAATTGACTAAAGTGAGTGGGAGACTTTCCATTGGCTATGAAGAATTTGGACTGGACCATTGTAATTCAAAAAAAATGAAGCTAATTTTGTGAGTCTGCAGATAGATTTGGCTACATCCTTTTGAGAAAAAACAAGGACTAATTACTTACGTAAGTAATTATGTGTTTGCTACCGTAACCAAATACTTCTAGCAGCCTGTTAAATGAAACAGCAAAGCTGTTGTGTCATTCTGTTCTTTCTCTCCTGCCATCCCCTCAAGTTAAAATATCGAGGATTTTAGTATAACTTTTCTGAGTATTTTTTACAGAATGTGAGTTGGAGATGTCTGCTTTGCACTGGAGTAAGGAATGGTGAGGTTTGTGACAGCTTTTGGTTCCAGGTACTGGCCTTAGGAAAGAGTAATTTATTTCTGAGGAAATTGAATTTATGAATAGGATTATGAGTCCTCCAGGTGACCAAGAGGTAAAAGAGGGAAGTGGAATTGATGGAGAGAAGGTAATGGTCCTTGCTATAGGTAGGGGAAACAAGCTGTTTTGCTCAGTGGCGACGTTCTAATCCTATTTTCAGCTGCTATAAACCAAATGCACTACCAATGTCTCGTACTGCTCCTCCAAGGCCTCAGAATTATTCTTTTTTACAGCTGCATAACTGAAGCTTTCAAGTTTTCGTTATTTGCAAAAGATCAAACTGAGGTTTAGGCACAGTGTCTTGGTTTTTTGGCTATAAGCTGAGTGTCCTCTCTGGTGAAATCATTGCAATTGGAAAAGAACTCTCCAAGACAGATGCTAAAATAGTGTCTGAAGATGGTCCTGAGATAAAGAACAACTGTATTATATTCCCTTTACAGGAAAAGGTCAGTAGATGGAAATTAAATATGAAGTCACAGAATAATTTTATACTTTAGCAACCAAAAGCCTTATTTTCTTTTTTGGTTAGGCTATGGACTTTTTAAAGTTTTTTGCCGGTGCTGTTTGCTAAAACTTCTGAGTTACCTGGAAGTTCCTGACAAAAATTTTATCAGTTCAAAGCACATGGTTTTCAAAGTGTTATGAATATGCTAGAAGAGGCATTTGCTTGATTTCAACCTCTATATTAACTTTGCCTATTTGTAATCAAGTGAAAACATTTATGGAATCAAGAACTAAATGAAAGACAGTTTGAAGAAGATAATTTTTGCTGAGTAATTTAATTTTATCTTGCTCTTTGAATTTTTTCTCTTCTCCAGCTTTCATGCAATAGTATGATGTTTATTCCTGTTACATTGAATCTCTAATGTGTTTTGTCTCAGACTAAATGAAAGATCATTAAGATGAAGCAGAAAACTAAAGATGTGCTCCTGTTGCCTATTGGGTAAAACTCTGTAGAGGTTTTTGCTTACTTTTTCACTTTGGAGACAGGAACTGTCTGATCCACACCTACCTACAGGTTCCAGTGCACTGTGCTTTGTGTCTTCACTCAGCTGAGACAAAGACCATCCTGTGCTCTCTGAGATATTCTCTCATGATCTTTTAGATCTAATTTAGAGTTTGGCCTTTGGATTTGGCAAAACCAAGCTGATGAGGTTTATTTTGAGCCTGAATTTTCTGATGTTTTTGATTTCATATATTTACAAACTTCCAAACTGCTTGTGCTTCTGTGGTCTGTTTTAGTTTAAAGCAATGCTGTTGTACAGCAACTTTTCATTCTGGCAAGAGCACCAAGCATTTCAATTTTTACCCTAATATTTGCATTCTTCTATACAAGGCTGATCAATAACCACCTTGTCAACAAAAGTATAAGCCAACTTTGGAAAGAATTCTCATAACTTTAAACTGTAGTTTATATGCACTATGATCCACTACATTTATCATTAGGAAAAAAAAAAAGAAAAAAAAGAAAAACAAAAGAAAGAAAAGGTTTCTTCTTTTAGGCCACCTGGGTTTGATCAGGAACCTTATCTGAAAGGAATCGTGAAACATCTGACCAACTTTGTTGGGCGCCCACAGTTCTGAAATCTGAACCATCCATCCCAGCCCAAGATGTCCTAACAGCAGAGGAGCACTGGCATCGCTCTGTGGCTGTGTTACTGTGATCTCATGTTGCAGTAATTCTCTCATATTGGAAAAGGCCCCATGACTGAGAGTGGAATACTGTGAGTGCAAGGGTGGAAACAGTCTGAGGAGGTCCTCATACGGGGTTGATAGAGCTCTACTGTGGCAGCAATGTTAGGATTGTATGGGTCACGTAGTTAAAACACTAACGGAGCCAACGGGTGCGTGTGTGTGTTAGACTTTCCAGTGCTAAGAACAATTGCCTCCCTGTTTTATATGAGAAAATAATTGATTTTCAAGATGAAAATTCCCAGCACTTAATGGATTGCTCAGTAAATACGCTGGAGGGCCTGGATGAGTCATAGTTGTCCAGCAGTATAACTATAATACACAAAGTTTCTCCATCATTCTCAGCTCTTCCACATATTTTTACTTCAGGGTAGTGTGAAGAATTCTTATGAACCAGTTATTCACTCTGTTTCCTACGTACTCTTCTTGTGGGAGAGATCAGGCAAATACAGTGTGCCCTTGCTTTTACAGTAAGATCAGTTTATAGGTCTTGTAACAGTTTTATTTCATGACATGAGATTTGCTCTGTACCAGTCTCTCAATTTTCGTCATCCTTATATAATCTTCAGTATTAAATCTGGATTGCCAGCTGTCTCTAGGATGTCCAATATTTAACTAGTCTGTGACGAGCTCATGGTAGTAAGTTGATGAAGCAGTATTGAAATTTCCAAGATGATGATGATGATGATGTTGAGAGTCCTGCTTTATTTTTACTTTTGCAGTAATTGATGCTATGGTAAATAAGTTTTCAAGTATTTTTATGAAAAGTAATTTCCCAGGCTGCATTCAACAATACTGTAAGAACAGTATTTTTTGCTGGGATCTTTAAGATGGAATTTTTTGGTGGTGTTGTCCTGGAGGTTGAATAATCAGAGTTTTACTGGAGCAGGCTGCTTGTTAAGATTGCCACGTTTTATACTTTGAAATTACATTTTGCTGAACTGATGTACCTGCAGTTTTATTTCAAAAAATGACCCTGTATGCATTTATACAGTCTTTTCATAGTATTAGTAACAAAATGGATGTTGGTCAACATTACTGAGAAGAGCTAGGAAAAGCTTAGGTGTGAGGTTGAATCTGCTGATGCTGTTGCAGAGTGTGAAGGTAGAAGACAACATTTCTAAGCAGGAGGATTTGGCTGCATTTAGACAAGATGGCCATTATCCTTTGTCAGATTTATGGTCTTAAATTATATGGTAATATGAAATGTAATATATAGCATAGAAAGAATTATTTTGGCAAATGAACTGTGTTTTTTATTATTTTCTATTTATTTAACTGCTTCAGGGAGAGAGTGAATAATTTAATTATTGCACAAAATCAGCCATCACATAGCCTATAGAGGAACTGACCTTACTGCAATCTGCTGGTCAAAATAAGCAGCTTATTGAAAAAATCACCTCATTATTTCAAGTAACATTATTTTATTATCCACAGGATGGTTGTCATAGTAGAAACAAGGAACATGACAGAGTAGAATGGTTGTATTGAAGTTTTGAGGGAGACAAAATTGCAACTAGACATGCTTTGTTTTTTCCTAGAATTCCTCTTAGAAAATGTAATTAAAAAAAGCTACTTTGTTTTTTTTTTCTAGAAAAACCCCTGTCGCTCTCTTATGCCAGTGAGAGGTGTTATTAATTACAAATACTGCAGACTGGCTTTTTCTAAAAACCCTAGACAGTCACAGAATGTTTTGTTTCTGGTCCAAGATTTTTAGAATCATGTAACTTTTTTTATCCTGGAAGAAAAATTCACTGTTTTTCAAATATACATGCATTAAGGAATTGAATGAAATGGAGGGATTTCCCAGCTAGAACTGATGGAAGAGTTGAGGTCTTACTAAAAGGAGGGATAAATGGTCTCAGCAAAAGGCTGGAAAGTGGTTACTCGATGGAAATCAAATACAAACAAAGATGAAGTGGTAGAAGAGACAGTCTGAGACTGTCAAAGGTATTTTGTTTCACTGAATTGTATACCATAGACTAAAGAGATGGCAATGCCTTCAGAATATAGGCAGCCTGTCATGTTTGTGAAGCTTTCAATTACAAGCTGATTACAAGGAAGAAATTCTAGACATTATCTGTTTGTGGTTTACCTCAAACTGCTTCTTCCTTTCAAATTATTTTTCTCTTTTTTTAAAAAAGAAAGGGGCGTTTCATTTATGCAAAGAGTGACTCTGCAAACGATTCTTTATTTCTTGTACTTATTTGTATAGGGGAATAAACAGTGCAATTAACTTTAAAAGGACAGTCATGTCAAATTAAGTATGGATTTTTTAGAACAAGACCTAGTTACAAATTTGTATCATGGTTCTAGTCCATACAACCAAACAAAAGTAGTGCATTTTACCTAAAATACAGGAGAATTCTAGAATGGTTTTAAGAATAAATTCTTACCCTTTTTATTTAAACCAGAAGAGTCATGCTATATGTCAACACATGTGTTTGATTTGGGTACATTTTCTGCTCTGGACCACCTCATATTCTATCTTAAGAGCCAAGAGTGAGTGATCTCATGTTATGGCTCTCCAAATGGTGCTAATTAAGAACTTTCTTGCCAGGTGCTCAGCATGCTCCACTCCTCTTGCTTTCAGTTGTGGTTGAGGACATGCTGCATTCTCTGGGTTACAGCCCCATTGTTTGTGAGTTCCAGTTAGCATTGCCAAAAGAAATACGGCAATAGAAAATAAACAGCACTGAGGTTTACTTTGTGGATCCCCTGATTTAGCTAGGTTTTCTGTTTGGTTTTTTTTTTTTTTCATGGGAATGTCAAAGTCTACATCTGGAAAATATCAGTGTGACATATAAATGCTGTCTACTTATTTCACAGAACGGTCTCCATATAAAACCTGTGGGAAATCAGTTTTATGTTAAAGGAATAAGGATCTAAAGTCTCCTACTGACTTAAGAGCTCTCTGGAGCAGTAACTAACTCTGCTTTCCTTCTTCTAACATGGACCTCTGTTTCAAAACTCCACATTGTGGCCAATTAATTATGGTGTAGTTTCCTGATAAAGCCTCAAATAGGCTAATCCTTGGATATAATACTGTGTGTGGTTATTACTGACAGTATCGTGTATTCCTGAAAGCCAAAGTATGTGCTTTTAAAATTTTTGAAGAAAAAACAGATCAGAAAGGTAATAGGTTGTTGGTTTTTTTTTTCATTAAATTGTGTATGTGGGGCATCTGGGAATGAAGAAAGGGGCTTATTTTCAGCTTTAATTTTTTCAGCAAGATAATTTGCAGGGAGTGTAATCACAAGAGAAAAATCTTTCCTTTTATCCTCTGGGGGCCTCGTCTGCATCAGGGGAACTGAGTCCTTTGAGGGACAGAGATGGGTAAAAGCACAGAGAGTTAAAAGTGTTCTGGTATCCCTGGTCAGGTGTGCCAGAGCCCAGGGCTTAGGAAATGCCCTCCTTGTGGCTGTGGGTCAGCCAGCAGGAGCTGCAGAGGGGAACAGCAGAGCTAGGGGCTATGGCACAGTTACTGCTGCGGTCTCATTGCTGGGTTATTCCTTTCCTTCTTCAGTACCTCTGTAGGGGAAAGACTCTGTAGCTGTTTAGGGAACACTGGAAGATAGAGCTCTTTTATTTCCCTAGTAATGGAAAAATAATATTTTTGCTTCAAGAAAAATACAGTACAAAAGCATATATTCTGCTTTTTCTGGTTTCCTACATATTCTTGGATTTCCCATTTAGGATTCTGTTTCAGCATTTCAAAATTATCATGGGAGAAGGTGCCTATTTCAAAGGCAGCCTATGACTGCTGGCAAAAGCAAACGATTGCTGCCACACCACCGATAAGCAAGGGATTTTTCTTTTTAATGGAGGTGGATTTATTGTTTTCCTTTTTATTTTATGTGTAAATGACAGCCTTACTTTATTTCATACCATTCAGTTTCTATAGCAGAGGAATATTAGGAAATACAGGACTGCTTGAGATTCTGTTGTTTTGGCTGGGATGTAGAACAGCAAAATCCTTGGACAGAGTTGATGCTTCTGAAAAATAATGGTGCCAATCCTTCATCTCCAGAGGTTAAGGACAGACATCTGCACAATCACTAAAGAGAAAAAAAAAACACTCTACATTCAAAATGCAAGCTACACTTGCAAAAATATGTCATTGTGCTTATTGTTTATTTAGCACAGTGACTATTGGCTACATTATACCTATCCTACAGGAATGTGCAAATTCAGATGCTCATAAATAAATCTATACTATTTTCTTGCTTGATTGAAGATTTTGCTAGGAAAGTTCTTTCCATGACTTTTGGTGTTTCAAATTGAATGCTTTTTCACCCATTTGCCTGCGGAGTCATGTTTGATGCTGTAAAAAAGCTGTTTGAATTTGCAGCCTTGTTTAATCCAAGGAAGATTGACAATGCTCTGCGGTTCAATATAGGCTGCTCTGAGGCTTGGCTGCTGCAGTCCTTCTTAGTAAGTCCTTGTAAAACTATCCCAAAAGAAGAAAAAGCTTGGCTTATTTGCTGTAATGATAGCTTAATACTATCTTCTTACATCTAACTATACTCTGCTTCTCTGAGGGGGTTTTTCCCAGTCCCCCAAGTGATTTCCATTTTGTGCAGTTAAAAGAAGTGTTAGCCAAAGGACTGATTCAGGTTCTTAGATACCGAGCTTTGTTTAGGTGAGTATGATAATAGCTTTGTGAATGTCCCAGTAAAAGATGAAAACAAAATTCACATTAAATGCTCAGACCAAAATGTAACTGGGTATTGAAAAGAACAGACCGGCCATGTTGCAGAATTCTCACAAAGCACAGGGACAATCTGCAATGGCAGATGGATGAGTTGTAATAAATTTCTAACAAGGGACAATAAAATTGTTTCAGCTGGAGTAATAAAGGCACCAGCAAGCAGACAACACTGTAAAATTCAAAGTTTAAAAATCAGAAAAATGAAAGAATGTTTCTAGTGGCTCCCTGTCACTGCATTACCAGTACAGTTGTTAAATTGCATTTTCCTGTCTCTAAGTAGTAAGCTTCACACAATAAAGGCACTACAGCAGAGCTGACTGCTCAGTACCTCTGAGCAAGGTAAATGATCAAAATTACTGTGATGAGAATTTTTTTTTACTTAGATCTTAGCAAAAAAACCTAGTAAGACCTTCTCCCTCCAAACTAGAATTTGCTATGCTGTTTCTTTACTCTTGTAGACTGCTTTGGAAAGAAAATAGATTGCTGAATGAAGGTAAACAAGATATTCTTAGATACCACTTTTTCAGAATAACCTCTGCAATTAAAAAAAACATTTTAAACTTATAATTAAAACACATTTCTGGACTTACACTCTGAGGCCTGCGTGGAAGATCTTCAATGAGCAGGCAGGGGTTTCTATCAGCTATGACCTCTGATGTTGCAACATTCCTGCTGTAAAACCCAGATGCTATCCTAGGTGATAAATGCATCTGAGTTGTAGGAAAATATTTATCTTGTCTGGGGAAGAGCAGCTTAGCCAAAATGTTGAGTAACTTCATGGGGCAAACCCTGACTTTTGGAAAACAGGATGAGGAGATACGAAGGGATCATCTCCTTGCAGAGCGCCCCTATCATTCCTCCAATTAATTAGAGAAATTACTTGGGATCTAATTTTAAAACGTACTGTTTTTAATGATTACTGAGTATTAGCATTTGTGTTCTTAACGCTTTGAGTGGCTAGCACATCAGCTAGACCTTCAAATTCGTGCCATGATTTCACTTGAGGTCAGTGAAATCTTAGTCACCATATTGCAATCTGAGAAGCTCCAAGCTGCTGGAACTTGACCCAGTCCAAGAGCTACTGTGAGAGGGGGAGCATTGCTGTGGTGCTGCAGAGAGCATGGGGTTAGCCTCAAGAAGCTGTAACTGGCCCATGTTACAAGTATTGTGTATGTTTGCCTGTGAAAACTTTAAGATGCACTAAAGTTTTCACCTAGAGACTTTCAATTTTAAATAGTGTTTTATGGCCATGATTTCACTATCTTTGAGATGAATTATAGTATTTTGGGTAATTTCATGGCCTATCAGAAACCGGTCCCAAGTTAGTATTCATGTTGTCCTGCTGCAATACTCTCTATATCTAAGCTGTGCTGAAAAAATAAAGTGTAAACTCAGTGTTTTATAAAGCACTGCTTAGGATGCCAAAGTACAGTGTTGTGCTAAATACCTAATATTTTCACACATCTGGGCAAAACTCACATGCTATCTGGGTCTGAAGTATGCTGACTTGAAGGGAAGCTTTGCATGATTGTGTTCAGTGTTTTCATGCTGGCAGACGAGAGTGGCTGGCTTTGGTTTGGGAGAAGCCTGACTGAACATTCCTGCTAGGGAATGTATGATCTTTTAGGGAATACAGCTGAGTCCTCACAGACATTTGTCTTTCTGAAATGGGACTGAGGTGGCATATAGGTGTCTTCTTCAGAACCCCACAGATGGATATATCTGCATCGTTTAGTTTTCTCCTTTCACGGGTTTGTTGATCAGACAGGAGGCATTTGCCCCTCTGGCCTAGATCCATTTCTTGTGACCATCATTTCTGGAACAAGTTTGTTTGATTAGCCACAGATAAAGTAGTGCTGTTTCTCCTCCAGGTTATGAAACTAGACAGATAACATGTGGAGTAACTTCAGGGCATGCCTCCAAGGAACCTTGGCTGCATCAAGGGCAGGACATTACTGATGTGTCCTGGAATTTGATTTAGGGAAGCTTCTGGAAGAGTTTACTAAAGCTGATGTGTGACAGAAAACGAAGTCTGTGCGAAAGGAGTATGCACTTCATGTGCTGTTCTCCTCAGAGCAGCAGTCATCTCTGCCTTCACCTGCTGCACTCCTGTTCCTCTTGTCCTTCTCAGTTTGTGACAGTCTCTACTTTCTCAACACAACTTATTCTTTTACAGTTATGGCCTGCACAGAGTTGTGCCACAGCCCTCCTGGTTGTGCCTTGCCCTTGATGACAGTGTTGGAGGAGAGATAAGGGCGTTCTGAAAGGAGATAGATCCATCTGCCTCTCCTTATACCGTTTTCCAAAGGTCTGAGTCGCTATACCATCAGTTACTAGGAATTCCTTTCCTTTGAATGGATTTTATTATGCAACCCATGTGTGGGGAGGTTTTCTGAAGGCACTTTCCTGGAACTCATCCTGGCTACACAAGAAGCCAGATTCATAGTTTTCTGGTTGTTTTGGATCCACTCTGATGAGTCTAATTCTTTCCATGATTGCGGAAGGAGCTTTGACAAGTAACTTGGGGAACAGTGTTGTAAAGTCTTGTTTTATGTATTACAAACTTAATTCGGTGAAATATATCCTTATTTTGACTGTATTTTAAATTTCTATATACTTGATTCTTTGATAAAAAATCATAAAATCATAGGACATGCTGAGTTGGAAGGGACTCATCAGGATCATCAATTCCAACTCCTGGCTCTGCACAGGGCACCCCAAGAATAACACCATGTGCCTGACAGCATAGTCCGAATGCTTCTTGAACTCAGAATGGTCCACAAAAGCACATAATAGCTATGGTTAGACCTGCTTTGATTCCCTCATCTATTTCCTGGGCTTGGTTGGGCACTGTTGTGATGTCTGTATCCCTGTGTTGAGGGACGTGCTCTGTGCACATCAAGCCATTCGTCCCCTGCCTTCCTACACATCTGTAGCCATGGAAAGACAGTTTGGGTATCCCAAGTGCTGAGTGTGGAATGGTGAGAGCCCCACAAAGCTGGGGTGGGCAGCAGGTTGTCAGAGGCACAACTGCTATCAGTGAGAGTTTAAGGGATTAGTTTTTATTTATGAAATAATCTAGAGATTGGGAAACACAATTCTTGACTGTATGGTTGAGAAAGGAGAAAGCTAGTCTATGATTAATACAAATGAATCAGACGTTTTAAAAATGACATTATTTAAAATATTATCAGATCCCAATTTTTGGAACTTAATAAACTCAGTAAAGGAGATTATGGTAGTTATTATTGCAATGATTTATTTCATGCTACTGACCGGATCAGGCCTGCAGCTGTGATCTACGTATTCTGGAAGTTTGTATTCAACTCCACAGAGGGAAAATGTTCTTCTGAAGCATTTGTTTCTTTTCAACAACAAAGCTGTTGTGTGGAGAAATGCGTTGCCTACTTTTCTGCTGTATTCTACTTTTACTACTGTAATTGTTTATTATATACTTCACTGCTCATTATTTACTATGAGCTGTACAGCCTGTGGCTGTGGCTATGTTATTGGTATTAAAAGTGCACTGAATTTTATCTACTTTCTCCTTAGTTTGTCCCTTACTCTTCCTATCCCTTTATCTCCAATAAAACTGTTTGTGGCATTGCAAACGGATCGTAAAAGGGGACTGATGCTCAAACAACTCTGTTTCCTACAAATGTAATTGCACTTTTCAGCTCTCAGAGTTGGTAGGTTGGTATCTTCAAGCAGTTGCTGGTTTTGCTATTCTCAGCATCATCACTGTCTTACAAGTTTGTAATTGTCCTCCTTAAAAACTTTTACTATGTTAATGTATTCATTTATTATTCATTCATTTTCTTATTTTGGGCTAAGTGTGTACAGACTGTCTTATTCTATAATAATGTAGGGGTGCTAAACTAAACTGCAAAAGGACTGGAAAAGGTTAATCTGAACTAAATGTTTAACTGCAGACTTGCACTGGGAAAAGAGAATATATAAATTATATCTTCTGTACTTACAGTTTTTTGGTCTAAGTTTGTAAAAGGGAACTACAAAAAGCAATTGCTTAGCAGCATCTGCCATGGTATAAAATGGCCAGATGGAGATTTAATAACTGGATCTTGGCAAGGAGACTATGTGAAAGCTTCTCACCTGTCACTGTGCAAATTCAGTTGGCTTTGCTTAAATTTGCCTTCACCAGCCTTTGAAGTTCATCTGTGGGTTGTTTAAGATGTGGTACCTTTGCAAGGAAACAGATAAGAAACTCTCACTCATCCCACTATTGCAGGTCAGGAGGTGCTGGGCTGGAGTGCTTGGAGCAGCACTCAATTGTTTTATCTAGCTCCCTAGATAGATACTTAACAGATTTTTTGGTGGTGGTGCTTGTTTTATTGTATATTTGGGTTTTATTTATTTTATTTGTTATTGGATTTTTTGGGTGGTTTTATTTTTGTGAATCATTGACTGGAGAAGTACATTTTAGTTGTATCAAAACTTGTGTAGTGTATGCATCTATACAAAACTATCAGATATTTAGTCTTTTTAAATTGGTAAACATACCTTTTATTACCTTCTGGACTGAGGTACTGTGTGTCTTGTTTTACAACCACTCATGACTAAAATGGCTCCACATGCAAGCTGTAATGGACTGATGAAAGATTTGTTCATGGTTAGTAATAAGAATGAGAGTATGAATTTTACAGATCCAATATTGGGTGATTATAATGGAGTTAAAATGTAATTTTGAATGTTCATAACTAGGCTGAGACGATGTCATTTGTCTCAGCCGGAGCAGATGGTTTGGGTAGATTACCATTTAAAAACTGAATTCACAAGACATTTATTAAATCCTTGAAGAATTCAGTAATCCTTTCCACTGGTACTTCTGAAATGTCCCAGGAGAAAAATTCTGCAGCCATTAAGCTGCAGCTCTACGGAAAAATTAAAAGATAAAAAGTGACTTGCTGTTAACGTGGTCTAAAAGCTAAACATTTTTGACTTTATATTGTACCCCTTTTGATAAAGTAAGAATGTTTTCTTTATAAAAAACATGGAAATGGAAAAGAAGTGAAAGCAAATTCTCAGCAGTAACAATGAGGCTCTTATGATGCAGACTAAGAACCCATGCTCTCAAAAGTCAGATCATTGCCTCATAAAATGATAATGGAAAATATCTTATTTTAAAAAGAAACAAGCCATTATCTAGAATGTTCTTTTTCATCTTGTTGTTAAAGCTCATTTTTCACTAAATGCTAGAATTTTTTTTTTAGCTATTCAGCAGTTGTCTAAATCCCTAATCCTGCAGATATTTTGTACATATTTAACCTCAGGGATATAGGGAACAACTTTTAATAGCTTGAGGATAAGCCAGTTTGCAAAAACTTTTACCAGTTTTTTTTATGGGGTTTTTAATAGAAAAGTAAGAAAGACTTCAATTAAAAAAATGACTTACTGAAGAAGATGAGGAACCTTTCATCACACTGAGATCCTGCAAGAGTTAAGTTCTGCACATGAGACATTTTATTCAATGCCTTGAAGATTTAGGGATGACTGAAATCTTCATATGCTTTTTGGCCGTATCTGTTCTTGAAACTTTCGCTTCATGTACCTTATTAAAGTACTGGAGTGCCTTTCTCCTGTCTTTATGATGCCTTATAGAGGTTTGTTACACAAAATAGTTTTGTCAGGTTTAGGTTAGGCTATGAGTAGCAGTGATTGCCTGTATTGCACATCCTAACCACTTTGTTTTACTCTTGCAGGATTTTATCTTTTTGTTTTTCCCTTTAACATGCATATAAACACAAATCCCCTATTTTCATATCTATACATGCAGAATTGAGAGGGATTGATCTCGTTTCACTAGTTGAATTTATTATTAGTTACAACTTTGTATTTACCCAGGTTTGCAGCAATGGTTCAGTCTTGGAGAAGACATATGGAGACGTCAGCAAGATATCAGAATTACTTTCTTCTATGTTAGCTTTCCTGGGTATTCAACAGAAAATTAGGGTCAGGCATCTAGGTTTCATTTGGCTGATTTGTGTCCAGAACAGTTATTTGGAACAAAATTATTAACAGCTAATTATCGTGCTGGCCTGTCCTTTGCAGTCTGTAGATCTGGTGATCTTCTGGAAGCTCAAGCCATGAAGGAGAAAGAGAGGCAACATGCAGGGCAACTGTCTGTATTAAAGTGGATACTGCACTCCACTTACTGGATGGCTCTGGCGTGGGTGTGGGGCTGGAGAGCTGTCCCAGCACCGCCTGCCTGCTGGCCCTGCACTCACGCTTCCACAGCCTGGGTTCCGGAGAAATCCTCCGTTTACTCCACAGCCCTTTTTCAGGGCCAAATTTATTGTAAAGATCTGCCTCAAGGGAATGCTCTTTACCTTAACAACATTTAATTCAGATGCGAGTCCTTATTTTAAAATACTATTCAGACCAGGGAGTAAAAGGTGTGTTTTTATTCTTCCATCTTCACTTAATGAGTCATTTTGCTCTTCATTTTTCTAAGTCCTTATGCAAACTGTGCAATGAGCAAAAGAACCCCAGTAATTTGAAGCTTTCAAAACAATTCTGTGTAAGGATTTTGTTGGTACCCTGAAAATGCCAAATAATTTCTTCTTGCTTTCTCAATAAGCTTTTCAAAATGAGATACTAAATTTGTTCCACTACTTCAAGGTTTTCACTAGAGAAAGTTTCCACTGATTTAAGTGGCAATTCTGCTTGAGAATATAGTTGCAATTCTTTATTTTGTTACTTATTATAGTTATAGTGACTTGAAAGGTTGTTCTTTTTTTTGTTGTTCCTGTGAAATCTATTGGTAGCTACATTCTGTAACTAATTCAGAGACCTTTGTTCCTTGGTTGCATAGGTTTTATGACCACACTGTTATTCTTTGACAGAGGTATTATTTTGATCTATCTTTACTGCTGTCTAGACTTCCAGTCTGTAGTAATAAATATTCTCTCAATATTGCATGTACAGTTTGATATTTCTTTTAACCTGCCTCTGACTTAATTTAAGGTCATCATTATTACTTCATGCAAGATAAACTAGCTATATAAGTGAAATTTTCAACTGATAAAAGCTAGCATAATTTTTGAGATTTTCTTAGGAACAGCCTTTGGTTGAAAATATCCTGAGTGTAAAGGTTGTGCAGGATTGCAACAGAGTGCTGTTCTGTGATGCCAGCTATTTAGGAGCAGTACACAAGGGCTATTTCAGTTACTGACTTGTCTCCTCTGGGTATGTATAGTGCATCCTACTACTGCTGATACTGGAAATGTCTTTTAGTATGGCAACAAACAAGACTAAAAAAAATAAGTATAGATTCACTTCTTCTCCTTGATAAAGGGAATTGAACTAACAACTATTCTGAAAAAAAAATGGAAGAAAGTTTTTCTTTAGAGATGAGCTACTTTTTGGGGAAAAAAAATGTAAAAAAGAAGCACAGTTTAGTGGTTAAGGTAACACCTGGTAGTGGGAGATGTGGGTACAGGTCACTGCTCTAAACATTTCTTTACTTCCTTCAGTTGGGAATTTTCTCCCTGAAACTCTCCACTGTTAATAAACCTGTGCCACCATGTCACTTTCCAGCCCTATCAGGAATTTCCCAGATCCTTGGAATTGTTACAGTTTTGTAAGAGTCTTGGTTATTTATGGTTTGGAGTTGAACTGTACAAATAGTTTTCTTCAGAGTGTGTGTGGGAAGGAATCCTAGCTAAGATGTGTCAAAATGTTTCCATATTTACCGGTTTTGAAACGACATACCATTTGAAAAATTTCTAAGGTTAATAGTGGCTTAAACAAAAGAAAAAGAAACACTTTGAACAGAACACTCAAACAGTTTAAAGAACACTTGAAAATATTTGATTAGCCTCAGAATTTACTTTTATCATCACCCCAATACTGAAAAATTGTTTTTTTAACTCTTAGCTTTAACCAATGAACCAAAAAATCAATTCCTTAAATAACTTTCACTTTTTATACTATTGCTAAATCTGAAGCCTTGATAATTCTCTATTATTGCAGTGTAAAATTATATACTTAGTGTGATTGTCCTGTGTTGCTAGATACTTAATGCTTAGTTTTGTTAAATAGTCCTTGTTACAATTTTTTTTTTGCTTAAAAGTCATGGCTTCTGCAAAATGGCTTCTGTAGAGGACACCAGTCCTATTGCAGTTATTTTTCCCTCCAAAAATTCCAACGTAGTACCACACATTAAAATAATTCTACGATATAAGTTCAGTGAACATAAGAAATTACATATAAAGGAATGCTGTGAAGTGGGAAAGGTAATAATTTGGACATATCTAAAGAATTATATACCCTAGAGTGAATTAAAAACTAAGGAAGTTAATATTTTAAAAATGTCTCACAAAAATAGATCTTAGCATATGAATTTCTCCTTGTGCAGATATACAAGGTAATGGCTGATTGCAAATTCAGATCTATTCCTAGTATATCAAAGTTTTGGCAATAAAATATTGCTCTTTAAATTTAGTTCAACTTAATACAAACCATTTTTAAGTTACAGTTTTTTTCATGTGAGGGGAGTTGTTGAACCTCCTGATTAGCTATTACCTGTTGTTTTTTTTTACCTAAGATGTCCTCATTAATGTTGTAAAATGTTAAATGACAAATAATGTATTAGTGACACGTACATTCAAATGAGATAGTTATTTTTTTTTATTTTATTTGTACTTTGTAGAATCAAGCATGATTATATTACATGTACAGGAAATATATACATATGTGTGTATATAGGCATCTAGATATAGAAAATATAAAGGCCTGAGTTAAACCTAGGAACTGGAAGATGCTGTACATTGGCAGAGTTGCAAGCAATGGAAAATATTAGACTAAACAAATCAAAGAAGACAGTTTTGCCATTAAAAGATTGAACCAGAAATTAGAAGATCATTAAAATGGGGGGTTATGCTTCTTATTTTTAATTAATCCTGAGGTTTCTGTATTTAAATTGTAAATTCTCCTAGTGGTCTCTTGGTCTGTGTTTGTATCTTACCTATTGCAACAGACTGTCTTTCCAAGAAGGACCATTAGGTTGCTCACTGAGACAGCTGGACTGGCACAGACCATGTCATGGGTTTGATTTGACTTCCTTCTCCAAGCAGGGCAGCAGCATCCAAACTCCAGGCTGGGAGTGGTCCCTGACGGGGGCTGTGGCTGCTCTGCCCTCATACACTGTCTGAGAAGGTCCTAATTGGTGAAGTCAGACTTCTGCCAGAGACATGCTAGGAATTCTGCAGTAGGAGTGCTTGTGGGTGGGGGCTTAATCCTCTTCCCTGTCCTGATTTTTTTATTGGTATCAAAGTAGTTGGAGACCTCTGTCAAAACTGAGATTTCAAAGCACTGTAGTAAAATAAGTATTAATACAACTAAGAAAACTCTCTGCTTTCATCTTAATATGATGCTGGTCTTCATTTTGTAGTCTAAGTCAGTTTTCCAACAGTTCAGAGGAAAAATAATCTCTAGAAAGAAAAATAAAGATGTGTAATATAATGTTTTTTTAATACACAATGATCAAAGAATACTTAGTAACTGTGTTACCATACAGAAGATATCAGAATTTCTTCTATTTTTAATCCACTACATTTAATATAGTATGACAATTTTGTGAATAACAAAATGTTGTGCACAGTCAAATTTCTGTGTTAATATCCTTATGGCTATGGCTTTATTTCAGCCAAGAAAATCTCTTAAAATCAGGAAATATATTATTTTACTAATTAAAATGTACTGATTTGCTCTTAAAAACTGGGAAGAAAGCCAAGCAAAACCTTTTAAAGACTTTAAATTATATTCTTCATGTTAGCATGTTACCTAGTAACTTCATTCTGCTGTTAGTGCAGAATTGGGATGGGGACAGGACAGGAGCTGAGAAGAGAAGACACCAGTTAGGAGTCTGAATGATTTGTCAAGATCTCAAATCAAAAGGGGTCTGAAATAAGAAAGATCTATGGAAAGAGAAATTGATGGGGAAAAAAACCAAACAACACAACACCGGAAAAATACGAAACAGGAGATCAAGCTATGAAAGACGAGTGGTGGCAAACCTTCCATACAGGATTTTTTTATGTAGTCCAAGGCATCAAATGTGGCAAACAGGGGAAAATGCAGAATCTCTAAAATTTGACCAGAATGAAACATTTTGAAGAAGCAAGATGAGAGGACACAATACAAGGAATGCCAGAAAACATTAATCAACTTAATGGCAAAAGGAAGAAGTAGTAGGAAGTTGGGAAAAACCATAAGAGACCAGTGCTTTAGAACAGAGAGGAGGTATATTTTGACTGTGGCTTTATTTAGAAAAGAGAGAAAAAGTTATTGCAATATGCAATAATTTAAATATGAATCATATCTCAAAAGAGTCAAAGCACTTCCCCTACTGTGTGGAGAAAAGGGAGGAATTGAGGAAGAAATGACAAGGAGGCTTCGGGAATTGCTTAGGAAACCTGGCATACAGTATTTCCAATAGTCATGTAGGAGATGTTCATTGAAATAATGGCAGGAGTGATCCACTGACAACAGGAAATAGAGATTTGCAACTTCCTTGGTCTGAGACAGAAAGCAACTGGCGGAAAACTTTCTACAGAGTCCCCACAGCTTCTGTCCTCAGTTTGTCAGAGTTTAATGTTTCAGTCTTTTAAAATTTTATTTAATTTTTTTTCTAATTGGAATTTCAGGTGGCATTATGGTCTATACTGAAGGAGTTTCAGCAGACAAACAATATGCTTATAAAAATGCTGATAAGTGGAAAACAGTAGTTATTCAATTTCCTTTCAAATACTTTGCACCATAATGTATTAATCCATTGGGAACACAGGGATTTGGGTTGGAGACTTTAATGCTGGCTTCAATGCCTATGTCATAAGACTGCTATTAGTATGAACTGTGTCAAAATGTCTTTAATGAAGCAAGAAGGTGGACTTTTAAAAAAATTATTTCCAAAGTCAGACCGAAGTTGTTGAAAAGATCTTTAGGTTTAGAGAAATAGGGAAATTAATCTAGACCTGGCTACTTAGTTTTGTTTTTTTTTTTTTCTTTCATTTTTTTTTGCCATTAATTTTTTCCTCCCCCTCCCCCCAATTACTTAGGGTTTGCTGTGTATAGTTCTAAACTGTTTACGACTTGCTGTAGTAATGTATAGTTAAATCTGGTATCCTTATCTTGCAATTTCAAATCTCTGTACTGAAATTTGCACAGTTTTGTAGCATTTCTTTTCAGAGAACTTCATCTTTGTTTGGGAAAGGTGGGCACTTTATTATATGACATGAATTTTCAGGCTTCAGGGGAAGATGTTTCTCTAAACTTTTAAAGGCTAAAAGAAATATTTGTCATTTTGAGGAAGAGATTAATACTTTGCTACAGATAGGGGAAGTGAGATGCAAACTGATTTATACCTAGACAGGCAAATTGTTCAGAGATTAAAAGAGTGAAATGAAAAGATGGGGAGGGAATCATAGAATCACAGAATCATAGAATCATTAAGGCTGGGAGAAACCTTTAGTATAATTAGGTACAACTATCAACCCAGCACTATTGTTGTAGACCTGAAACCATACCACTCAGAATGAGAAATGCTGAATGATAGTGCTAGAAAGCTGAATGCTTTATGTTGCTCTGTGGACAGTGTTCTCAGTCATTGAATTCACTCCACAGTTTATATGCAGCTCCATTTGCTATAAAACTATGTGTGAACATTGGTACCCATTCCAGAAAACAGTGCAGCACCTCCTAAAGATGCCTGTGCTGGTCACTGCTTAGCTGTTAATGGACTTCATGGAGTATATATTAGCCTAGGGGTTACCACCCCATCCTTGTCCTTCTGTTAGTAGAGGTGACATTTGTGAAAAGCAAATGTCTCTGTTATCATCCTTCTCCCAGAGACATTGTAAAGTGGTAAAACTACACCTGTTCCATTTCCAGACGAGCATTTGCAGTTGGAAGCTTAATCTGTTACTTAGAAGACTTGTTAATATGACCAAAATGTGGCAAGTAAAATTCTTATCTTTTGTGGTCTTTGCACCAAGTGTTGTGAAGTAAGTTGTCCAGAAGGACTAATCTGCTCTGATCAGATGGTATTTCTGGTCAGGGTTTTCAAACCTCTTCAATATTCTGGTATACACAGCTTGTGCATAAAATAAAATAATGACAAGTCATGCTTGGATCAGACAGTTCTCTTTTTTTTTACAAGTCCTTTGCCAACAAGTCCTTGTTGAGACAGAGCAGTAAACAAGTTTGTTATTTTCCTCTATCCTTACTTACCCTACAAATGCTGTCCCCCATGTGGTTGTTGGCAGAGGCAATGTTAGTAGCACCAGGAGCATACTTGGGATCTGTTACATGCAAAAAGGAAGGACTATCTGGTGGTGTGACTGTTTCAGGCTGTGTAACCACCGACAATCTGAACTGTCTACCCAGTGAAACAATGGTGTGAGGTAAAAAGGCTTTTTGTAGACAAAGCAGTTTCATCTAATTAGCATGGCTTACAAAATAAGAGCAGAGATGTGGTAACCCATGTTTTGTCATGTGTCAGTACCAAGGTTATGTATTCATTACTCTTGGAGAGCTTTGTCTGGGAGTTGCCAGCACACACTGATGTCTGTGGCTACATCTTCAGGGATGTGACAGTTAGCTGGTTTTCTTAGAATTGCCTACTCTATGTTTTTCTGAGTAGTGATGAAGTCAATATAATGGTTTGAATATTTTTATATGGTGTATCATCTATTGTTTGTTCTTGTGATTTTACAAGGCTTTCATTGCTGTATGGGTTTTATCCTAATATTTTGGAATGACTGTGTGATGCCCATTTCTACTATAGCGACTGAAGATCCAGTCAGTGACTTTTTTCCATAATCTTCATAGCAGTCAGTCTTATTTCTGCCATTTTGAAACATGGTTAAAACTATGTTATTCACTTGTTGTTTCAAGCAAATACAGACACGAACTTGATGAAAGGTACCATTCATCAACTGAATTAAGAGTTATGTCTTTTTGATCTGAGGAACTAGGCCAAATCTCACACAATCCCCAGTCCTTGTTTCACTGTAAATGCATGACAGGTGGGGGCAATGCAATTCTATTGCTTTGACCATGGGCCGACTTTGAAGTAATAAAACAAATGGTATTCTCCTGCTGCAAACAAAATGAGTTCTGTTTATTCTTGATCCCGCTATGGGATTAACATGGTGGTAGGCAGGACAGACAGAGACCAAGGGATTGTTCCTCTCCTTTTATGTATATTTTACTCAGTTAGAAAGAAACAATTTCTCAGCTGAGGCTGCTATGGGGAACTGATCCTGAACCCTTGCTCCAGGTCCATGTTATTATTTGCATTTTGGAAGTTTGCTTTGCAACTACAGGCTTGGTCATTTTTTTTTTTTTTTTTAAGTGCTGTCACTCATACAAAAGTCTCCAGGACATTGTCCCCTTTGCACACAATCCCTATTCTTTGTTTCTACTAAAAATGTGTAGTTATTACTTTGATTACCCTTATTGTTAGCAAAGAATAAATGTGAAGATGAATTATTCTTCCTCTTTTTGCAAGTGTAGTCTACGCCTCTGCATTTTTTTTTTAAATGCATGTCAATTCTCCTGTTGTATGTCCCACCTAAATCTTTTTCTACATCTGCTTTTGTCTCATACCTAGTCCCTTCTGGAAACAGAAAAATAGATTCTTTCATTTCATGTCTCACTGAATTCTTGATTAGATTAGCATGTTAGTCCAGCACTGAAAGCTTGGAGGGATCATATCTCATCAAGTCAAGAAAGAAAAACTCAGTCCTGTAACAGACCACTGAAAAGCAGTTGCTGATGCTGTGTTTGAAAATATTCTCTAGATGTTGATATCTTCATTGAAAATATTTTCTCCAAGTGAAATGATACAGAATGTTGCCTGAAATTAGTTTTCATTAGCAAGCATCCTGGCATTTAGCCAGCTGCACTTAAAGCTGTTAGAACATGCTACAGAAATGCACTCTGTCCAAAACTGATTAAAAGAATGAATCTGAGGTGGCTTCTCCTGATGAGAATCTCACTTTCAACTGATGCCTTGTCACTTAACGATATGCCAGAAAATAAGAAAATGAAGTTTTAACCAATCAGTCTGGGACATGTGCATTTTCAGGCTAGCAAAGAATTTCTATCCATTCTGTGGTTTTGTTTTTACTTTCCTTGTTGCATTCAGTGTTGTTCATGAAACACTGGTTTAAGTTGCCTATTCCTGCAGAGAATTCCTGGATGCAGAGTAGTGTGAATAGCCAAGAAGTCTGTAATAGTTCATTCTGCATAGTGCCTGAATTTAATTCCTTCGTAAGGTCTGTCCAAATTGAAATGTTTGGTAAGCTGGTAGTTATGGGGGAGAAGTCCTCATGGTTTGAGAGTGGCCAGCAGTGCAGTATGATGCTGCGGGCATCCTGTCAGATAGACCACATTGATCCTAATAGTACTGGGAGCTGGAAGGCACAGAACAGTGCTAGTACAGGTTCTCATCTGGATCATCAGGCGTAGATTTACTCTTCTCTGCAGGCAGCTCCCTTTGCAGGCACCTCAGGTATGTTCAGCTTGGCTGTGTCTAATTCTCTGGCCATTGCACTGGTTTGCTGTATTCACTTGTGACAGGGTAGTTCCAGAAGTGGAAGAACCAGCTCTGAGGAAGGGCCTTTATTATAAATTTTTCTGACTGAAATAGGAAATGTACAGAGAAGCCTCAGGTTTTTAATTAATCATTTTAATTTTAATACACTTTCTAAATGCATTCATTACCTTTTTTATTGCTTTCTTTTTTTGCCTTAGTCACCTCAATTACTGAGGAACCAGCCCAGGTAAACCTCAGAAATATCCTTGCAACATCTTTTCATGACTGTTTGGCTTTTGTTTGCAGATGTCTAAACAGATGCTGCAGAACAGTTTTTATAGTGATATATAGCTTTACTTACTGTTTCTTTCTAGTACTAGCTACTCATCCTAGATGACAGAGTCCTTGTAATATAAAGGTTGATGAGGGACTATTGAAAGTTTTGTCTGGGTTCTCTCTGGCAGCATTTTCATTGTTGCTAAACTACCTGTTTTTTTCCACTATCCTTCCTTAAGAATACTTAATAAGGATTAATGCTATTTCATTACTTGATTTCACAATCAAGTACTGCCAGTGTTAATCTGCTTAGTTTCTGTTCAATTAGGTGACCATATGTTGCCTATTCTTGTTAACTGAAAGTCAAATGACTTTTAAAGATAGTTTGAATAAATCAAGCGGAAAAGTGACCTTGTATTACTTTTTTCTATGCTCACTACGCTCTTTTGTTTGCTGAGGTTTTGTTTTGGTTGATCTGGCATCTTCAAATCTATAGTGTTAAAGATAAAGAACAAGAACAAACTCCTAAGCATGCTTTCCTTTTCATATTAAATCATTGATCAAGTTTTTGGTGTGTTGCTATGTCAAACTCATCTTTTTCACACAAAATACAAAGCAAAGAAAAATAACTTTGAAAATAGTGAATTAAAAAGAAAAAGATTTAAACTTTCTAAACAATTTGAAGTGATATTCTGTAATAACATGGTATTTTACATAAAATACTATAATTCTATGGATAAAACACTCCCAGCACCATATGCTTAATTTTTTTTTGTGTCCACTAAGATTTAAATAGCCTGTTTATACTTTTTTCACTTGAATATCCTTACTTTAAATTATTTTTTTAAATAAGTATTTATCTTAGCTAATTTATCATAATGTATGTTTGCAAATTGCATACTGAAATATCCACCCATATGCCCTAAAATGTAGGTGCTATATATTTATACAATGCATGTGCATAGCTTAACATATTTATATGTGCTATAGCACAAACCAATGTTTGGTAGAAATTCACTTCTGAGCATGGATCACGAGGTGAATACAGGCAGTGAATGCAGAAGGGACCAAACCTGCTTTTATATTTCCATAACACAAATAATATTTAGTGCTGACAGATGGAATAGAGTGCTCAGGACTTTCTAATAAGGAACAAGAGCACAGCAGAAAAGAGAACACTGAGTGTAGAGGGCATAACTCTGCAACAGACACATAGTGTTTAGAAGATGAGCAACATAACAAACTAATTATGTTTCAGTACAAATAGTGCCTGAGCAGGAGGAGTGCTTTGAGCAAGCTCTTGGTACAAGTGGCTCATAAAGCCCAATTTCCATCACGCCTTTTCAGTGAGTAATTCAGCACCCTGCCACAGAGCTGTTTAACTCTGATCATTTCTGTATGCACTTAGTGCACACATGCAGTCCCAGAAACACATGCTCTATTCAAAACCGCAGATAATGAGGTATTTTTCTATTTATTCACATGCAATTAAAAATCCAGAGGCATTCACAGTTTGGAATGTAGATGCTTGTCACCTTTTTAACATTTTAAGAAATGGAAATTCTAGATTTGTTTTTGTCAGCTAATAGGAAGAGAATTGGTTACAAATAAATGAAAATGAAACTGCAAAACTTAGATCAACTCCAAACATTAAAATGTTATTCTGCAAAATAATACAATTGTACTGCTTCTTTGTCTTTTCTTAGAATACTTCAGAAAGTTTCAACTGATTGGAAAATTACTTTTTTTGCCAGTCATTGGTTTATCTTCACAAATTAGAATAATTCCCTACCTTCTCTGGCCCTTGGATTTTTTTCACCAAGAAACTGCCCAATAAAGCTTCCTTTGAAGATTCACCTCAGATTGGTAAGAGTTGTCAACTCTCTTTAACTTCTTGAGGACCACTGTTTTTTTAATATTGTCTCTGTCTATGCCTTTGTTTGAGTTCACTTATACGCACAGCAATTCTTCTCCTTTACTATTCATTAACTTCTGTCAGATAATGGTGTAACTTTTTTTTTTAATTTTTTTTTTTCCCCTCTCCACTGGTGTAAGAATTTATGTGTCAGAAATAACCCCAGAAACCAGGGAATTGAAATTGCCAAAATGTGGTTCATCTGACTGGAATTAAACAATGGAAAGAAAACATATTTGTAACTGACAGTAGGGAAAAATTTCTCCAAACTGCAGGAACAGGATATATGAGTTACTAGAGGTTTGGCATCTTTTAACATGTACAGGAAGTTCTTTTTTCATAAAGAATAAAATTTACTTTATGATGTACCTAATAGGAGGTTTCCTTAACCTGAACTTGGAACTGAATAGAAAATAGATTTTGAATTGCTGGTTCAAGACACCTATTATTTTTTTTTTGGTGTCTGCAGACTACACAGAATCATTGTGTTCAATTTTTGTCTGCTACTGTGTATATAATAGAATATGATTCAGCTCTGAACCTATAGTAACTTAACAAACAAATTTAAGTTGCCATATCTGTACATTTTTTTCCTGTGCACTGTGATGTTCTTATACCCAAAATATGATGTAAAAATAGTAAAAGAGAACTAAAGAGAAAAAAAAATTACACTCTAGCAAATAATATATAATCTGTTCAGATTTCTTCTGAATTTTCCTAGTGGCTCCAATGGGAGAGTATTGAGTCTTCCTCCCACTGAAAAGGAATAGGTTAAACTTTGATTGCAAGATTACCTTTGAATTGCATTGTGACCATGAATCATGTTCAGAAAACTTTCTGGCTAGTTGTTTGTTCCAGACTTGTATTGGGCGCACATCTCAGTTAGGAGGCATTGAAACACAGCTAAAAGGCTGCAAAGAGATTAGCTGTGTAAATTCTTGCATTAGGGTCACGGTGGTATCCCTTGCTTTGGTGCCTGAAAATAAGTGAGAACTCACTGCGTGAAATGGTTGTAGGTCAGAAGGTTCTTGTGGAGTTGTATACATTTGATGTGCTCTCTATGTATTGTTTTACCTTCATGTGAGACACATTGATGAAAGGTTGGAAGAGACTGTATACCAACTGTATTCTTGAGAAATCTCTGTTTCTCATGGCCTTGCCTCATAGATTGTTACAGAAAAATATATTTTCAAACAGCTACTGCTACATTGCTTTTAAGACCACAGATAGGTGACACTTTATTCAGGTGATAGTATATTTTGTGTGCTAAAGTAATTAAAAGCAGACAGAAGCCATTGTTAAAAAAAATAAATCCTACATCTAGGGCCCTGTACTTCCCTCCATGGGAGAAATTAAACAATGATGTATTCACAGGGGAACAGAGAAATTTAATGGAGCTATCTGCCAATGCAGTCCCTTTTCAGATTGCTGCCATTTCTCCACAGGAATTTCAGGGGTCCTGCAGCTGTGATTCTTCTGGGTGCCCTCTTAAAGCTTTTAACCAAGATAACTAGAATAACCCACTGACTCAGGTTTTTGTAATAAAACATATGAGAATGGGGGCCATGCTGTTTAAAGCAAGGAAGGAGAAAAGAAAATTAAAAGAAAGAAATACAAAAAATTCACATTGTGAGTCTCACAGGATTCTTTGTTTAGTTGTTGAAATTTTGGTTTTGCTCAACAGTTTTAAATAGTTGCTTGATTTCTAGGCTTCAGAATCACAGAGAATAGTCTGCAAGACTTCTTGCATTTTCTATGTGGGAAATAATTACTTGCATATACACCATTACCAATGACCTCATATTTGTGGGTTGTCAGCATCTCTCCTAAGGACTGGATGACTTTACGTCCAAATTTTTTGAGTATCCTCCAGTCTGGCGTGTATTGAATTTTTTAAATGTGCATATGTGTGACTAAGTAGGGTATCTGTCGACGTGTGAATGTGATACTTACAGATTTCCATTCAACTCAGCAGGATTTAACAGTTCTGGAAACAAATTATCTGTTCATGCAGAGCACTCAAAAATTCAAATACCTCAAGAATATAAGTTACTGAAGGTTGGCGAGATTATGGTTTCAGAGTTGCTTAAAGCAAGAACTGTTAGAAATGTAACGGATGAGGGGATTAAAGGCACTCTCATAAGTTTGCAGACCACTCCACGGTGGGGAGGAGAGTCAATCTGCTGGAGGGCAGGAAGGCTCTGCAGGGGGATCTGGACAGGCTGGATTGATGGGCTGAGGCCAATGGTATGAAGTTCAACAAGGTGAAGTGTTGGGTCCTGCACTTGGGCCACAATAACCCCAGGCAGTGCTGCAGAGTGGCTAGAGAGCTGCACAGCAGAAAAGGACCTGAGGCTGCTGGTCAGCACCCACTGAACATGAGCCAGAGTGTGCCCAGGGGGACAAGAAGGTCAGTGACATCCTGGTCTCTATCAGGAATAGCATGGCTAGCAGGACCAGGGCAGTGATTGTCCCCCTGTACTGGGCACTGGTGAGGCCACAGCTCAGATCCCTGTTCAGTTCTGAGCCCTCACCACGAGACAGACACTGAGGTGCTGGAGAGAGTCCAAAGAAGGGCGACAGAGCTGGGGATGGGTCTGGAGCATGAGTACAATGAGGAGCCGCTGATGGAGCTGGGGGTGCTCAGCCTGGAGAAAAGGAGGCTCAGGAGTGACCTTATCACTCTCTACAACTACCTGAAAGGAAGTTGTAGCAAGGTGGGGATCAGTCTCTTCTCCCAGGTAACAAGCAATAGGACAAGAAGAAATGGCCTTAAGTTGCGGCCGAGTTGGTTCAGACTGGATAGCAGGAAAAATTTCTTCACCAAAAGAGTTGTCAAGCACTGGAACAGGCTGCCTAGGGAAGTGGTTTAGTCACCATCACAGACATGTAGACGTGGCATTTGGAACATATTTCTGTGGTGGACGTGGAAGTACTGGAGGAAAGGTTGAACTCAATGATCTTAAAGGTCTTCTCCAACGTAAATGTTTCTATTATTCCTATGGTTCTTTGATGCCTATTTATGTTTTTGTTTTTTTGGTTTCTTTTCAGATACTTATGTTTTTTAAAGACATCTCCACCTTCAAGTATACATCTCAACTGACTTGAAAGGTTGAACTCAATAAGTGTGAAGGCAAATTTTTTGGATTTTTTAAATCCAAAAAATAAGAACTAATAAGATGTTAAGTTGGGAAAAAGTCCTGAAATCCATTCTTGGTATGGTGTGTTGCCTATTTTTTAGTAAGAAAAACATTCTGTTCATGGTTTTCTTTGTTTACATAGGAGAGGAGCATTGCCAAAGGAAATGCAGAAGGATTTGTTTAGAAAAAAAACACTAACTGCTCATATTATCATGTGAATGATTTAATGCAGAATGGAACTATCTGGTGAAAGGTAAACACATTGGAAATCACTGCCTGAAAGCTCAGTTTCCATTAAAATACACCTAGAAACAAAAGGAACTAGAAACTGGTTTTGATGATATAAAAATGCTAGCTGAAAACATGGACAGCATTTACCAGCAACTCCCATACCATTTTTCCTCTTGCCTGCTGCTTATCTGTAGGGGTGGCCTCTCAGCTCTGCATAGTCACTGACTTCATCCAGAATCTCGAACAATGGGAAAGCAATGACAAATTCAGCCACTTACTGAAACTGCCAGAGTGACAGCAGCAGAAGGAAAAGACAAAGCAAAGCAAAAAAACCCCGAAAAAACCCCCTAAGAGCAATGACATGTAACAGCTATCTGACATAGTCTAGAGCCTGTGCTCTACTGGTTTGCCTGCCTGCCAGCATACTGATTGTAAACTGGCACCCAGATGCTACAGTGATGGGCAATAAATAAATAACATTGTTTTGCTCACAATGAAGATGAGTCAGGATGCTCAAGAGACAGGGGATGATTCATATGCAGCCTTCAGAACTCCATCAGATGTAAGCTATTTTGCTTGCCCTCAGGAATTCAGTAACTGAGGCGGGGAAACAGATAGTTATTACTGTGTTACTGCTGTGCTTGGCTACTATATGTTAATTTACAATTGTTCCATGTTCAAGGAAGTTGTTACTTATTCCTCAGGTGGGTGTAGTGAGGATAATGTGAGAAGTTGCATGTCCTAGGATGTGTGCCTGCTGGAATGAATCCTTCTGCCACTACAAGCTATGGAAGTGAATGACACAAGCAAGTGAACTGCAGTCTGGCTTCTCTTCCACCACAAATGCCTTTCTGAGGAAATATTGCCATGCCTTTTCTCAGTCCTGAACTTCGTATTTGAATTCCTTTTACATAATTTTGTGCCTTTTCTTTCTTAACTTCCTAGAGGGTGACAGAACGTCAAGGTCCCAAGCTACTCTTGTTCTTTTCATTGCAAGAGATGTGCAAAGAAAAAGTGTAGCTCATTTTGAAGTTGTAATTTCCTTTTAATTGATCTGATTTTCTTCTCAGCCATGAAAGAGCTACATTCACTGCTGCATCCTGTTCTTGCAGGGTATGGATGGAGCTTGTTCCTCTTGTGTTTTTTCTCTGTCATTCAGGTCTAACTCTAAACTTTTCATCACATGAGAACACAAAGCTAACAAAACCCCAAATGTTGTGTGAGAATGTTACAACTGGAGAATCAAAGGCATGAATTTAAGAATTACTTGCATGGTAGAAAAATTACCCAACTTGTTATTCTGAGAGGTGGCTAGAAAAGAGTTTCTCTGGAGAGGTGTCCTGGTTCCTTTTCCTCACCTGGGAAGATTTGAAGGCAAGGTTCTATAGGTAAAAGAAAAAATTTATATGGCCATACTGCATTGTTTAAAAGCTCTTATTTTTTTCTGCTTTTATTACAGCTTGGCAATTGTGATTAGAAGCAAATGCCTAATTTGAGAAGGCCAGTTCACTGATACAGTTGCTGTCTGGCACAGTCTTCTGTTCTGTGCAAACATTCCCGACCATGAACACCCAGCTTTGTGCAGCGTGGGATCCAGATGGATATTTTTGCTGAGTCTGGGATTTTATTTACAAATGCTTCCACTCTAAAAAAAAAATAAAAAATTCCCCACATACAGTTAAGTAACAAAATTCAAAAATGCATTTGAATTTCATATATATTTAACACATGAGCTAAAGGTAAAGATGCTGAATTTTCCTGTTAGATCTTAACTTCATTTTAACATTTTTTGTTCCTTCATTTTATTTGTCCTTTGAATATGGGTTTTGACTATGCTGTCTAATTTTTTTCAGCTAATTTTTTCCCATGTTTCCTAATGAAAAGAGCCTCCTTCTGCTTCACTAGCTGCATTTCTGTATTTTTGTCTCCCCATGTTTCTGCTTGAAGAATGTATCCAAGGGTGTATTGAAGACACCCCAATATACCGCTCAAATTGTTTTGACTTAAAGTGATTGTTTCAGTTTTCCCTTTACCATTGGGAGTAGATTGAGCAAACCTAACTCAATGCTGATGTTTCAACTTTTGTCAGTGGCAAAATGAGACAAAATTCTTGATACAAAGCAGAGTCTGCCTGGGCTCTAACTTTATATGACAGCTATCAATATTACCCTAGCCAAGTCCAATTCATCCCCAAGAGTGGTCACTTGGCTCACAATTTTGAGGTTATCCTTGTGCTGAAGGATCTGGCTATGTCCTCTGTGGTCAGTCTCCAGCATTTCCATCATCTTGCAAACTCCTTAAAGCAAACTTTCCCTTTGGAAAGCAATGCCCACGCAGTGAGAATTAACTACCTATTGCCACAACAGTGCACATAAATGAGCACTTACCAAAGCACAAGGCAGGTGCATGTTCAGTAACGCTCTCTAGGCTGTAAGACAATCACAAACTGTTTCTCCAATGTTTGTTTCTTTCTCCTGTGTCTGCTCAACACCGAATTTTAAAATATTTGTACTTACCAGTTCTTCACGGTTATTGAGTGTGCAGACTATGTGAATGGACTCAGCTGATATTAGATTTCTTTACACTGTGTTCCTTGTTCCTTTTCAGAATTCTGTAAGAATAATGCACACATTCTTAACTGTCTGCTGGCACTATTTACTGAAATCTGCACAGGTCAAAAGATACATTCTGTGCTTGGTTGGCTGATCCAGCCTACTGACCTGTATAAATAAATGCAGCCTCTCCAAAAAAGCCAGATATGTTCATTTCTCAGTCAAGATTTGGAGTAAGTGGTCAGTACAGCCATTAAATGTCCATGCATGTTGACTTTTTAGGAATGTATGAAAAGATTCTTGATTTGATAATAGTTACTAGTGAGTGTCTTCCTAATTTAAATTTATTTGGATTTTGTTTTCCTTTGATGTCTAATTGTTTGGTTACAAAGTTGGTTGGTATATCACGTTATCTACAGCTTGCACTGACTTTGGACTCCATTTGCACCTTGACAGACCACAATAGCATCACTAGTCCTTTTGGATCCTTGGTGTGTCATGGCATTGCATTTAGATTTAGGAGCTGGGGAAGGATTCTGTATATCTCGAAGTAAATGACATATGATCTCTATCTTTTTTATTCTGTCTTCAAGGAAAGTGATGAACAAATGGTTGTAGCTCGCACAGAATGAGAGATGTTTTTGAGAAAATGGCTGGAGAAAGGTCAAATTTGTGACTATTGTATGTTGTGAAATGTACATTGTGAAACTAATTAAAAACTTATGAAAAACTTATGAAATTGGTTTCTACTGAGTAGAGAAAAAGCAGAATATGGCCCATAGGGAGAGGCAGTAAGTATGGAATATGAACAGTACAATAGTTCTATTTATATAAAGACTTAGTAAAACAAGCTGTGTTATTTTAGCTGAGTCTGCCCGATTTACTATCCAAACACAATATTAATGATACATAATTGGCATCCAATCAGTACCACTTAAGAGGAATGTTGTTGTGCAATGTTGTGTTTTCAGAGCAGTTCCCTTTCACGGTGCATTACCAGTAAGGTCTGTTACCCAGCGCTGCGAGACAGTGCGCGACAGGGAGCAACACTCCCAGATCTTTCGGAAGATGTGGATAATCCTTTGCTATAATGACAAAATCATGGTGTTTCTGATTGTCTGTGTTCTGCTCCAGAGGCTGCTGCAGCCTTTGATCTGAGATGAAGGCTTAGCCTGGGATTGCTCAGAGGCCTTGGCTTGCTGTAGTGCACGATGCTCACTCAGTCCCCATGATGCACCTTTGCCTTCTGCTGCACTGTGTTCCCACACAGGATACTGAAGAGCTCCGAGGAGCCTGACTCTGGCAAATACATCACAGTTCTGCAGGCACCACTGGAAGAGCACAGAAGGCCTTGCTTTGCTCAGAAGCAAGTGGGAACAAATATGAATTATCAATACAAAATGCTTCATCCTCTGGCAGTAATTTTCTTCCATATTTTTTTGTTGCCTGTTTTTGCAAGCAATTTCTTCCTTCTCTTGTGATTGCATATTAATGACATCCTTTAGGTTACTGTGGCATTCTTTGTCATATTTTGAATTTGTCAGTATGGTTTGCTTAAATAATTATCTTAAAAACCCTCTTGTTCACTCAAGTGGATGCAAGGAACTACCCTGACTCTGTGAAAGGGCTACATGCTGTGCTCACTAACACTCATGGGTCATCATTCCTATTGTTTTTCTGATATAGCTGGTTTCCAGAGGAGGTTGGCTTTTAAAAGACGGAGGCTTGAAAAAAAAAAAGAGAACTCCTTGGTGGAGATAGACTGCAATACCGCTCTTTATGGGTCAATAATTTGGTTTGAAGTATCTTGGAATTAGCAAGCTCAGAACTAACTAGGTCATGACTGGGTTTTCTCTAGGAAGCAGCTATTTGTGCTGAGTCACTATAGAGCCAGTGCACCGTGTGAAGGTCTAGACTGCTGCTCGTGTCCTTCTAAGCTCCATTTTCTGTCATTTTTCTATTAACTGAGACCAGACATGCATTTCAGGGGGATGCTGAACTGATTTCTTTTTTTGAACTTTCAACAGTTGCAGATGTTTTGATGTCTGCTCTCTTCCCTCTCACCCCCTGTATTTGGAGGTGTTTGTTTCAATGTCAACCACATTTGACAGTTGTTTCTTACACATTTCTGAAAGTACATATGCACAACACTACAGTCACCAGGAAGAAATGTGGGGTTTCACTTGTGGTCAGAAAGAATTCTGAAGTTTGTATAATGCTTTTTTTCCTGGATTTTTTTTTTGTTCCTAGACCATTGTATATCACTGGATTTCATAGCATGGCACAAATAATTTTGCTGATGCTTGTGGTTTGCTCTCAGGACACATTTCATGTAGGGAAAGGTTTCCACAAAACCTAAGTACTCTGAGGAACATAGGTGGAGTAATTTCCATTTTCCTTTTTAATCTTGGCCACCAACCAGCATGAGCAGTTTTCCTCTGTGAGTGTACACTGTTGCAGGTTGGCTTAGATTCTGAGGCTGGTTCTTATTATATGTATCATGTCAGTGGGTAAAACTGAAAGAAGTCATCTCCAGTATCCCAATCTACAGAGAGTCAAACCTTGCTCTTACTTTGGACTTCCTTTCTCTAAGAAGAGAGTTTCTGCCAGGAAAAAGGTTCAAATGCCCTTTGCAAGAAAACTTCTTACACAAAATACATATAACCTGAAGGTTTTCGGGCCCGGAAGTAAGCAGACGTATCCAATATGGATTAAAGCAATACTCCAACTTTATTAAAGAACCTTTTACATTTATACTATTTTTAACAGTACGTGCATAAGGATCATTGGTGCAAATAGATATAAGCAAATGCTAATTGGTCATTAACAGAAAATGCTAAGTCCATGATCTCATCTAGTCTGACTCCAGGTTTCCCACAGCTAGTTTACTTTAATGAGTGCAGGTGTTTACTTTAATGAGTACACAGGGAGTCAGTGAAGGCTAACTCCCTTCTTGCTCTCTCATGAGAAACTTACCAGGCCTCACAAGGCCTAAACTCCCTTTCTTTCTCTCACGGGAAGCTTACAGGGCCAGCTGGTTCCCAACAATAACCAATGCACACTTCTATTTACTGTGATATAAATGTAGACAAATGAGCCGAAATCTTCAAAGGTACCTGTGAATTCTAGCTGTAGAGAAAGTAGGCGAAGAATGAGCTGAACTGGTGTGTATGTGCTACCTAAGCAGACAATAGGTCAATCACTGTCAGGAAAGCCATGAGTAGTATTAGACCAAAAAGCACTATCATATGCAGCAGTGCATGTGTGACTAGATCTTTACTTTTGGTCAAGCTGATATGCATATTGAGAAGGATAATGTCATGTATGTATGCTGCTCTTTGCTTTTGTTTGTTTGTCTTATATAGTTCTGAGATATGCTCGGGAGCCCCAGTCAGTCCTTTTGTGCCACTGAGGTCTGGAAAGTTGACAGGTGCTCCCAACAGGGGACAGCAGGTAGTTAACACAATAATAACAAAAATAATTTGCCCTAAGCCATGTTTTTCCTCATCTCAGTCAGGGCTCTATGGGTAAGAGAGAGGAATGCAGCCACCACTTCAAATCAGGCTATAGACCACATTAAAGATTTGAGAGCTGCAAATAGCTCTTTTGTTTTCCCCATTTTATCCTAAGTTCTGTTCAGTGTTTCCCACAGCTGTGTGTTTGGGTGGCTTTTCCTCAGCAATGCCATCAATATCAGCTGTGATTACTTGAAACAAAGTGGTTAAGTCTGCTGTGTTCATAGACACATCACAAAGCCATTCTGTTTTGTCAGCTCAGTAACTGATTATAGACCTATGGAGAAGTTGCAGGCAACACTTGAACAGTCTGAAGTAATGAAAATTGTATGATAAACTGTCTAATTTCTAGTATTCAAGATACATCCATCTTATTTCCATGCTGAGGGCACAGTCTCTTGCATCAGCTGTGGCCAGTGAGCCCTGTGGGTGTGCACTACAAGGAAATCCACAGCTCATTTTGGTAAATTCACACACACACTCTTATATTAAAGCAAATGTAATCTCTGCAGTGTTGGCTGAGTAATACTTTAAATTTGATAATACTTCAAATTAAGTGCCACTTTAATATCAAAAGGCTTCTTCTGTTTTATATGAAAATTCATAGAAGTCTTTCCTGGAACCTTGAAATTAAAGAGGAAAATAATCATTAAAGCCTTCATTCCAGATTGAGATGAATTCAACTCCTTCGTTAAATTTGAAATTAATTACAAGCCTGGCTTCTGTATTTTCAATGTGATGTGCTGCAATAAGATATCGCAGCTTGACAGTGAGTGTAGACTGTTCATTCCTGTGTAGTGTCACAAGATGCTGTGTCAAAATTCTGTTCTTACACTGGTAGAACTTTTTTCAACTACATAAATCACAATTATATCCTGAGATGTGACACCGAAAACTCCACTGCAAATATGCTTATTTCATATCCTTGATCATTATACAACATATTTTGCCCAGTTCAAAAGGGCAAAGGAATTATTTTCCAAGCAGCTGGTGTCACTGCTGGGCTTGGACATCTGGATCTGGAGTTCTCTCCTGTTTGTGTGTCATCAGCATCCACCTTGGTCTGTCATGATGCATATATATTTGGTGGAGACATAAAATGGGTCAGGTAGATTATGTATTTTAAATACATGAGTTTATGTACACTCAAGTAAGTACAAGGAACACATTAGATGATGTAACATATCTTGCAAATATTTCCAGTCTGTGTTTTCCTAAAGACATGCTGGCTTTTTCTGTGCAGCACCAATTTTTGAGAGAGTTCTCTACCTCCACACAGGCTGGAATAGAGATGTACTTTGTATCTAGAGCCATATACGAAAGTCTCTTTCTTACTAATTTTTTGCAATATTTAAAGATATTTTCCTGTGTTTATTACTATTTAACTTATCACTAGAGAAAGGAATTACCTAGACAGAAACATAATTTCTGAGCCTTGAAATTAAGTGTCGGGTTTGGGAAAGCTTCCAGGTAGATGGAAAAGACTTAATCGCTAATGGAGAAGACTTTTTATGTCTGTGCAAAATACTCCCTTGCCTGTTACCCTATTTCTTCCAGGTTATTCTCTGTACTTTTGGCATTGATCCGTTCTTTTGAACTGCTCCATAATGACATAAATGGTTTTATGCCTGAATAGTATTAACTTATTTGTCCTGCTGGTTTTGGGTGCAAAAGGTGTATCAGGTGGCCACATGTGCTACATTTAAGTGGGGTAATTACTATCTTAGCTAACTACAAAGGCTCTAGGTACCACTACACTTCTCTTTCTGGGTTCATCAGGGCTACCTGCTGGGTGCATGGTGGACTGCATATTGCTAAAGGCTAAGTGGAAAATACTCTGCAACTTGAGCATGAAAAGATATATTCTATCCCTATACTGTGAAATTCCAGCTGCAGATAGTGTGGTCTAGAGGAATTATCACAGAGTCTCAAGAAACCACAGCTTCACTGCAGTATTTTTTTTATCTGTTCTGCTGCTTACCAAATGACTGCCAAGGAGTAGGAGGCTCTCATCTTGATTTTTCAGTGAAATGAAGAAAAGTAGCTTTATGTACATCTTCCTGAATGCTTTCTGAAGCGCACCAGCTGGCATGATAATTTGTGAGCTATTCAGCTTGCCTGAAATTCAGCTGCTAAATTGTTTGTCAGCTGTATTCCCTGCATTCATTGTGTTCTGGCCTCCTAAATGAAACAGCTGTGAATGTATTTACAGCCTGAGAAAGCTGGACCAGGGATAGAAGTCTGAAGTTTTAGTCATTGCTCATCAGCTGACGTAAAAGCCAAACCAATGGGGAGCATGTGCTTACTCTCTCTCTAGTCTCTAACTATGCCCATGTGTTGCCATTTAATTTGGATGGATCAGGGAAGTCAGCACTCAGGACTCCTGATAATTCAGGGCTCTGGGGAAATATTAAATCCCAAACATCATAGGGACAGATCGGTAAAGACTTCAGAAAATACAACTATATATTCATTGAAGTGGTGAAATAATTTCAAAAAGCAAAGACTGAAATGCAGAAACAAGAACCACAAGTTATCTAGTGATGAGTCTATAATGAAACAAATCTAAAACATAATGTTTTCAAGCATCCTGAAATTCTGTTGCCTTGAGCAGGCCTTCCCATAGATCCTTGTATAAATATGCTAAGGTTCCTTCTGAAACTTAGTGATGACAGAGAAAATGTTCCTGGATTTGTATTTATCTAGAGAATTCCCTTTATTACCACAAACGTCTTTAGAATACTTATTCCTGTGTTTGTTTTAGAAAACCGTTTCTAACTGACAGCAATTATCTTAGAGCGTAACCAAAAGATGGCAACTGTCCAATATTTTTTCCTTCCGACAAGAAACAGTTTATTTACTGTTTTATGAGTTCTACTGTGTTATTGGAAGGAAAAGATGCTATGGATCCTATTTCCTGTTGGAAAGGAAGTGATCTGAATAATTAGAGAGGTAAAAAGTACTTTGCAATTTTTGTATAAATGTAAGAAAACAACACAGAGAATAAACCATGAAGCACTTGTCAGACCAAGAAGAAAACTTTGTTTAAACATTTTCATGCTGGACAATTCCCAGATGGGACTTTGTCCTATAGTGACAAAAAGACCCAACCAGACCCCCCAGAAAAGACTCAGCTTCCCAAAACATGAGGAACTGGAGGGAGAACCAGAAAGACTGGCTGAGCCTCATTTCCTTACCCTGTAACAGTGAACCTGTCATTATTTATAGTGTGTGATCTTAATATCTGTGTGCTACAACTTTCCTGGTGACGTTCACAAGGGAAATGAGCAGATGAATGAAATGATCTTCTTAGACCTTCCCAAAGTCGTGTGAGGTCAGAGAAAAGGTTCCCAGTGACTCCATTTGTGTCTGAATCAGCTGCTGTCTGGTGGCATGCCAAAAGGACCTGAAATTGTGAAATGTACGAATGTGCACCTTATGCTGGGTTGGGATTATCAGTGCAGTCAGGGAGGTGATAACAAAACAGAAGCTACAAAGAGAGTTTGTGGGGGAGAATGAGGAATTAACTATTTTTTGGGCTTAGAGTGCTGACAAATTCCCAAACAACAAACCTCAAAAAACCAGGCACTCAAACAAAGAAGCCTTTACCCCTACCCCAAGCATTTTCAAGTTCAGACACCTCACAAATCATAGAACATAACATCTTTCAAAACAGAAAATCCCTTAGGAAACGTTTTCTCATAATCACAAATTTCCTTACAGGACATTGCTCAACACCTCTTAAGCAACATTTCTATTATGTGCAAAGCAAACACAAAAGCTTGTAGTGTTCCAGAGTGCACCCACTTGCTGCTGTAGCTGAGTGAGATTACTCCTTTGTAGGGTGAGTATGAATTAGGTACACAGTCCTGGTGACTGATCTTCACACTTGTGATGTAGCGTTATCACCTTATTAACCTTATTACCTTATCATTTTATTAGTGTTTTCCAGGTGTTTCAGCAGGACCAATGCCCTGATATTCAACCAGTGTGATACACCACTGCAGAAACACTTTGGGTAGTTGAAGGCTGTCGTGGCCAGGGGCCATAATTTATTTTAAATTATGAAAATCCCACTCACATTTTCCTTTGACTTAGTGCTCATTTTTGATAGCTCAAGGTTCCAGGCTGAAGTCAGCCATTGCACGATACGTGATTCATATACTTTGGGCTTCTGAAACAGAAGCAGTTTGTCCAAAGGAAACAGGACTTGCTTTTCCCTGCCTAAGGTTTTAAGAGAAAATCTACAGGAGCAAAGAGTCAAAAAGGCTTCAATAGCTGAAATATAGTGGAAAATTTGCCTGATTTTTAAACCCCTCAGCTTTTCTTTGTGCCTTTTGGCTTATGCTGATATTAGATAATTATACAACTCTGAATTGCTACTGAATTTTATTTCAGAAGGGCAAAAATGAATTTAATTCTGTTTAACCTATTGTAGAAATTTGGGTCCTTTCCTTCATGGCCCTTCTTCCCTGCTTTTGGCTTTTTTTTTTGAGCAGCTTCTATCTACAGCTGTGAAGACCCACCTTGTTTTACAAGCCAGGAGGGTTTGACATGAGTGGAAGCTGCCTGAGAAGGCAGTGAGCAATGTGACTCTAGAGGAGGCACATGAATTCCTCAACCTCTTTGTTAAATAAACAAAATTTTGATGTTTGTGGTGAGTTAAACATCTGCATTTCACTTCAAGCATTACATGAACTTTGAAAATGCAATTTCTCTTGTTTTTATTAAATTCAACAGTTTGACAAAACTTGGCCGTCAAAACTACTCTTAAAAGGAGTGACCAGTAAAGAATGGTGTCCTTTCGTATGTTGAAGAAAACAGATGGTATGTGGTAATTAATTTATATGTTAAAATTCAAGGTTTTTCTTTTTAAGAAAAAGCTGTATAGGAAGAGAATCAGTCTCATAGTTAACCTAAAGCTAAAAGGTCATTTGACTTTATTTTTTCAGGAGGAGTTTCAACATGAATATCCAGATTTTTTTCAAAAAAAGCAAAAGCATGAAATTATTTAGAAATTTAAATTACTTCTGAGGAAATCTGGACCATCACAGTGGTCTACATTAAGCCCCACAGAATTACAGATGTATGTCAATTTTTCTTTGATACCTTTGACTAACTGTTTTTATTGGTGAACAATTTACTTCTCAAAATATACTATTTCAGGCAATACAAGAAGAAAAAAGAAAATGTCCTAGGACAAATGCTGAACAGGATTTATCCTCAGGATGTCCTAATCTACTGCTCTGGTTTACCTGTGGGATGAATACCCAGAGGGAAATTTCTTCTTGGAGTGATCAGGGCAGTGTTAATACTCAAGCAACCCATATTTTGGATGATTTTCCAACAGAAAAGGTGATGTTTCCTATTTCACATGATCAAGGAACAAAATGCTGTAACTCAAAAGCTGAGGAGAGGAAACTGAAAAGAGTTCTTAGGCAGGAGCTGACAAGAGTTCCCTGTGTGGAACATGTTACTTGTCAGTGCTCCGGGCAAACAGTGTTGGTTGGCCACAGCTGGCTCCTTTTTCTCGAGAAGGGTTCAGAGGATGCAGCCAGCACATTCCCACAGAAACCAGCCCTGCTGCCTTACGTACCGAGGCCTGGCATGGGAATGGTCCTTGGATTGCCTGCAGGTCTTCTGCAACCACAGGATCACCACCTTTGGTACACAGGGGCGGGCACATGCAGGGTTGTATTTTTCCTTGACTGTTTTCTGGCTCTGGCTTGCTGGGATTATTAAGTATGTCTGATTTATTTCTGTTTGAATGAAATGTTTTGTTTAATCTCAAATGATCTGTCTTAATTGGCTGAGTATGTGGAAACATTTCAGTTTGGGACAGACCCAAAACAATAACCACTAACTTCTGGGTTTTTTTTTATGTTGGCTACTGAACAAAAAAACCCAAAAAACCAAACCAATCAATTATTTACATGATTTCTGTTTTAATATCAGCTGCAGAGAAACTCAGTAGGATTATGCCTTTATTTGAACTGAAAATCAACATGAAATTTGACGAAAATCAAAGCAGGCTCAGAGAAGCAACCAGGATAGAGAGGAGAAGGTATTTTGATGTTTTAGGTGTATTTCTTTCTTTCTGACACACTTCAATTCAAACTGAGTTCATATTGGAATCTCTTTAAAGTTGATATTATTTTGGGATTCACGGTTTCCTTCCATTGTGTATAGAAATAGAACTAGAAGGTCAGTTCTGGATATTGAACCTAGTCTATTTTTAGGTGATGCACACACTCTGTTTCAGGATACTCTTCGTTTGTCACTAAATAATGTGACCAGCAGATTTAGATCAGGACATTATGACGGGTTTAAATTTGTTAAAAGCCAGTGGTTTTTTGGACCAGGGCTTCATATTTTAAGTCAGCATCAGAGTTACAACTTCCAGCCAGTGTAAACTTCAGCATCTTCAACTGGGGCTTCCACATTAGGTACATCTCTAGTGGAGGTAAAATAAAACATAGAGAAAGGAGACAGAATGAAAGTAACACACTTTTTCTTGTGTATCTTACAATAACTGAGAATAGGAATAGAAATAATGCTGTTAGAAACTGTCCAACAGAAATATGGTTCAGAGAGATGAATGAGAGTTTTGGCTGTGTCTTGTTTCAGAAAAGAGTCAGACCTGGCAGAAAACCCACATTGCCTCCCCTGCAGAGCCAAGCAGAGGCTGAGGTTTCTTCTGCTCCTTACGGTGCATTTACTGCAGAAGTGGCTGACTCTCAGATGGACAACAGGAATTAAAAAAAATCCATTCTTCTTTGTGCAAGCACAAGTTAAATATGTGCAATTTGCTTTATCTGCTGTGGCATCAGAGGGATGGAAATAGCTCAGTTAGGTGCGGGTTATGAATGCACTCACCCTCTCTTCTCTCTCCCCCTCTTCAAGCACTCTGCTATCTCAAGCTGTCAGTTGATATGTAGACCACTAAATTAAATACACACAACTACTGTTATTTTGCATTGCAGTCACAGGAACAATGTTAAAGCAGTTGTTCAGTAAATACAGCTTTGACTAAGTGAAACATACCTGTCAAGCTTTTT